>NDXB01007363.1:61414-119260 GCA_002631895.1 Agapornis roseicollis | reverse complement strand
GGGGGGGGGGGGGGGGGGGGGGGGGGCGGGGGGGGGATCTGAGGGGTGCAGATCACAACCTTTGATACCCAAGTTGTTGTTCTTCTGCATGAGCCTTGGTGGCTGGCAGCAGACAAAGAAATAGAAACAAGGGCAATTAACCTCTAAGTCCAAATACTGAGAAGAAGGGGCTCCTGCAGGGGGCTTCACCCTCCCCACTCCTTTGAGCACCACATTGTTCCTGGGGTTTCCAGTTCCTTTTTGCTTTGACTTTCTCCTTTCTCTCTGAAGGTTTCTTTAATGCAAGTCAGATGTTATTCAAGCCAGGTAAAGGTCTTTTTTAACCCTCATATCAGAACTACAAAGAGGAGTGGAATTGCACAGGTACGTTAATGACCTCACTTCTAGTCACCATCTCCTTTATTTAAAGAGGGAGTTTAAAAGGTGAAGCCTTTGTAATTGTTCTGTTCTCATGTAAAATCAGTGTCTGATTGGAGGTTACAGTTATTCTGAAGGAGTGAAGCACTTTGCACTGAAACTGCATCAGCCTGATGTGGAAGAGCTTTTGTTGTGTTTTGTTCCTGTTTCTCTCTGGGGTGAATGCTGGGAAAGGGGGGCCAGCCTGATGCTGCTGGGTTCTGAGGGAGGGGAAAGGTGTCGTTTCCTGGAGAAATGAAGAAAAAGCCCTGCCAGGGGAACATAGCAAACCAATGACTCCTCCTTGGCTCCTTGCATTAACTTGCCATATTCCTGCCTGTACCTGCAAAATGCTTTAAACGCAGGACAGCTCATGCTTTAAGCATAAAGCAGTGCTTGACTTTTATGCGTGTTTCCAGCAATGGATTAATCTCTGCAAATGATGATTTTAGATACCTGTTTCTGACTGGGAAGTGCAGACCAGGCCTGGCACCTTGTTTTGTGTTGTTTCCACTGGAGACTCAGCAAATCCTCTCTTCTAGATTAACAATTGCCCTAGCCAGTGAGCTAACAAAAGAGCAGAGAAATCTGTGTATCGAAGGGGGTTTAAGCTGTGTTTTCTGGAAGGAAATTTCACCCCTGGAGAAATGAGGCTCTGTTTAAGGCTGGCTTGGTTTGTTGAACGAGATGCTATTTGCATCATGCCATGGGTTGGACAGTGCCTTGCTGGAACCAGGAGCTCTAGGGCTGGGAGAAAGCAAAGCTGCCTCAAAAGCCTGGTCAGAGGTCTGCTCTGCATTATAAGCCTCAGGCAAGGATTAAGGCTCTGTGTTCCATCTCTGACAGAAGCTGTGATCATATTTGTGTCCAGTGGTAGCTGACCAGAGTGGTACTGACCCTGCTGGTCCAAAACCCACTGAAAAGTGGGGGAAATCAGGCTCGATGTTGGAGCCTGATGCAGAGGAAGCCTCTGCTCCTATGCCCATGGGTAATGCTCCCTCTTCCTAGAGAAGCGGTGAATGATGGCCCTGGGTGGGCTTCCTTCCATAGTGCACATTTTCCCTAAACACTGAAATAAACACCTATGGTGTGTCTTTAACAGTATGTGCAGTGACTGTGTGGAATAGCAAATCTGCATCTCACCACATTAACTGTAATTTGGGGAACGTGTTTGCTGCCTGATTGGTCTTGATATCATAAAGCAATACTTTACTGCAGAGTGCATGTTTCCATGTGGTTTGCTGAGAAGGGCACTGTTGGATGTGCACATCCACTCATTTGCATATTGATTCTGGGGGAAAACATCAGTGGTTTCAGCTTAATTCATTGTTTACCCATCTCCTCTGTGTAATTAAGGTAATTCTTGGCTTGTGTTTTCATCAGAGATGTGACTTCATGACAGCCTTACAAGCAGAGGGGGTTCAAATTTGTCCCTGCCCCACACAGGGGTCCTGACATGGTGATGGTGATGGCCCAGCCGGTGACCTGCCACTGAAGGAAAGCAATGGGAGGTTCAGGCAAGGCAGGGAGGCAGGTGCTGTGAGTTTCCTCGGGTTAGAATGGTTCCCCTCTTTACACAAGAAGCTGATTTGAACCATAGACTCTACTCATCAACCTCGTGTGTCCCATCCTGTGTCGGGTGAAAAGCAGTAGGTCTGATTCCTCTGGCTGGTTTGTGGCTGTTCTCATACGGTGAAAGGCCAGTTGGTTTTCCTGAAATAAAACCAGCAATAGTCAATAGTTAACGTTCCCACAGTCAATGAAGTTGGTCCAGTTGTGTTATGAGGAGCTCTGTGCTCTGGCCTGAGAGATTTACCTGCTGGGGTTCTGAAGCATCTGGCTCAAAGCGTAGTTACAATGGTGGAGAAAAGCCTGCTTGCACAAGCAGCGTAGAAGCCTGTAAGGAGTCTCTGGGTACATTTCAATAGAAGGGAAGGTCCCACACACACAATTGTTACTGATTCTTGTATCTTAAGGCCCAAAAGGATTGTTAAAAAATCCCCAGCCTGCTTCCCTGTATGACATGGTTCAGATTTTCATCTATTACTTGTCTCGAGTACAGTAAATTGTGCCAGAATAAAGCAAGTTAGGCTGTCGTGGTCTCAAGATTTTAAGCAATGGATGAAATAAGAGTAAGCTCAATGGGCCATTGTCAGAAGTGTGCAAGCAACCATTGCTTCAGAAACCCCTGTGTAAGCGCAGTGGGATAAGTTCTGCTCTGGTGATGGTCTGGTGCCACTGGATTACAGTTGGGCCCATTTTTGGTTTTAGCTTTAAATCTCTTGTATTTGTGTTTTCCTTGCTGCTTATCAGTGCTGTGTTCTTGTGCTGTAAGAATAGAACTTCACGGAGCCACTACAAGGCTTCCAGTTCATCAGGTTTTAATTAAATTTGAATTGAAGATTCTTTTCCTCTAGGCTAATTTTCAAGTGACAAACAAAATCCCCTTAAGTGCCTTTTCTTTTCTGCCATAAACTAGTAAAGCTGCTGTCAAATTCCCTCAGAAGCCAAACTTCTCCCACCCCAGAAGAGTGCAGATTATTGTTCCATCACAAATACCAAAGCAGCTCTTAGGAAAACAGATCAAACAGACCACATTCTCTCTTTGCACAGCCCAGAAGTCAGCGTGTGCTGTGGGCTGGGTGAACTGTGGGGCTTTCACAGCATTCACCATGCTGTCCCTTTGCTTTCCATGCCCTTGAGATCCCAGGTCCCTTGGCAGCCACCAAAGGAATACCAGCAGGAATAGCAAGTGCAGGCTCTGCTGCCCTCCCCAGTAAGAGCAGGCAGGATGCTGAGGACCTGCCAGCCTGGGTAAAAGCAACATATTTATATGCAAGAACATGTCAAGGAAAGCAAACCTTGAAGCAGCGAGCAGTGTGCCTGCCTCTTGGTCACAGGGGCTCATGGTGCTCAGGAAAGCTCCCCAGGCTTTGCATGGAGGGAAGGATGTGAGTTCCATCCCTGCCGCCCTCACCCAGCCTAGGTCTGGAGGCTGGCCCTGACGGTGCTGGCTGCGGGAGCTCCAGGGTCAGTGGTGATGCTGCTCCTGGCACTGCTCGCCCCAGCACAACTGATCCAGCGCAGCAGCTCTGCCCCATGTGAGCTGGGGAGCTCTCCTGAGGCTCCTCAGCCATGGTCCCTTTGGTGGCTGGTCCCCAGCCAGGGTTGCATTTGCATTCTGTTGCCCATCACATCTCATTCTGCTGAACGATAATCACAGGACTAACCCAGTATTAATTGACCACTCCAACAGGCAACATTCACGGAGCCCAGAGCATCTTTTTCTGACCAGTTTCCTATGATTAACTTCAATTAGGGAGAACAGGTTTGATTAGAGAGAGATTGACTTCTGGGGAAAGTGCTTGCTTTTCTTAATGGGGCACAGGGAGAATACAGGGCTTCTCGAAGAAATCAGCTATGCCAAATGAACTCACTGTGCTTTTCAAATGCATTCCCAGGCCCTTTGGAGCCCGGCTATTGGTGTTCATCTGCACCACTTACCTTTCCAAGTGGGTTCTCAAATCAGCTCTCCCTCTGGCTTGTTTGTTTAAAACAAATCCAAACCCCTCTTTTATGTCCCCCACTCAGACCTGGCTCCCTCACAACGAGTTTGCAGCATCTGAGGCAGCTGCTCTTTTAGGTAACTGTCCTCCCCTGCTCCATCACCAGGGGAGAAGGAAGGCGATACTCAGGAGCTCACAAGGTGTGGATCAGCAGCTCTGCGTTTCAGCAGCTCTGTGTTTCATGTGCTGTGGGAGATAGCCTCAGTTCTTCACATCAGACCATGAGGGGCTGAATTGTTTCCTGATTAATGTTATAAATTAATCCAGCATCCTGTATGCAAAAAGAAAGGGGAGAGGGGGGAGGTATTACTTGGTTTTCAGAGGGATTTGATAATAATAACACTTCTGTAGCCAGTCTGTGAATAGCATGCTAATGAATTTTAGCTTATTCATGCCAGTTGCTCTTATTAATACGCTACTCTTGTAGGCTTAGAGCTAATTTTAAAAGGACTTTTTTCCCTTCCCTGTGGTGGCTGCATGGGAGCCACTCTTCTCAGCAGCAGAGGTAATTTGGGCAGTTTTCCCCTTCAAGGCTTTTTGTTGTTGTTGTTCTTAAATCCTCTTGTTCTAAGAGTGCACAAAGCTTGTAGTGCAAGGATGGACAGCAGCAATAGAAGACAAATGCTGCCTGAGCTGGGCTCTTTTGGGCAGTTGGGTGCATCCGTCTGCAGCTTGGACGATCCTCCCATCAGTTCACTGGGTGCACACACGCCACTGTTGAATTTATCTCCCAGCCCTGCCTCTGGCATGGATGTTCCCATCCTGCACCCAGGAACCTGGGGCTGGACACAAACTCAACACACAGTTACAGGTGCAAGGGGATATTCCCAGTAATACCAAGCAGGTTCTGCCTTCGTCTCAAGGTTCTCAACCCCAGCATCTCTAAATCCTATTTAGAGATCTTGTGAGCCTATGTTCCCCAACAGCTGCAAAAGCTGGTCCTAGGGCTAAAGGAGGCAACTCTGCCAGGGACCAGGAGGACATGAGTGGCAAAGCACTCAGTGCTATGTCCTAGTGACCATCCTTCTGCCTGCACTTCAGCAGACTGGGAAGCTACATCTGCCCAGAGCTGTGGGGTCTGACTGCTCCTGTGGAGCTCGGGTCTAAATACAGTGCTGGTAGAATGTATTTTTCATATCATTCTGGTAAGAATTAATCAGTGTTCGCAGTCCACACCATGGTCGCATCCCATCCTTCCTCAGGAGGCTTGATTCTTCGGCATCAAACTCAATTCCCCTGCACAAAAGAAGATGAAGTGTAAGTGCTGTCTTCATGGAATTATGATCACCTTGCAAAAAGAGGCAGAGAAGGAGCCATCTACTCTCATCCCACAGAAAAAAGTGCCAGGAAGAGGTATCCTGTCACTGGAACTCCATTCTGCTGTTTGCCCCTCATATAACTTCTTTTCCTGTAATTTATTAAATGACCTAGAAAATTAATCTGCAGCCACAAGATGGAGATCATTTGTCACAGGGTGTCACACAACCTAGCGATCCATCACGCAGACAGGGTTGCTGTACATCATGTTCTGGTGCCATCCTGAATTACAGTCCAACTCAATGTCAAGAAAAGGATTTGCAAAATATTTTGGGATGTATTTCATGTGCTGACTCGGGCTTGATGTCCCCCATTAGATTAATCTACACAAGGAGAGAGTTTCAACCAAGGAAACTTAGATTTTTGCTGCTTGCCTCTGTGCTTTCTGAAACAACCCCTGCTCCAGCACTTATCCCTTGTGGATCCTTCCCTTTCTCCCCCTTAGAATTATGACTGGAACAGACTAAGCCCCATGGACCCCCATTCTCAGCCCAGCTCTCCATCACCCACACTCACCTTCCCCTTGTCACTCGGAGTCTCCTGTCACTGCCTGTGCCTGATATTCCAGCTGCTACTGCTTCCCTGCTCCATCCTCTCGTTCATGTCCTCCCAGACAGGTGCTCTTGACCCTCAGGACCAGGCTCACCTCTCCCATCCCCAAGAGCATTGTCATTGGAGCTCTTGCTCAGGAAAGTTCATCCCTTGCAGTGAGCTGGTGGGAGTGCACCAGGAATGGTCTGTGACAGATGGGAAGAGCACAGCTCACCACCTTCAGCACAAAGTGCTTTTAGAACTGACTACTCTGAGCATCTCCTGTCTGCTCTGAGCAGCTGCTGTCAGCCCTGCACAGCACTTCCCCAGAGCACTGGCCTCTGAGCACCCCTGTGTAGATCCTATGAAAGAAGTTTACTTTAGACTGAAAGCCATGTTTCGATCCCCTGGTATGTGTTGCAGCCCTGGTGCATCTGGTACAGCAATGTTGAAATGCTCATAATTAAGTTCATTTCACTGTGTTTCAGTTCTCAATAATGATGAGCAACTGTTCTGTGTCATTTCCTTTCTTGTCCGTGCACCACAATCTGCTAGATTCGTCTTTCCAGGAATACAAGTTAAAGATGATAAGTATAATTTATGATTTGTTTCTGGACTGCAGTTCATTATTAATAGCCATGTTCACTTACGCTGGCATCTAATCTTTCCTGTAAAGGGCTTATCTTTGTGCTGGGGTGTAGAACACAAACTGTGCTGTACTCTCTGCCGTTACTGGAATGTCAGTGGGTGAAACACGTGGAAGCAAAAGCAGGGAACCAATTTTTAAGCTCCCGTTTTGTTGTTTGAATTTGCAGTTTCTCATCAAACCAACAGACCCTACCTCCCCAACTCCTATAACCCTCTCCCACCGGTGGCATTTATTCCTTGGCCTCTGTTCCTAACTGAACTGGTTAAGATTTTTGTCTATTTAATCTGAGCTGTTAAAGGAAGACACAAAAGAAGCAGCATTTTCCATGCAGAATATTGATACTTTTGTCACAGCTCTTCAGTGGTCTGTCAGAAAAATGAGCTCCCAAAGCCTTTGCTGGGGCCAGCTCTGTAACCAAGTGATGCTTTGGTTTGCTGAGCCAGCCCGAGGTGCTGCAGCACAATCTGGGCCTCTCAGGGGGGCTTGCCCCATACACAGCCCCTAAACCAGCACCCGCTGAGGATGCTGAACCCCGCTCAGACTGAGAGCCAGCTCTGTCCAGGCTTCCCTGGCCTCAATAAATCTCCCTTTCCTCCCCTTGTGCCTGCAGGAGGTTATTCTTTTTATTTGCCAAGTGGAAAAGCGATTGTTAAAAGGTGAAAGAGTATTTCTAACTTTGATAGCATGATTAGCTTGGCCTAGAATATTGTTATAGCTTATCTCGCTCCTCCGTGATAACTCAGGAAAACAATAAATGTCTTCTTGCAGCAGACTGACATTCAGTATTGAAATTGGTCTCCTAATCTTTATGTGATTGCTTTCTCTGTGATAGAAATACTGCCTCTTGTAGAGTATTTATTGTCTAGTTCCTTCCAAAGTATTGACTTTATGTAACAGTTTGATATACATCAAATCCTTTAGAGATTTAATAAACTCTTCTGGTCAGTCTTCTGTTGTAAACACATTGAGATTTATGGTCATCTCAGCGTAAAGCCCTTTCTCACTGAAATTCTCCACTTCCCATATCAAGAGATAAGAATGGGAGCTTTGATCACCATGGAAATCCTCACCCCTGGCTGCCGAGTGCTGGTCGGAAGCTGCTGAATGCTGAAGGGTTGAAATAGGGGTGCTGGTGGTGCCATCCCCTTTGCTCCCCAGGAGTCCCTGACACGCTCCGTGTGGTTTCCTATGGGGCAGGGGGGTTCAGGTGCTGCTGCCCTCACAGTCACTTATTTGAGTAATTCCTTATTTGGCACCAGACCAAACTGAACTAAATGTGGTGCTTATTTGACTATCGGGTACTTTGGGACTGGAGGGAGAAGTCTGCCAGTGCGACCCCTGGAGCCTGTCCCACAGGGCTGGGTTACACATGCTTGTATTTAGGAAGCAACTTTGCGCAGGGATCAACTTTCTGGAGCAGCCTTCAAGAAATCCAGCAGAGCTTTGAAAATGCACTCATTAAATGCAAACACACTCATTTTCATAAAGCATTAACCTTCCTTTAGCAGCGTGGAAGCATCTTTTCATTTTACAGCTAAGGTATTTAAAGATTGTATGGTGGGAGATTTTCAGAGTGACATAAATCCATACAAGCCATGGAACAGAGCAGATTCTTGCTTTGTTTGTACTGGGGAGGGGTTACTGCGGTTTGAACGTATTCTTTATTTATGAGCCAAAAGCCATCACCTTGGGCTGTCAAATGTTTCCACTGCCTGCTGGGGATGTCTTTCTGGGGTCTGGATTAAGGCTTTTCTCTTTGGTAGCTTAAGAAGAACGGAGATGAATTCCCATTTCCCTTCTGATGCTGTTATTTGATGGCAATTTGCCTGGGCTCTGGGTCTCAGACTGTGGGCACTGGCCTTGTCCCTCTTTGTACTTGGGTCCTGGGTGAGCCTGGTGCTGCTCTGCAAGGAGGGCTCAGGAACAGCCCAGGCATGCATTGCCCATTTGCCTTTGCTTCCCATGGGATGCTGCCCTCCAAGCGCAGGTATATCAGAGCTCAGGAGTCCCACCCAGTGCCAGTACATGGAAAGCAACTACTTGCAAATTGCCCTCTGTTTCTGTGGGCAGTATTGCACCAGGCTGGAATCTCCCACAAAACACATTTTGGGAACAGCTTCCAGGCTAATCAGCATCATCGGCCACCACGTTTGCTCCTTTTGCAGCACCAGGTTGTTACGGGCAGAGATTCCATGTGTAGCTGAAACCATGCAGCATTATTTCATCTCTGTTATTTTCCCCTCCTGATCTATTGAGAAATAACCACTTTCAAAGACAGGGACAGATTATGGTCATGGAGATGGCTTAGCTGGGACACAGCTAGTCATTTTTCCTTGCTGATCTTTTATTAATAGATGTTATTAACCTTGATTCTCCTTCCCCATAGTGCTTTATCATCTGATCTAATTAATTTTTCTTCCAAGGCTTGGTGGGAAGGGATGGGCACGGCTGCATTTGTAAACCAGACCTGTTTCCAGGTGCTATTACCTGCACTAGCAAATGGGGTGATCCCAGCAGAGGAGGACCTGCACACAGCAAATAGCAGGATACAGCTACCCATAGGATGACTGAATTTGTCCCGTCCTCTTTAACTGGCACAAACTGCCCTTTCTTGTTTTTTTTCTTCCTTTTCTCACACCTTCACACTGCAGCGCTGACATTTGCTAATAGCAGCAAGTTAGTGAGAGGAGCAGGGGAACCCTGAAATGAATTCTGTGGTGGTACAGCCTAGCAGAGTAAATGTAATGCTGTTAGTGAGATGAAAATACCATATGCCAGGGGAGATGGCAGAAGATGAGAAGGGAGGATTGTGCTTGTAGAGGACAAAACAAGTGTTACCCAAATTCAGTCAAAGCTAAATGAAAACTGGCTGGATGTGTAAACAATGTCCACAAAATCACTGATCTGACTCATCCCACCCAGGAACCTCACTGCATTTGATGACCTTTACTTTCACAGAGAGGGTTTGTGGCTGTTTAGCCACATGGAACACCTATGCTGGTTGGGAATGGCATTTCAGGGACTGATGGGTACTGCTGAGCCATGGCAGGGCTCTGCAAGGGGCAGTCAGGTGCTTGCAGGGTCCCTTGTTCATCCCAGCCCTGCTGATCCATCCTCGATCTCCATTGTAAGTGGCTCACTGGGAGGTGATAACTGCAGCTTAGCGAAGCCTGAGGGTGAAGGTGGGCAGAGGCGCGGTAACTTTGATTTCAGGTGATTGCTTATGGCTGAACACACCGGAATTAGGACATTGAGCTCAGAAACCAAGTCCTGAACTGCATGAGCTGAAGGGGTTAATCTGAGCAGAGAAGTGGTTGCAGCACGGGACCAGCAGCTAGAGCAGAAAGCAGCAGTTCTATTCCCAGCCATTTCCATGTTCATGTCCCATAGCATGCGGTAAAAGGACAAAATCATTGAACATTTTATTTGTCATGGCTCGCAGGTACGGTCCAATCCAGAACTGTGGTGCTGTCAGTCTTCAGTCCTGCCTGGGGGGAGGGGGGAGAGTATGGAACAACGCACCCCTGTGACATAGTGTGTTCACAGCCTAGGAGTGAAAACAGTGTCATTACCCAGCTTTAACAAATGTTCACAAATTGCAGGGCTTGTTTGTTGAGCCAGAGAATTTAAAGGGTGATTAGATTCAATGGTGTGTGTCATTAAATCCAGTTTTATTATATCCACTTGAATACTTTTTACAGTGTGTTTTATGTGTTCATAATACAGGAAGAGTCTCAGTGATAATAACACAGGTTTGGGTGGGGTGGGGTGTGAAGCTCTTGGCTGCTCACAGGCAGCCCAGGAGGACTCCCCAAAGGCTGACCAGGTTCTTTTGGCTTTTTAAAGTCTGTTCTGGGGTGGGTTTTTGGGTTTGTTCCCACTGGAAATTCTGAACTGGGATGTGGCTTTCTCCATTGCCCTCTACTCCATGTGAGGGCTGACACCACTGTGCTCAGTAGTGAGCTTGCTCTGCTGCACATAATTGCTGTGTTCCCTTCTCCTGAGAACTTCCATCCCAGGTCGTGGCCAAGTCAAGAGGCTGAAGTGGTGCATAGCGTCTCAGCCCTGGGTGCTGCTCATTGCATCAGGTGGGAGGGGGCTGCCAAGCAGGGTGGGAGCTTTGGGCTGTGCCTCCCGCTCAGATGAGGAAATCCCTGCATCGGCGCTTCCAGTGCTTCTGGTGATGGTACCCAAAGCACCAGTGCTTCTGTGGTGGAGCCAGGTGGCAGCTGCAGCCCGCGCCCTGCACAGGGCTGTTTGCCACCCTCGTGCCTCACACAAGTTCATGGCATTCAGGGCTGGTCCGGACATGCTCTTTTTTTTCCTTTCTCATAGCAGACTTCAAATTATTTTTTCCATTTCTGCCAAGTTAAAAAATAAGCTTTAAAATGGTCTTGGCTTTTCTTCAGTTCATAAGCAGGGCCCTTGTGTGGAGAGGGAGAAGATGTGCCCCATTCTTTAGCCTTGAAAAGAGACCTTTTCACACAGTTTGCATTTGCTGCTGTTCTATTTCTAGATCTCTTACTACAAATAACTTTCTGCAAGAGTGCTTTGCTGTGACAAAACTGCATTGATTTATGTGGAAAAGCCTCTATAGTGGGAAAGGCTGTAGAAACTAATGTTTTCATGGAATTATGGTTCCTGCTTTTTTCTTCTTCTATGGCTAAATGTTTGTTTCCTTTGATTGTGTGAATTTGCAATTGAACCCACCAGTCCTACAGGCATCCTCAAAAGGTCCAAAAGGCCGTTACCTTGGTCCTTGTCTGGTTTAAAGAATAAGTGCAGTAAGACCAACAGAATTAAATCATATTGGTAATAGAAAGTTGGTTTATTCTTCTGAGTGTGATGTGCACATATAAACCATGGTGTGTGGCTGAATATTGAATTCAGTCTTTCCTTTAGTTTTTCTTCCAGCAAATCTGCTGTTGTGGGATTTTATCCGTGCTTCTGTTCCAGGTATTTTTGTCACTTGTACAATTAGAATCAAAGTAAAATAGGTCTGGGTCTGTATGAACATCATCCCTGATAAAGATATGCAGTGGTGTACAGTAATGTATATCGTTTGCTCTGTGTGTAGTATTTAACCTCTTGCTTGGCTGAGCTGATGCTATGAGCCATGGGATGTTGGTGTCATCCCTGTCCCCTCCCCAGAGGATGTCAGTGACCGGTGCTCTGGGCAGAGGGGGAGCAAGAGCGGGTTGCCTCTTGTGCCAAGAGAGAGCTGAAATGTTGATGCAGGGACACGGTCTCTGGTAGCAGCCTGCAGTGTTTTACAGATATTTGAGTGTTCTTCCCTTTGAACTGAGCTGCAATTTGTCTTTGTGGATGTCTCTAATACATTAATACAAATGGTGTAGTAGAGAAATGCATTATAATACTGTGCAATGTTGCTCTTAGTGATTCTCCTCCTTCAGCAAGTGAACACTTCCTGGCTCATTTGTATTCATTGTTTTGATGCTTAACTTGAGAAGTGTGTATTATACAACAGGCTGAAACCCATGATGAGTAGAAGAAAAGAACCCAAGGGGATAATAAGCATCTCAGCACTGCTGCGGTGCCTCATGCTGCCAACATCAGAACTGCCAAAGGCACTGCTGCTGTGCTAGGGGACAGGGTGTGCACCATGGGGCTTCATCACACTGAGTGGGCCATGGCTGGGGCTGGTCCTTCCCTTGCCTGGCCATCGCATGTGCTGGTCTCATTGAACAACCTGATATCAAAGGGAAGGTTTTGTTTATTCCATATATAGTTGTCTTTAACCCCATCCCCATTCAGCCCTGTGATGGTGATTGCAGAATCCTGTATTGGGTTCTGAGATACCATGAGTGTGGGTTTTTACCATGCAGGAGTACCTGCGGAAACCATTAATATTCAAATAACTTTGCTAAATAAGCAACTCTGCCACCAGAGTTATTTATTACCGTTTATGATGACAGACTTATCTTCCTGATTTCTCCAACACGTTTTTCTAGAGGAAATGAGATACAGCACTTCGTTTAAGCTGTGCCAGGGAGGAAATGTTTCTATAAATACTTAACTCATCTGGAGAGATGACGGCTCTTGGGGCGTCCTTCACAATGTCACGTTGGCCATTGAGTCCGGGTTAGAATTCAGCTGTTTTTTTTTTCCGGGAGGAAGTTACATTGGTGGTTTTGAAGTTAGGAACAAAGTATTTGCAGAACAATCACTCTTGAGCTCAGAAGCCTCAAGCCCCAGGGCACCTTTTTCCCCTGTTTTCCACTTCTGTTAGAATTGCCAGCTTAAGCTTTCCTGTTTGCATACATGGCACTAGAGGACAAAGTGACTCTGCCAGCCCAAGTGTGTGTGCCACCAGTTCCATGATGACAGCAGCTATTTGTGCCTGTGGAGGATCCCTTGTGCTGCTACAGGCAGGAGATTGCACCGAGACCCTTCCCAGAAGGATTCAGTCCAACCCTTGGGATTTCAGCACCTTTGTAGGAGGAACTGAGCAGCAGATGAGCAGGGGAAATCTCAGTTTATTTAGATGGAAGGTTTGCTTAGGAAACAACATGAAATAACATTACAGTAAGAAAATGACTTGTCTAAATCTCAGGTGTTGCCAGATATAAAACCTGCCGTCATTTCCAGCAGCCCTGAGAAGCTGAAGCAGCTGGTGAAACAATACAAAAAGTTCCTATAGCTTCTGCCTAAATTGCAGGAGGAATGTAGGGAAATCGCATCCTGGTTCACTTGAAATAACACAGGAGGAGCTGTAATGGGTGTTAGATTGGAGCCAACCTTTGCATAGCTATGTAAACACACAGACCCAGTCATTTCCAGTAGTAGCCCCTGCTGGAGCTGGCTCCTCCTGGTTCTGTTGCTGATGCTGTTTCAGGTATAAAAGTGACCTGGGCTCACCAGTTAATTCATTTGCAAGTAACTGCTGATCCAGTGTTGGAGCTGGGCACCAGCAGGTACCCGGTGGCAGGGGAGTGCTCCTGCTGGATAAGGGATTCTGATTTACTTATTCACTTGAGTATCTTGCCTATTGATTTGTAAAGAATTGAGTATTGTTTTGCTGCTGACTCTGAGGTAATGGAGGGGTTTTGGCAGTTAGCTTGTTATACAACCTCAGATGTCAAGAAATGCACCTACCAGCCCGCCTGTGCTACAGCACCAGCTAGTTTAGCATAAACTCCAGGGTTGTGGCGAAACAAATAAATTGCATCTCGCTGCAGAAGTCAAATGAGCTAATTCTCCTCGTGCTTGGAAGGCTGTTTTCTTTCTAGCTCTTCTGTCATGTCAGGTTATTTTTAGCCATAATGAAAACCCTAACATATGATGTCATAGAGTCCATTCTCTTAACTGATGTTCCAGCACTTCTTTTATTAAATAGACTATAAAAAGTTTTTAATTTTTAGTATTTGGAGCCTTCAAGGAGAAAGCATCTGACATTGATGCCTGATGACAGTTAGTCAATGAATGAAGAAAAAACCCAGTGGTGGTTCTGTCTGTCTCCCAGCTCTTGCTAGCACTAAATTACAGAATTAATAGGCTTTTAGAAGAGACTGACACATAGTTACTGTGGAAAAGACAATTAAATGTGGAAAGCCACTTTTCTCACCACATTTAATTTTAACTGGAGGCTTTGAGACTCAATAAATCTTTTTCTTATTTCATTCTTACATTTTCCACAGGTATTCAAGTCTTTAAGGATAGTACCTGATACAAGAGACTTAATTTTTCCTTCACCTGTAGCCTTTGCTTTTCTTGCTCTTGTTGTTTCCTTACTTAAAATCCTTCTTATCCCAATGTTCTCACACATGAATCTGGTTTCCTCACCTATGTCAGTCATTATTCTCTGCCTGAAAGACGGCAAGAAGTACATGATCCAACCTTCTTTCTTGATTGAAAAGAAAGCATGAGGCCAAATTTCTATGATTCCAGAGCCTTATCTAGAATGACAGAAAATTAGTTTGTGTTTAGCACAAAACCAAACAGATCTTAGCCCAAGACTGGATTTTTGGGTTAATTTTCTTTAGCTGGAGCTCTGGCTGACTTGCATGAGCAAAGGCCTGGATTACTTCAAGACCTTCAGGAAGAAATAGTAATTTGAAAGGATTTGGAGTCATGCAACAACATCTGTACCTTCTGTTTTAAAAGAGATGCTGTACCTGGAAACAGCACCTTAGAATGTCTCAACTACAGGCTTGGACTCAGCCAGCCTGCCCCTAAATTGATGGTACAGAACAGAACTCTAGAGTTTGTTTAAAACCACTTGTTTTAAGAAATAGCTAAGAATGGATTTATCCCGCCTAAATAGGCTGAGCTCTCCTGCTGTGTAGATGAAAGCAGTGATGATTCAGCACTTCCCAAACATGTGATTGCTCTCTTTGCAGGCTCTCTTAGGACAGCCTATTTAGAAAGCCTCTCGGAAGCTGCTGGAGCAGCATGCTGTGAATCTCTTAACTTCTGGAATTTGATTTAGGCTCCTGTTCAGCATCAAGTTCTCTTGATATTTTGACCTTGAGTGGCAGCACCAAGAGACGCAGTGTGACTGCTTCTACCCGTTAGTGCCAGGCAAAGGTAGAGCCTGCACGACCATAGTGGGCTGTGGTCATCTTCCATCTTGCTCAGCTCCCTGCCGCTGCAGCCTCCTGCCCTGAGCTGCTTTCAGAGCAGCTTCCCCCGCAGTGCAGAGGCAGAGCAGTCAAAGCTGGGGGACATTTCTATCTCCCTTCCCACTAGCTTTATACCATGTGAAAGCTTAGATGCCTGTGTACAGATTGATGGAGCAAATCACCCTTTAGAAGAACCCATGCCTCTGTAGGGTCTGGGTTGACTAATTCCAACCTGACACTTAACTTCCTGATGGCAGCAGTATGCTGAGACATGTCCTGGCCATGCACCCTCACTGCTTCCCACTTCAGTGGCTGATGAATGCCCTGGCCTCAGCTCCTGGCAGGAGCAGTGATGGATGTGTTGTCTGGCTCTCCACTACAGCCTGGCAGGGGTCTAGCACAGCATGTCCTGCTGCCTGCCTCCCCCAGAGCCGCCCAATGTGCCCATCACCTGCTCACAGGGCAGCTGAGGAGTGAGCAGGACATGCAGCCGGTGCCTGCCGTGTGTTTCTCATGCTCTGTGCTCTATTGTAATCAATTTTGTTATGGTATTGTCAATGAGGGAGAAATGAACTTGCAGTAGCTTAAAGCAAGATAAGTTAATTAAAAACCCTTGATCAAAGCATCATAAACCACATAAAAGGTTCCATCTTTTAATTATTTTTGAATGGTCTCTCAGGCAGGAAGGCCAAAAAAGAAAAAAGTCCCTGTTTCAGGGCCCATGGGCTGTGAATATTGTGTCATCCCATCAGGCTCAGCTATTGCTTCCTATGCAAGTGAGAGACAGGCAAAGTTCAGCACAGACCGCCTTGGTAAGGGTGGAAAGGAGGAATTGAGCTGTGGTGAGGGAGGCTCAGGATGGGTATTGGCAGGGGGCTGGTGAATTGGGAATAAAGGGACAAATCACTTTTCAGGTCCCCTGTGTCTCTGTTTCTGCAGTGTGGGCACCCTGCAGTGCCAGCTCACCAGATGCAGGTGCACAGAGGTCGGTGAAGTGTCCAAGTTCACCACGCTGCCAGTCCATGTCATTTCCAGCTGGGAATCTCACACCTTGGGAACAGGCTTTCAGCACCTGTCGGGTGTTCTGGCTCCCACAGGCAGTCTGTGCTGCTGGACTGAAATCCAGCTTGGCAGCTGATGCTTCCAGAGCTCCTTCCTGACTCACAACAACTCCCTGTGCTCCACAAACCGTGTAATTCCTCAGCAATGTATCACCCCTCCTGGGTGTGAAGGGAGTCTTTGCTGCAGCAAAGTCATTTAGCTTGGGGGATATGGAGTAGTTTATCCAGGGAAGACTTGAGGGGAAATTTGACGTTGCGATAGGATTTTCGTATACAGGATCATCATGCACCATGGCCTTCCATCACTGGTTTGAACCCAGCACTGCTCCTTTCTACCCTGCAGAGTTTTATTGTGAGTGGGGAAAGAAGTGCCTAGAGAAAGAGCAGCACATTCTCATGCAGCTGGTAACAACAGGGTGCGAAAAGCATTTGTTCTTCCTTTCCCACTCCACAATGACTGGCTCCAGCAAGGAGGCTGTGGTGCCACAGGGACGTGGGAGGTGGTAACAGATGAGTGTTTTGCATCACCTCCTTTTGCTTCAGAAAAAATCTGATGGCAAGTCCACCCAAAGAAAGGGAAGAACAAAGTGCCTCTGGTGGGGGCCTTTGTGGTCACCCTGTGCTTGCAGCTGAGTGCTTAAGGTGGTGATTCCTGTACTCAGCACAGGAGAGAGGGAGGTTGTTCACTGCATTCTGCCCTGTGCTGACTTCACGTGGACCTCTGGGCTCTCTCTGTTAATTGATTTGATGAGAAGGCAGATTAGTTACTAAGCAGGCATGCCTCAAAAGCCAAATCACAGAGCAGCCTGTGCATCTGCCGGTGGTGCTGGGCCAGCCCCTCAGCCAGCACTTGTTTCAGCCAGTGCTAGTCTCCATCTCCCTCCTGCTCCAGCACATGCTCATGCCCTTTTCTCTTGTTTTTCTTCCCAATCAAATCTTGTCCTGTGGGCTGCACTCTTCCACCTCCAGTGCCAAAAAGGACAGCTTTTCCAACTCCAAATACAAATCTGTGCAGCCCACTCACCCATTGATTTCAGTATGATCTTTATTACAGTGACATGGAAACACAGTGCTCTCTAGAAAAAGGAGAGGTAAAGGGAGGAGAAAATATAGCAGCATTGTCAGCAAGCAAAAGTCATACTTAGCCCCTGTGTGGAAAAATAGCCTGCTCTGATGCGTGCTTAGTGCTTAAGTACAGCCACGCGCAGCAGGAGCAGCCGAGGCTTTGTGCACAACATATTCAAATTGTCCATGATAAGATTAAGCAGCACAGCTTCACGCTTCCTCTATAGAAGAGAATTATTATGAGAAGCAGATCTCTGCTTCAGAGCACATATGAAAACAGTTGGCTTCATAACCTCGGGAAAAAAAGATAAAGAAACCTCATGAGACACGTGTGAGAACCTAGGAAATATTAAAACATATGTTGGAACATATTGATCCCTGAAAGCAGATATGAATCTCTTTTATTTCCAGCCAGGCTGATGGTGAGGATGGTGTGTGTGCCTCTCACCCTGTAAATCACTCCTGTAGGGTCTGGTGCAGCCATGGTGCAAGGAGCCTGGTGCTAGCTGCTGCTGCTGGCTGCTGCTGCTCGGGCAGGATCAAACCACAGGCTGATGGGGCTCGATGATGGAGCTGCTTCTGTGGTGCGGATTGAGCTCCGCGGGGTCTGAGCACTGCCGCCATCTTCAGTCTGGGGATGTCCATGGACCTGTTGATGTGCAGATCAGCGACACTCCTTGCATTGCTTGTCTCCACACCATCCTGAGTGCTGCCTGCTCCTGAGTAGCAAAGCACATACCCTGTAAGATGAGCACTGATGGCAAATCCCGAGTGTGCTGCCTAGATTGGCACATTGACTCCCAGCGGCACAGCAGTGATTTGGTGGAGAAAATGCTGAAATGAGAAAATAGAGTGACTTTCTTTAACTGTGTTTGTGTCCCTGTTACTTTCAATTCAGCAGCCATCTAGCCAAGCATCTTCCTGCATGAATCACGGAGGATGTGATTAAGTTGTAAGTGGTATCAGAAAAACTGTATTTAGAAACAGTAGAAGAGCCATTCTAGTGAAAAAGATGCCATATGATCACCCGATGGGTGGTGAGAGCTGCTCCTATTGGAGCAAAGGTCTGGAGCTGCCAGGGCCGCATGTGGCTGTGTCCAGGAGTAGTGGGAACCAGTCCTAACCATCGGTACCACCACCCCCTCACTCCAGTAGCCTGCACCCACATGTGGTCCTTGTCGCCATCCACCACTGCCTGCTCCAGGAGCAAGGTGCTCGGTGTGAGCAGAGGGGCAAGACATGACCCTTTCAGTCCTGTTTCTTATACGCTGTATTTTGTCTCTTTCTCCCCCAGAGCGTCTGTGCATGAAGCACAGCGCAGGCCTGGGAGACATCATGAAAAGATGAGTCACAGCTATGGAAATATTTGGCTGTATTTTAACTAGGGATCACAGCAGGTACAACAGCAGCCATCTACGCTGACGCACTTCATATGTACCAAAAGACACTTTTTTTCCCACTCCTGAGTTGTCATTAATTATTCTTAAAATAAAGTGCTACCACGCAGCCTTAATTCAGAGAAACCAGCAAGTTCCTTGCTATTCTCCAAGGCTCGATTTCACAATGAATTAATGGGAGTTAATTTAGCACTGCGCAACAAACAGTACCACTGGAGGATGAGTTGTTGCTTCCTAACTTCTTCCTCCCCCTTGTTTGCACCCCTCTTTTTTCTTTATTCTGTATTGCTACAACAGGTTTTAGTCTGCCAGTAGTAAATTGGCTGAAAAAATGGCACGATTCTCTGTTCCTGTGAGTATTAACAGGTTGGTTCAGGTAACACTGCTCATTTCACCCAGTGAAACAATCTCAGCTGCTGCAGGTTTTGATCCCATAAAGGAAAGAGGAAGGTGAGGGGTAAAAAAACCTGCTTGGTTTTTCAAAGAGGCTGCATCAGTTTGTAACATGTGAGAGAACAGCCCCTGTCCAGAGAGTCGGGACAGGGGAGGGATGCTCCCACCTCCCTGGGCATCATGTGCAGGGCGAGCTGGGGTTTTATTTGTATCCTGAACAAAGCAAATCAGCCCTGAGAACTAGAGCCAGGTGGTTCTAAAGATCCATTCCAGCATTTAGCAGAGACTGGGAGGGGGGAGCAGGAGCCAGAAATGACTCCGAGAAAATTTCATTCAAGCAATTAAAGAATCGCTGCAGTTCCATGATTAACTTCATGTTCACAGGTTGAATGCGAAATCTGTTAGTAGGGGCATTGCTATTCCATACCTGACATGAACAATGGGAATATTTGTTCTGCCCGGGAGGATTACACCTTCCATTAATCTAAGTTTTATTGAAAGTTTAAATAACAGACAGACAAAATTTGATCAATTAGCAGTGTAATTCCAAGGAGATGTCACAGTGAAATTAAATCTCAGGCATTCTGAACGTGAAGAAGCCAAGGAGCTCCCTCCAGTTTTCTTTTTCAGTAACAGTGTTTGTATTTTAATTGAAAGTTTATTCTGCTTTGTGCATCTTCTACTAAACTGCAGTGTAACGCTGTGATGAGAACAGTTTTATATGACAGTGTTGGTAGCACTTTGCACATGAGTCCAAGGCCTCATAAACAAAGCGAACAAACAGGTTTGGGTGGGATTCACTCCTGTGGAAATCTGAAGGAACAAGATTTTGGTGAGACTGAGGGAGAAGTGAATGGGAATTGATACTTTGATGGAGAAGGATGCTGGGGGAACCAGCAGCTGTGGCCATTGTGACCCTCTCCTTGGACCCCAGGGATGCACTTGGAGCCTTCTCCTGGTTCCATGGGCCCCAGCCCTGCCCCTTCTCTTGCTGTTTGTTCCACTGAGCAGCAACCTGGATCCACTCTGCTCCCGCCCACAGCAGCCCCTTCCTGCCCTGTCTTCATTCCTGCTTTCAGTGTATCCTGGGTTTTTTTTGTCCCTTGTGAAATGTTATTGCTATCGTTACTGTTCAACACTCTTCCGTTTTTATTATCATAAATGTCATTCTCATGCAGTAAATATCAGAAGTGCCACAACCTTGCTGTGAATCTATTTCAGCACTATCTTTGGAGACATCCCTCATCTGAAAAGGAGAAATACTGAAAATAGATGTATATTTTTATATGTGTGTATGTCAGGGAGAGCAGCTTGGATGGCTGAAACATTGAGGCATTCTGGTGTGCATGGTTCTAGTTTCATTTACACAGTAAGAGTTTGTGTTTTAACCTAGGCCTTGATACCCTCATCAAAAGCTTCCCAAAAGGGACAGACACCCCAAATTTAACAGAAAATATTCTGAGGGAAGTTTGCTTCATGCAGAATGAAGCAGCAGGTACCCAAGTTGCCCAGTATGCAACACACGGGCTTTGGTATCAAATCACTTCAGCCAATTCCCATATCAATTACTGTCAGATAAGCAAACACCGGGAGGAAGTGCTGCTTATTAAAATTAACAGATTTGGCTGTACATACCTGAACATCTAATTATTCTTAACTGTATCTACAAAGCTGGTCTGCTTGCAAAGTCCTGCTGCATCAAGGCAGCCTGGGATCCTTGCCAGGGCATAAGCCTGCCCATGGAGAGAGGCGAGGACTGGAGGCTGAGCTGGGCTGTTTCCTCAGTGAAGGCAGCAGTGGCATTAACCTTCCTTCAGCCCTGTTCAGCAGCAGTTAAACAAACAACAAACCCCAAAAAGGCATCTGAGAGCTGCCGGGAGCTTGGCTGCCGCAGCTTCTCCTCCATATGGCATGTTAAACGCCAGCACATGAAATTAACTCTCATAAATAAGTAATAAGGGATGATTTTCTCTGATCCGGATGGGCTGGCTCCCCACAACATGCAGCGTTTAACTGCCACGGTGCTGCAGCAGCAGGGACACCATCCATCATGGCGAGAGGCGGCAGAGCTGGAGTGTCAGGGCAGGGTTTTCAACACTAAGGCATCACCCAGCTCTGACAGAGATCAGCATTGAATACAGATTATGAGATTGCCAAAGACCCGGAGGATTTGGGACAGGGGCTCTTCAGCTCTGCTGCAGGGCAGCTTCCCAGGGCAGCCTGGTGTCCATTCGTAACAGGCATTGGTTCAGCATGGACCCAGCTTGAGGTGCCAGCTCCTGAACCACCTCTGTCCTGCCCCAGCAAGGGATCCTGGAGGCCTGACCCCCCTTCAGTCCTGAGTCCGGGCTCGGTCTCCATTGGAAAACAGCAAGAACAGTTGACGTTTTCCTCTGTCACCATCAGTGCAAAGGAAGTGGAGTCATTCAGGTCGTGGGCATTGACGAATAGTGTCAGAGGTGCAGTGGTACAATTTGTCACAGCCGAGGTTAATGAAGGAGAATGTTAAATAGGCTGTGACTGTGCAGCTGACATAATCTGCCAAATTAACTGAGAACTACTAGCACTGTACTCCTGGCCACTCACTTAACTATCATTAACCCTAGGAACAGGCTGCAGCACTGTGGTACCCACAATCCACACCAAGACTGAGGCAGCTGCTGAGGCTCATGAGCTCGGCTGGGAATGGCTGGGAGCAGTGTGGCTGGTGCCAGGGTTCAGGCATCACCCGGGCAGCTCCTCTGAGCAGGGTGGTCATGGCAGCCAGCATGTCGGGTGGTACCAGGCTTGGTGTCAGTTTGTCCCTGCAGCACTCTTAGGGCACAGAGATCTGAATGGCAACAGAGATCATAAATAAGGGGAAGATGTGCAGAATAGCTAAATGATGTAAATTCATGGCAATTTAACAGTAAGCGGTGATTTACCCAGATGAATGTACTTTAATGCAATACTGTCAGCTGAAATTTATTTGTCCCTGATACAAAGACAAGTGGAAGACCAAGGCTCGCTTCTTTATAACTACATCACAAGGCTGACCATAGTAGCAAGTGCTAATCCAAGCCAGGCACAGTCCTTACTGTTTGCAGTATAAATACTGAAGAAAATCAAGTGATTTAAGAGCAAAAATAGATCCAGATTTCTGTCAATGCTGTCTTATTGACTTGCAGGAAGGAAGGCACGTTTAGAGGCTGATTTCTGCTCTGAAGGCCACTGCTCTTTCATGGGAGATTCCAGCCCTTCCCACTGGTGTGGGAGATAATTCCTGGTTTTAAAAAGTTTTTGTTCTTGTCCTGGCAGTAAAATACAACGTTGGGATTGCCAAGAGCCATTTTCATGGTTTGTGGTTCCAGTGTGGCCTCTCCTGACCTTTGGCCATTCGCCACACACGCTTTAATCCCCAGCAAGCGTGTTATGTTAAGCAGATGCTATAAAGGGTCTGAGAAGTAGGTCAGGTGGCATTAAAGAATCTGTTTGATTCATCATGAACTGTAGGCACATCACTGGTTGTAAGCCTGAAATGTCATTACTCAGATGCCATGGGAACTGGTGCTCTCAGTGTTGGTTTAAGAAACAAACTGGATGATTGGTGAGAGAAGGGAAATGGGAGGGACCCTGCATCTGACCCCATTGTTGCAACCCTGGTCCAGCTGAGATTAACACCACCTTGATGTCCTGTTACAGAGCCCAGTCTCCATTGAGGTGTGCAGTGTCTTGGTCAGTGGGAACCACTGTGGAAATGGGAAAGCTCCAGCTGCCCCTCTACTGCTGAGCAAGCCAGCGTTTTGGGACACTCCTTCCATACTTTCCTAAGTATTGATACTCCTAAGTTACTGACAATATCTTTTTCCCTCCTTGCAGTGCTTTCCCAGCCTGTACCTGTCCAGGGTGCAGAGTTTTCATTTCCTTTAATGATCCTCAAGAAATTATTGAGAAATCAAAATATGTTTCAGAGTTATCTTCAAGGCTCACTGTAGTTCAAATGGCTTCTATAAATCCACAGTGCAAATGCTGTTTTTCAAAGCTTTACTGTTCCCCAAATGACTGTAATGGTGTATTGACTGAATTTAGTAGGGCCCTGGGAGTTTGGAAAAGAAAAAAAGTAGCTTAGGAAGCAAGATCTTTTAAAATATATATATGAAAGTTTCCAAAGTTCATCCAATCTATCTCTGTTTTGGGTGTTTATGAGCCAGATGCTGTCATTAAGGTTAACAGCACTTTTCTGTCCCCAGGAATATTGCAGCTGCTGGATGACTGGGGCTCCATTGCACTGTGCTCAGATGGGTGATGGAGGCTTCCTTGTGAAGAGGAGAGACCCACTTGGGTCGTGGGGCTGGGGCTGGTCCAGGCACCGCTCCTGCCTTGGAAAACCCTGTTGTGATGAGTGCTCTTCCTTCCAGCACCATCTGGGTGTTCCCATGGCACAGATCATTTTCTAGCTCAGGGTCCTCCAGTTGTGCACTCAAAGGTGAGCAGTGAGGGCAGCTTCTTGGGGCCCTGGGGCTGAGAAAGGGAGCCCACTGTACCCTGCGTCAGGCCTGCTGAGCTCACTGGGCTGGTGGAGGGGTGAGGGTGCAGCCAGTCCCAGCCCCCAGTGTCGGTGAAGCTCCACCATTTCTTTAGGCATTTAGCAAAGGATGTGAGCTTCATGTAAGTGATTGCCTCAGTGAAAGGGGTTTGCCAGACTTGGAGAAAAAATCACTGTCAGCCCATCTTTTGTGCAGCCATTCTCTTCATTGATAATCCAGTAAAACTGTTCTTTATGGGACACAATGAAATCCTAAAGGCAGCCTCAATGGCAGAGGATATTACCTGCTAAGGGCAGCAGATTGTTCTTTGCTATTCAGAAAGCTGATTAAATTGAAGTGTTCTTTATATTTCTACAGAGAACTGCATGCCAGAACATAAACTTATTTGATAGAAAACAGAAGGCATCATTAGCACTGATGTCTTTCAGCACATTTTCATCATGCATTATACCAGAGCCTGCCGTAGATAGATCGATAGATCTGGAGAGAGATATACAGCTACCTCTGCAGCTCTGTGTGCCCAGGGTGGGTTGCTGCTCATACCTTCCCTCTGTGCTTGGCAGCATCAACACAAGGGTTCCTCAGGCAGGTCCCAACTGGTGAACTGGAGAACGCAATGAGCTGTGGGAGGTTATTCACTGGAGAAGTACATGAGAAGAAGGGGAAATGGGGATTTTAGAGTGGAGACCAAGGTTATATTTATCACACACTCCATGGGCCCAAAGGGAACAGTGTGCAGGAACAATGGGGCTGGGGACGAGGGGCTATAGGACACCTGCACCCAGTGCAGTGCTGGTAATGCCAGGCCCCAGAGCAATCCTCCCTCTTCCCTGTGATGGCTGGAGCCTTTGGGATCCTAAAGTGTTGTGTGACAGCATTAATACAAGATGAATATAGCTCCATACCCTACATCTGTTCAACCTAATAAATAGTTTCAGTTAATGGACAGCAAAAGGAATGATGCTCAGTAAATTTGGTTTTATGAGTGTTTCACTTACTTGCTGTGCCCATTAGGTCGGAAGTTAGGTAATGGTAAGTGTCCATTAGTGCATTAGCTCAGTGATGAGGGAGCTGAATTAAAGAAAAGGGAGAAAAACTGTGGAAAACCCCCTCAAACCACGTGCATTCATTAACCCCTCATCTCAGCAGCAGGGACCCAATGGCCACAGAGCTGGAGGGACAGCAGAGGTTGGTCTCTGTGGAGCAGAACACTGATGAGTGACTCGCCTCCCGCTCCACTGGAGGGTGTGAGGCAGAGCTGGGGCTGAGAGGGACTCTGTCCTGTGCCCCGTGTGATGGGATCACTGCACAGCAGAGAGGCCTTCCAACAGCTCCTGTTCTGACCACAGGTACCTGGCCCAGCTCATAACCACCAACATCAGCAAATAACAACCACTGAAAACACCAAATAATGCCAACCAAAATAGCCAGGGAGTAACCACCAAAATAACCAGATAGTAACAACCAAAATAATACCAGCCACCAAAATAAGAACCACCAAAATAACCAAATAACATCAATCAGAACAACCAAAATAACCATTTAATTGACAATCCCTTCTTTGACTCATTTCCTTTTTTACCTTGCCCAGGCAAATTGGTTTTTAAATTCCCTTTTCCCAGTCTCCCAGATTCCCTGGGATTATTTACACACTCCACAAAGAGCTATTTACTGTTCTGGGTAATTCAATGAACATTCGCCTGCTTTGAATTAATATGCAGAGGCATTCCAAGTGCTAGCAACTTGCTGATAACTGGAACATCTCCTTACCCTGGAAAACACTCCCAGCCCTGCAAGGTAGCTTTTGTAATGCAGTGGGAGAGGCAAATCCCCTTGAACTTTGTTCTCTGTCACCTCAGGAAGAGAGGAAGAGCCCTGTAGCCTCTGCAGTTACCCAGGGGTGCATTGTAGATGCTAGGAAGGAGTCAGAAGGGTGAAGTGGTTCTGCACAAGCGTGCAGAGGAGCAGGGCACAACCTGTACGCAGGCTGGAGACACTCCCCATAAGCTGTTTGAAAACCAAATTATCATTGTAGAGAGCTGTGCCTCTGGTTTGCTTACAGGACCCAGTGAATGTCTCTAAGACTGATAGATAATGAATTGCAGTGTGCTTCACTCAGCTGGTGATTGATAGCTAAACCTAATAACAGCGTCAGTCTCATCAGCAGACACATTTCAATTTCAATTTGTTGAATGCACTCTGACCGTGGACAAACAGTGGGTGTAATAGAGACCCAGCTTTGAAACTAATAAGAACCGATACATAGAAAATGAAATCTGTTCTATCTGCCTGTGCTGTCTGCTCGCTTCCCTAATTTGGTTCCACTTACAAGGGTTACTTAAGATGCTAACACTTCACCAGGGGCTTCCCAGATAATGAAAACAGCTGTGTTAGGGACTGCAAGATAGGGAAGAGACAAGAAGTTGCTTTTGTTTGACACAATTTTGAGTCCCCGGTGGGAGTGCATTAGGTCAGTGTGATCCAAGGAGGGGTTTCTGTGCCTTCCAGGAGCCTTTTCCTTTCCTGCAACTTTCCATCTGGTGTGTAACCTCCTGCCCAGGCATGGCACAGATCCCAGCTGGAAGTTCTGCTCAGTGACCTCTCAGTACATGCCCTGTGAGGGGCAGCTCTCCTGTGGGCAGGAAGGGTCCTGGAGCAGCAAGTCCCTCCCTGCAGCTTGAGTTTCTCTCAGGCCATTTTCTCCCTCGCTGTGTTTACTGCAGAGCTGAAAAGCCTCAGGATACAAATATTTCTGGTGATTTTCAAGCTTTGCTTTTGACCTGTGAAAACACGTTCACAGCAAAGATTGGGTGAACACCCAGAGCATAAACAACTGCGGGTGCGGGGCTGAGAGTGCCAGCACAAAGATTAACACATGCAAAGTTGAATACTTCCAAAGAATCTGATTTCATTAGGGAATTTGATGCTTATGAAGGCTGGAGAGCTGACAGCACAGAGAGCTGAAATGCACTGGCTGCTGCAAGAGAGGAGTACACACGATGCTGCATCCTCCCCCTCGCCTGCTGCAGGGACACGTGTGACCCCACTGCAGGGCTCACAGGGGGATGGATGGGTCATTCTTCTGTAGCTGCACCTCAGCCATTTCCTTCTCTGCATTAGCACTAACAGGAGATGCTGGAGCCAGTCTGCTGGGACTCAGCCTGGGACAATCATTCAGCATCACTTGACATAGGTCTCTGGATGGAAATAGCTTCCAGTCCCTAGCACCAACCCGGGGACAATATGAACCTGCAATCTAGAGGAGGAATCCTTCGTAGCGAGCTGGCAGTCTCTTGAGCTATTGAGAGCCCTTATACCCACTCGCAGAGGCTGTAGAGCTCAGGGCCCCATGACAAGTCCATCTCCTTCTGCCCATCACAGCTACTTGTGGCCCCAGCCTGCAGCATTCCAGGATGTGGAACTGATGCTGCCAGGGCTGGTGGTGATGCTGGCTTCCCTGCATGCCTGGTAACTGCCCTCACAGGTGGCATCTCCACAGACATCTGCAGCAAAGGGGTGCTACAGCCTTAGCTCCAACAGTGGGTGCATGGCATGGGCTGGCAGGAAGTCAGTGCAGAGTTAAAATGAGGAGTGATGTCTTCTTCACACCCAGTGCAGTCCTTATTCCCGAAGACCATGCATTCTTAAAGAGTGATTAATATGATGCTTGGAAAAGGACATTAAGTGAGACATCCTATTTACAAAAGCTTCCTAGTGGAGTATTCAAGAGAACAGAGATCCAGAGAGAGCTTGGTGTGTGTTGCTGGTAATATGAAGGGACACTGTTATTTGTATTGCATCGCTGAACTCCATTAAGTCTTTTATTCACCTTGTTCTCAGGACAAATGCTGGTTCATGTGAAGCCATCTCCCAATCAGCACCCATCAGCAAATCACTATTTCATTTTTTATGCCTGGGAGGGAGCAGGCTGCTGCTGCATTTGAATGATGCTCTGCTTCCAGGCTGCTGGTGTGTGCGCCTGGCTCCTGGCAGCACCCTCACCCCCTGTGTGAGGCTGCTCCCTGTGGCAACCCTGGCCCTGCTAGCAGCAGCCCACCTGGGCTGCTAAGGACAGGAACACTCAGGGATGGGTCTGCTTGCATAGTTTATCCTCATTGGGCCAAGGCCTCTTCCTGCTGTTCTGGCTGGAGCAACCCCTGCACATCCCATCGCCTGCTTATCACTGGAGTGAGTAACGGGTGAGGGGTCTCTGCTAATACCACTGCAGATGATCCCGCAGCCCTGGTCCCTGTGCACGTGCATGGTCCCTGTGCTGGTGCAGGTCTGGGATTGGCACACACGCATCCCCCTTGGGTGTCAGATCCCTTGGCAGAGCTCTGAGAGCTGCCACTTCCCTCTTTCCCTGCATTAAGATTAATGTTTAAACAGCCCTTGGCCTATAAATCTCTCTCGGTGGTTTCCTCAGAACAAACAGTGAGCAGGAGAAGGCGGCATCTGTTTGAAAATGACAGGGTTTGAATCTATTTATTAAGCAGGTAACGGCACACTCTGGAGCTGTCAGATTGACTCTTCATCTTGTGCCGGTGCAGTTACAAGTGCGTTATGGCAGCAGGCGTCACCGCCTGTATTTATTTACAAGGAGAAAGAGTCATTGAGATTAATTGCACAACTGCATATGCAATATGGTAAACAGTTATTTGGAAATGATTGTTTGTGTTTAATTATGACATCCAGGAGAAGTTTAACAGCCATACATTTTTCACTGGATTGTAAATGCAAATGCAGGCATTGAAATATGGCAGTGAAAGGCAGAATCCAGAGCCTCCCTTTGCAGTGGCCTCTGGTACCACAGTGCTCTTGGTCCTGGGGAGCTGCTGGCTTTATCCACTATTAGCACTCGTATTGCACACTACTTTCTCAGTAAGGCATGGAGAAGCTATGAGTAAAGGCAGTTTCTATGAAAGTGACTTCTCTGGTCTTTATCAGAGTATCTCCAACCTTTTCTCTCTTTTCATTCTTTTCCTGTTTCTTTCTTCTCCTTTCCTCATCCCTCCTTGCCCCACCCAGTATTTGCACATGAGTCGTTGTTGCTCTTGGCAGCTGAGGAAAATGAAAAATAGATGTGTAGGGAGGAAAAAGTGTAAGAGGAAGAAAATATGTGCCCAAAAAAATCTAAAAAGAAAAGAAAAGGAGTGTGGTAATAACAAGGAAATTTAATTGAAAGGGAGTAGTTTCATGGGAAAAGGGGGAGGTGGAGGTAGAACGTCGTTTTCATCAAGTCTGCTCATTTGAGGGAAGCAGCAGGAGTTCCCAGCTGTTTAAAAGCTGGCATGATAATGAAAGATGAGTGGTTTTCTGTCTCTGGGTTTCTGAAGCTCATCTCTCATGGGACAAAAGAGATCACTTGGTGAATTTCATGATGTTTAATTTTGTATCAGGCACAGAACAAGCTGTTTCCATGTTGTACAACCACATGCTCCGGCCTCCAACGAACTGGAAGGCAAGTGCTTGTGTTCTGAGCAGCCACCAAGGCCACCAGGCAAAGGTCCTTCGATCTTTTCACCATCTGCAGAGCTGGAAAGAATGCTCCATTTCTGATGAAAATGTTAATGGCAAAAGGTCTTCTTGACCAACAAGAGACAGATTTTTCAGTGAAGGGTGTTGTTTTCAGCTGGTCCTCCTGGAACATCTCCTGTTAGTGTAGGTTTATTTCATGTATTGCAAAGATATGCATGGGGAAAAAAAAGAAATGTGGCACAAGCAAATTCCATTTCAGTTCACTGTGAATGCACATCTTAGAAAGTGAGGATCCTGTGAGCTGGCAAAAGGCATCTTCCAATGGGATCCAACCTGTTCACTCACATGGGTTTGACAAAAGACATCATTTAGATTTTGTTACTGACTCCACTTCAGCAGAACACTTACAGTTGGGTTTGATTAGAAGCTGGTAACTGCTGCTGAGAGGCAGCCAGGTTTAAACAGCTCTCGGCAATCCTGGGTGATGATGTGTGTTGTTTTGGGCTTTCCCTTTGATAATTAAGGAGCCTGAGTTGTATAATTCTATGTATAATTATTCTTATTTACACATGGGCTACAGGAATCAGGATGTACTGCTGCAAAGTGCTTTTCCTGCCACACCAGGGCCAGCCCCAGCTGGGGTCTCTGTGATGACATTTAACAGCAAACACTCTCTCTCTGTCTTTCTTGGTCCTCTTGCATCTTGGACAACATCTTTGAGATATGGTCTGTTTGGTGTGGAAAGCCTTTTCTAGCAAAGTGAGACCTCCTGGGCAGTCATTGCTGGTGCTGGGTTTTCAGAGGTTGCAGTTGAGGGGCATCTCACAGGAAGATGAGCAGCTTTATGTACATCCATTTTTCCCTTCCCACACTAGGTGGGTGTAGCAAACTGACTGACCTTGGTTTAAAATACACTTCTAATGTGCTACAGGAGCTGTCAATGGGACTGTAGACTTCAAGAACCAATGCCCAGGTCAGCTGTATCCTACTGAGAGATTTCCAGGTGATGATCCCGTATAGGATGTTCTACAGAAAGGAAATCTTCTTGGCTTTGGTGCAGGGTCAGAGGTTGCCAATGAGCTCCCCAGTGTACCAGCTGTATCACAAGGTGAGGTTTCAAGGTGAGAAATGAATCCAGCTGGTCCCAAGGGCACATTAGCAGGGTGTGGAGGTTGGCATGATGTGGGTATTAATATAGGATGTGTGGAAAGGCCAGCCTCTAGCTGAAGGATGCATTTAAGTGCTACTGACCTTGTCACCAAACCTTAAAATGAAATATCTCCCCAGATGAGTCCTGTTTATGATGGTTTCAGACTATTTTAATAGCGATATCATAGCAGCTTGTGGCTGTGATTTACACCCTGATGGCAGAGGGTATCCTCAGTAATCCATCAGAGGGGTCACTCGCTGCCACGGTGCTGGGGACCTTCCCCTGCCACTGTTTTATTGCCACTTTGGTGCTGGTGCCTGAACTGCAGACGATAAAGGACTCACTTAACCTTCAGCAGCGGAGTCACCCAGATGCAGCGCAGTGAGGGGAGCGGGGCAGGAGGAGGTGGATAAATCGCATGTGGATGTTTGTATTTCTGCATATTGTGGCTCCATTTAGCTGTCAGACACCTCATTGTTATTCTCAGATGTACATATTCACTCCTTTATTCTTTGATTAATGAGATGTAAGAGGGAATCTATGGCCATGGGGATGCAATGAATCAGTTATGGGGAAAGCTAATTCCCTCAAGAAGAGATGTGAGGATGGGGGTGCTCAACCATGGGTGGGACTGTCTGAAAAGCTTTCCTAGACTTTACCTCCAGATGATTCCTTGCTGGTTTTCACTTCTCATCCCTCTCACAGTGTCCTCGTTGAAGGACAGCCCTAAAATGGGGATGAGCCATAATGAGGAAAGAGGTGCAAATTAATCAAAGATGACACTACAAATGATGTGAAACATAATTTCTTTGGTATGGAGTTCAGATGTAAGGGTGTATATATGTGTGTGTGTACGCAGTCACCTATACATGAGCTGTCATTGCTCATCACCTGTAATGCTCCTGAAGGGCTATACAAATATGAAAACTAATAACCCCAAACAGAGGTGTGGGGTGACCTCCAGCTGGGCTCTGGCCTCGGATTCAGGAGGTATGGATTTACTGCTTGACTCTCTTTGGTTTTCTTTGTGACATCAAGTAAAACCTTGAGCGTTGCAGGTGGTGGCTGGTCCCAGTGAGTACCAAAGTCTCTTCCCATGGAGCAGCCAGGCAGTGATAACACCAAAGGTGGATGGGAAGACAGGCAGAAGATGGGGAAAACCAATTGTCTCTGTGTCTGACTGGGAGCCAGCGCAGGGCGACGTGGCTGAGCTGTGCTGCTGAACCCTTTTTTAACTACAAACATGCAGGTTTTAAGTTACTTAATGAAGCATAATAATCGAATGGTAATAGCTGTGCATAGCAAGTCTGGAAAATAGTGTTAGGATCAATGTATTGTCTACAGGGAACTAATCTATCTCTGGGAAAATCTGGTGATTTGTTCTTGTTGGTCTATGAAATTAGAAAATATTGCTGCTTATGAAGCAATTTATAAAACTTGCTCTCTACTTTTAAAGAGTTGGCTTAAGGGCATTTGCTATGATTCACATTTATCAAGAAGTGCACATGTAGCTGCACAAAACCAACTTCAATTAAAAACAGATTTAAGAAGTAATGTAGTATGCAGGCCGTAAAGCTCGAGTGGAAGGAAAATGTACCTGGTCGAAGAATCAGATGAAGCTCTTCAATCCTGGCCTGGTGCTAAAGTGAGCTGGGCTGGGCTAGACTGGGCTAAACTGGGTTGAAATGTTCTTGGCTGGGCTTAGTTAGTCTGGAGAGGTCTGAAGTGGGCTAAAATGCTCTGGACTGGGCTAAACTGTTCTTGACTGGGCTTAATTGCACTGGACTAAGGTAAACTGATCTGGACTGGTCTAAATTGGGCCAAAGTAGGCTTAACTGGGGTAAACGAGGCTGGGCTGGGCTATACTGGGCTAAATTGGACTGGACAAGGAAGGCTAAAGTGTGCTGAACTGGGCTAAACTGGGCTGAAGTGGGCCAAAGTGTTCTAAACTCTCCTGAAGTCGGCCAAACTGGGCTTAACTGGGGTAAGCGAGGCTGGGCTGGGATAAACTGTTTTAAACTGAGTTAGGCCTGTCTGAACTGGGCTAAACTGTGCTGGAGTGGTCTGAACTGGGTAAACTTGTCTGAACCGGGCTAAAGTGGTTTTGGGATAGGCTAAACTGGTCTGAACTGGGCTAAACGGTGCTGTGCATGACTGGACTAAACAGGGTTTTCCCAGATGGCAGGAGAATATTCTTTGGAACTCCCATTTGCCAGAACAGAATTCCCTTGTTCAGCAGTTCCAAAATTCAAGAGCCCCCCCCATCATCCAAAGCCATTCAATACCAGCCTGTAATACAGTTGTGTTCCCATAAAACCTTCTACTGGTGAGGTGCTGGTTCTGCAGCCGGCTGCTGAAATCATCCTGCCAGTGACTTTGCAGAATTTGGTCTGCTTATAAGCAGCAGTGCATGAGTAACTAAGCAAGATTGTGTGTTTTGTGATGAGCATTCAGACTAGATCTATATCCTAATGGGAAATCAATGATTGGGTCACAAGGTGTGACAGAACAATGGGAATCTTAAATCCCAAAGGAAATCAGACATGAAAGGAGCAGTGACTAGTGGGGGTTTCTGCAGGCAGAGGTGGGTGTCTTGTAAACCACTTTCTGATATTGTGCTTCATCAAAACCTGCCGCGAGCTCTGACATGTCCAGTTGACTCCTATGAAGAGAAGAGTAAAACGAAAATGTGATGGACTTGGGAAAGTGAAACAAGCCGGTTGTGAGCCTGCAACATGGCAGGGCCAGCAAATCATTGCACGGTGCACATTATTAAGATTGAGGAAATTTTATATGGTGTAAAGTTTGATCTTGATTGATTGCGTGTGCTTAGAGCCAAGTCAGGCCAGCCCAAGCCACTGCATTAAAAAAGCCGCGGTTTGACAGGAGCCGCACAGGTTGATAACCTGCTCACAACTGTTTCCACTACTTTGCTAAAATAAATACCTCAGTCCTGCCAAAACCCATTAAAGGCAGAAAGAAGCATGTGGAGCAGAGCAGGAGGAGAGTCCTGTGCGGCATGACTGCTGCCCCTGCTGCAGGAAGGATGTGAGGGGCAGAGCTGGGGCAGCTCCTCTGTGCAGGTGGGCACCCCAGGCTGGTCTGAGGAAGGTGAAGTGTCTTTGGGAGTAACTGTGGAGCTTTATCCTTCCCGGTCCTTCCCTTACTGAGTTGAGGCTCCTAAAATGAAACAATCCCTGTTTGAATGCTGAACCTGTATCAGCTGCAGTGCCTGCGGTACCACCACAGCTGCTCATAGGTGTGGATGCAGCCACCGGGCTGGGCAGGATGGATCGGGTGTGCTAAGACTAAATCTGAAGTAACTATAAATACTTCCAAGTCCTCGGGAGCAGACAAGGCTGTGAAGCTCCCTCAGAGTCTCTTAACAAGTGAAGGAGTTTGAAAAGGTTTTTTTTTTTCTTTCAAGTTCTTACCTCATATAAAATTAAGGAGAATTGAGAATGAATCCCTAAACCTCTAATCTCTGCTTGTGAATATTTTATCTTTATGTCTGAAAAGTTCAGCTATTTCTGCGGTTTGAGCTGGCCACAAACATAACTAAAAGCTGTAGATTAAAGATTGAAATAGAAAGTTAAATTGCAGGTGAGGAACAAACTTCTTCTTACTGATTTCCCAGAGGAGATGCACAGATGTTGTGCTTCTTGCAATGCTGTCTGCCGTGTTGTGCAGCTCGAGGATGGGTGCTGGCAGCATGGCCTGGGCTTTCACAACCACTGTGCATGAGTGCAATAGTCCCCAGGGCTCATTACCATGAGCCCAACCTACAGCTGCCTGTTGGCTTCTTATTTGACGGACATGGACAGAGTCACCTGAGTGCAGTGACCAAAGCCCTCCTGTCTTTCCTACCTGTACATGAGCAACCAGAGCACAGATTACTTAGCGCAGTGCTTAGGAATAGATGTGTCCCTACAGCCAGGAAAGGGGCCAGCTACTGCTGGGATTTCCCCCCCTCTGCCGCTGAGGCCATACTGGATGAAGCAAAGCAGCTCTCTCTCAAGCCCTAGGAGCCCACCTGCATAGTGTTAATGCCTTGGAGCTGCTGGGAATGAAAAAGCTGCAAGCTAAAGCCCCAAGAAAAATGGCCAACTATCTGTAATTGTCAGTGCTGGCCAGAAAAGCAGAAACGGCTCTTTTTATAGAGCTGCGCAGGTCCAGCAGCAATAAATCACCGCTGCAGCCCAGTGCTTGGATCGCGGTGACCTGTCACTGAGAGTGAATGACAAAGTGACTTTGTGAAAAAGAGAACACGGAATGTGGGGGGTACAGGAACACTGCAGGGGGTTGGAGGGAGCCACTGCCAGGGCCAGAGCATGCACACCTGTGGGGCTGTGCTTATACACAGGGACTGGAGACTGGTTTTAGGAACACAAGGACTGAAGAACTTCATTTGTTGTCAGATCTGAAGCAGTTTTGATGCTTGTGGGTGGGAGGTGGTGGAGGTGGTGGTTGGTACGAGAATGGCTGCCCTTGGGTTGAATTAGGGTAAAATGAAGGTTTGAGCTGGGATTGAGTTTTACAAAAGAAAGGCTAAAGAGCCTGAGCAATTCCTGCCTCTCGAGGCACTGTAGGCAGTCCTGTCCTTACCTAGAGGGGTGGTGAAGTGTCTCAGCTTAGGAGGAGTTTATGCAGTGCCTCTCAAGGCAAATTATCCAGATGTTTGTGTGGGTACCCTATAAATTCCCCAAAGGAAGGCAGGAGCAGTGGGTCAGGTATGCTGCTATGAATTACGCTTAAGAATTCCCATACAGCTGCAGTTTCCTTCTCATTTCCAGCTGACTTTCAGCATCAGATCATTGGTGTGATTCAATTTGATGTAACAAGTGATAAACAAGATGCACTCTCTGTTTTATCCATGGCATGGGTCTTTTATGGGTGTCCCATGCCTTCATTACAGCATGTACTGGGCTCAAGTTGTCCAGCGTGGTTACAGCAGACTCATTGTACAGAGTAACACCACAAATGCCATTAGAAAAAGCCAAAGTGCCAGGGCTGGGACAGACCCCCTCACCCACTGCTCTGGGTGCTCCAGGGGTTGTTTAACCAAGCTCCACTGCAGTGCCCAGTGCAGTGGCTGCGGTGAACACAGAGCACTTCTGGAGCACGTTTTCATCTCTGAGTGTTTTGCAAACATTAATTAAACCTCATGAATGAGCAAGTGGCAACATTCCCTCCTGTGGGATGATTTGCTTAATATCTAAGGGAAGTGTGAGATAGATATACATAGATAGATAGATAGGTAGGTAGATAGATAGATAGATAGAAAGAAAGAAAGAAAGAAAGAAAGAAAGAAAGAAAATATCTAAGCTCTGCTGTGGGGCCAGGATGCCTGCTAGAAATGGCTTCTGTGGGTTCTTGCAATAGGCACTTTTCAGCAGAGGGTGAAGGTCCTCACTTGCAGAGCCTGGAGTTTTATTTCCGTAGCTGGTGAAGAAATTACATTTGTTCATATTTTAAAACTGGTCAAAGAATTATGTGCGCATTTCCCACCCTGTGGCTTAAAAGCCCTTATCTACAGGTTTTTTTCTGTACTTGTTCTAAAATGTGTTGGCCTTCTCAATTGATTACTTTAATTTCCCCAGGCAGGCATTCATTACACTGCACCACTCACATCATTATGAAATAAGATGCTTTATACAGCAGAATGACTCTGTACAATTAGCAGGATATTGTTTCTAAAGGAGCCCGACACTTCTGCTCAGGTAAGAGGGCAGCCAGGGCCATCATTTAACATAAAAGAAGATAAATCACAGAGGGATCGATGCCTTTCCCATAGTATTTGCTCTGTGGCACTGATGGTCCCGAGTGTTTAAAAATGAACTGGACTTAAAAAAAACCGTCATGAGATTCCCTTACTAACAAGAGAATTGCTTCCTCCAGCAGCCGGTGCACAGCCACCAGCACAGGGTCTGGGAAAGGAATGGAGCTGGCTGGGTCTCAGGGCCAGGACTGTGGTCAGGGATGTAAGCACAGATGCACATGCAGGGCTCTCCAGCCATCACCACCCTTGTTTCACAGTGACAGTGATAGGCCCATTTCCCCCTCTCCCCCCATGGCTCTGGGTCCCCCCTTGTCTGCTGCTGAAGCTGTGTCACTGCTCTGTGCAAACAGCCGCGTAAAGAGACATGACATTTCCTGGGCCATTCTCCTGTGTTAATGCGACTCCGAGCACAGGGTGACCTTTTCACAAAGGATTTGTAAATGCCAAAAACTGCATAAAAATCTCTTTCAGGCGGACAGAGGCGTCAGAACTCTGCATTTATTTCTTAAATGGTGCTCTCCTGCCTTTCCTCTTTGGGCTTTATCGTCCCTGTGCACTGAATGGATGTAATGAATCTGTATTGCAGGAACAGCCACAGAGAGAATGAGAAAAACCCAGCAATAAAGCAGCCTCCCGCCCAGGGCAGTGGCTTGTGAAGCTCAATGGATTCAAACCGTCCTGCAGGGGCTGGTGCTGCAGTGGGAGCAAGCACCCAGCCAGGCTCTGTGCATCCATACAGCACCGCGGGACAGGAGCGGGCAGACGGATGGGGCACCAGGACCAGGCACTGCAACTGTGTGGGTCCTCCCACAATCCCGTTTTATCCTGGTTTGTGCATTCAGGACTGTACAATTCATGCCCGTGAGAGGGCAGAGCTGGCTGTGATGTGGGGAGAGGCTGCAGCTTGCACTGTGTGTGTAAGGGAATAGACTGTTCCTTAGCTCTGAACCAGACACACACAGAGAACAGAAGAATCAGCCCAAAATCCCCTCCTCTGGTTTGGTATTGCACTGCATTTGGGATATTTTATTTACTCCTGCCTTTGCAGCATGCTTTGTTCATCTTTAACCCAAAGGCTCAAGCTTTTCATAAGCTACAGCCTGAAAAGGAAGAATCGAGGCTGGCTCTAACTCAAATGCAAGTTTCATGTTTTAATGTTTTATCACCTCAAAATATCACCCTCCTTTTAATTCCCCAAGTGATTCTTGTGCCCAGTTCACCAAATGCTAATGCACTCCCTGTAACTCACTCAGATTTCTCCCAAGCTCTTCTCATTTTCACATCTATTGCAATGAGAAGTACATGGTCAGAAGGAGCCTCAAACAGCCCTAAAGTGGCCCCTCAAGTAATGAGGATGTATACACAAAGCCTGTAATGCACTGGTGAGTTATCCGGGGCCTGGCCTGGCCAGGTGTTTGCTGTTCTTCACTTGTCTAAGCACAACAAAGTTCCTCAGTCAGGGCCTGTTTGCTTGGACCCTCATGTAGTGATGCTCTCAGGTTTAATTTCTATTCAAAAGCTCTATATTATGGCAAAAGAAACCCCACACAGAGGAGACAAGGCAACCAGTCACTTCTCAGACTGGTTCTGCTGGCTGCTGCAGGAGGACTGGACAGGCACTGGACAGACACAGCCATGCTTACAAGCTATTTGACAACTACAGACACATGGTGGGTTTGGGTAACTTGGGCACTGAGCCCCATTTCTGGACTGATGTACCTGTACCTGGGATACTCTGAGAAGCCCTTCCCATGCATGGAGCACCAGGACCAAAACCTTCCCGAGTCAGCTCCTTTCATGGTGTTACTCCTTGAACATCTCTATCATCATCTGGTTTCCCTTTTCCAGCACAAGACATTACTTCTTGTTCAGTTCTCAAGCAACTAATGAGAGTAATTGGTCCCTGTCTTCTTTATTATGTCCCTCTAAGTATTGGTAAAGAGTTATCATGGCTCCCTCCAGTCCTCTTTTCTCTTCACTTAAGGATTCCCAATTCATATTAATGTGTCCTCCCTGACCCTCCCTCCCACTCCCACTTTATACATCAAATAACTGAGCCTAATTACTCTGCAGACATACCACATTAGGATGAGGAAATGAAGGAGACAGCAAAGCACACTCCAAAAGCAGTTGTATGAATTCCCAACTGACCGAAAACACTCACCATGGCTCAGGTTCAGCAGCTCAGGTCAGGGTGTAGGAGCACTGCACATCCTTACCACATCTTTACTACCACCCTGCAGTGGAAGCCTCGCTGGACATCCCTCTGCTGCGCTAGGGTACACAGCACCAGGGGAGATGAAGCCAGAGACTCAGCATCCCCTCCTGCACTCTGTAACATTAACACAAGGGTTAATTTAGATTAACAAAGTGGAAATGTCAAGCTTCATTGATATTCTGGCACCCAGCATTAATTACCTTTCCCTTTTTTTAAGCAACCATTCTTGTGTTCTGTTGCTTCACTTAGAGCTGATAATAAGCTGTCCATCTATAGACCCATTCTGCTGACACAAATCATGATGGATATGAAAAGCAATAAAAAGCAAATCTAATGAGAAACTGCTCGGAATGAAACAAAAAAATGAACCATGTTCCTTAATCATCAATGTGCAGAGCCAACCGGAATAAATTGTTTCAAGGAGGCCTCCTTCCTATTTAAATGTAAAATACACTGGGATGTTCTAAGAGCAAGAGAAAATGAGGGGTTTCTGATGGAGTTTTAGCCTTGTAATCCCAGTACCCCCAAAACCGAGAAACCAACCAACAGACAAATCTCCCTCCCTCCTGGCACTGCAGCGAGGCAGTGGCCTCTCTGCTTAAGGCTGTCTGGAATGAAATGCAGAAAAATGTGGATACAGCATGGTGCCTGCCCATGGCCCACAACACACTTCCACAGAGCTGCTTCCCTGCTTCTGGAAGCCCAAGGCACTGAGGAGCAGCATGTGGCAAGGGCAAGCCCAGGCCCTTGCATCACTAACACCAATAGTGGATGATGAGCATGGACCAGACCCCTCCCAGATGCAATACCCTGCCCTCACCAGGCTCTGGTTCTTACCCCCATGCGCCTCACCCCTGGCTACCATCCCATCTAACACACAGGATTGCCCCACAGGATCCCAGCATCCTTCCGTGTCTTCACTTCCATATCCAGCTGCCCTTTGGGGTTTTGTAGGTTCTTTTCCCCTTCATGCTTCTGAAATTATTTAGCTGATATTTTATTACTGCACTAAAGTAATTGCACTGGCACAAGATGAACATTACCATTTGCAGAGTGGGTTTGAGAAAAACACACCTTCTTTAAGCCTCCACACCAGAAATGATCCTCAGCAACAAAAGATGGCATCGCAGCAGATGGCCCCCCAGCACCAGTAATCACTGCTGCTGCTGCAGGTCTTTGGCACTTAACACCTCCCCTGCAAACAACGCAAACAACAGAATCAAACCTTTTCCCCAGCAAACACCCAGTCCTTGAGATTTCAGATGTGTTTTTGTTTCCTTGTTTTATCTGCATGAACAATTGGAATGGTTTTATAATTTGCCTGTGCTTCCATTTTATTACATCTGCCTCCCATCTGTTATTTTTATGGCTTATTTTACTGTTCTCCTCTCACTAATGCCAGCGGCTCTACTGTAAAGCCCATGTTGCATCCTAGAAACCTATCACCTCACTTGAAAAATAGATCTTGTGCATGATGGCATAAGAACTGCCTGGAGAAGAATGAATGGATTTTTTGTTAATGATGTCTTATAGGGAGAGCCCATGCAATAGTCATACTTGGTGCAAATACATCTTCTCACTGCACCTTGCACAAATCTTGCTGAATGACAGAGCCCATTCACCAAACCTAAAGAAAACCCCAGTGACACAGGAGGGCTTGTCCTCCGGATAAGGGGTGGCACCACTTCCCATGCTTTTAGAGTGTAAAGGCTTCACACAGAGGAAAAGCCCTCACCCTGCACAGCAGCCAGGACAGAAGGGGCACTGAGGAGTTCCCTAGCTCCTTCCCAGACACCGTGCTGGGCATATCCCAACAGGCAGAGATGCACAGGAGCAGAGCTACAGTTCCCAGGGATGCTTCATGATCCCTCCAGGGCAGCAGAAAAGAGAGAGAAATGGAAAGCCAGCACCTGGAGTCCCAGGCCTGGGCTTTAGTGACGAGTGCCAGCAGCTCTGGGTCACTCAGTTACACATAATGCAGTCACTATTTCACAACAGTCACCCTCATTTCTGAGGAGTTCAAGAGCATCACTGGCCGGGGATCTTTTAGCAGAATACTTATGAACCAGAGTTAATTCAGTAAGGTTCTCAAAGCGTGGTGCTGTACAGGGTCTGCGGAGCCCAAGCCAGGTCCAGCCACTGTTCCTGCCTTAGCATCAGGGAGAAGAATCCAGAAACATGCAAAATAAATACAGATTCCCTTAATATTGTCTGCAACACTGAAACCTCAGCCTCAGAGAGATGACAGCTGAGTCCCAACGTGCTGCAAACTGAGGCCACTTAAATTTTTCACTCATTTGTGGCAGCACACAGTTTTCTCCCTGTGCCATGATTTCCCAAGCACAAGTGTAATTGCACTGGCCTGCTACCAAGAGGTTTATTAAAGCAGCAAGGATGAAACTAATGATTGTTAAAAAGATCTAATTGCAGGGGTACCGAGCTGCACATTACACATTCATGACTACTAACCAGCAGTGCTCCAATGGAGGCCTGTGGGTTTGTTTACCTTGCCAAGGCACTGGCACATCCAGTCACACGAATTCCATGGTTGAGGCAGAAATCAGTACAGAGCTACTGAACACCCCACTGTGCAGCTGGAAAAGACTAATTCCATGATGAACCCGAGTCCAGTGAAATCGTGCATAATTTAAAATGTATTAAAACCATAAGCTGCTAAATCATCAATATTTAAGTGACATCCCCTGCAGTGTCACCGCTGGTTACCAGGCAGCATGTTCAGGTTTCAGTGCAGTCAGGAGGGGGGAAGCTGACCTGCCTGCTGGAATGTGCCTGTTCCCATGGGATTCTTGCCAGGAGCCTAAAGGGGGATGCTTCAGCCTCTTCAGGTAAACACATAGATGTGAATGCAATCAAGGCTGAGCCACAAGTGACTCAAACTCCTCAGCCCTGCAGATGCTCAGTGCACACATTCAATGCAGACACTGCTCTAGAGACAGACTCCACCACACAGCACCCCAAGACAGGGCTCTTCCCTGTCATCCCCAAGACCCTCTAAGCAGAGACACAAAGCCCCCGGAAAGCAGCCATAGGAGAAAGCTCACTGAGGACCAACCCCTGATGGCAAGGTCCCTGTTCCTTCCAAAGGCCAACACGCGCACACACCCCCTGTGCTGTACAGGCTGATCTGCACTTTAATGATCTACCACTAATGAGATCCTTGCATTAGCTAATCCAGTGGCCATCTGCTGGGGATAGGGCATTTACCACTAAGACCTACCTACCTGTTGTACTGGACCTGAACACGGTGAATCTCAATCATCTTAACTTAGACACTCTATTACACATAACATGAAATTTAACCAGGTACATCCTATATGGGGCTGTAACATTGCAGCTGTGTGAGCTAATTAGATAACACTCATTATTGTTCATTCAATTTGCATGTGCAGATGCAGGGAGCAGCATGCTGACTGCTCTCCAGGCACTGATTGATTGCTCCCGCTTTGCATTCATTAGGAAGGTGGCCTCCACACACCAGTTTGACAGCGTTTGCTGCCACTGGCCTGGCTGTGCCTTGCTCTGTGTCTCTTGGTGAACAGCATCTTGCCAATAGGGCTCAGTCTGTTTCTGCAGCCCGATGGGGGAGTGAGGAGCTGCCCCCTGAGAAGCAGGGAGCTTCTGAGAGACCTTCCTCTTTGTCCTGGGTTTAGCCCTCTTCCATGTGCTAAAGAGGAGCAAACAGAGCGGTGACAGCGGGGGCTGGTGACAGCTCACCAATGCAGCAGGTTCACAGGTGGCAGTGCCCGTTGCTCCTCTCCTCCAGCCAGAAACGACTCACAGAAACAAACGAGGCTGCCGGGGGGGGTTGACTTTATCAGGTGAGTACCAACTCCTACAGCCAGGACAAACACGGTTCTCATGGACCTCGCCATCCTCCCGCACAGGCTAGGGGCTGCTCTTCTTCACCCCTCCACACCTCCCTGCCCCGCACCAGGCTGGTCCATAGGTTCAGGGGCTCATTCCCTCACCCAGCTTTCCCCAGCAGCAAACCACAGCCTGGCAGCACTGGGCAGCCCCAGCCCTGCACCCTGAGCCCTGCTGGCCCTGGGGCACCGCACCTCTGCACCCTCAGCCCTGTGCCACCGGCCCTCCCCAAATGAGGCTTTTCTTCAGATCGTGCTTTAAATCAGCCAGGGAATCCAAACCTGTTAGAGACCCGTACGTGCTCCTACAGGGCTGAGACTGAAGGGATGCCTGCTTGTAAATTAGTCAACATCAGATTGCATCTTGGCAAAGCCCATGGTCAAAATAATAAAGAAACAGCAAAAAAGGCAACTGATGTTTGTGAGATGTAAGCGCTGCCAGACTAAGCCCACGGGCAGGGTGGGAATCAGACCGAGCAGCCAGACTGGAGCATCTCTGAATACAGACTCCAGCCAAAGCCATCGCCTTGAGTCCCGCAGCAACTCTGGGGCTGCTTCTGTGACATAAATTTAGGGGGCACAAGGAGCTGGTTGAGAAGCATCCCCTCAGCTGGGGGGATGTGGACACTTCCTCTTGGGGGCTCATCAGCCCCTGGTGAAGGGTTTGCAGGGGAATCTGTGGGCACATCCTCCTTGCCCCATGACACTTCACAGCTGCTTCCCAGCCAGGGCAGGTGCCTGTGATGCAGGATGATGCCACTCGGAGCTGAACTGATCCAGGGGCTCTTTTTCATTAAGCTCAGTGTTGCCAGGCTGCTAACACAAGGCAGCTCCACCATCATCATGTTAGGCAGATGAACTGTCACTTCAGCTCATTTCAGTGTGAAACGCTGTTACTTTTTTTTCCCTTTTGCATATGCAGCACTCACTGGATAGTTCAGGTCTATGCACAACATATTTATTCAACAGTAATCGCTTCATTTCTGCAAAGGAAATATGTTCCACTACTGCTGCAGCTGACAGACTCTGGCAGAAGTTGGAAGCTGCAAAAGGAGAGAGAATATGCTTATGGGATGAGCACAGCTGTCTGCAGCATTCCTCTGCCCTAGCAATTATTTAAATAGGAAGAATTCCGGGAGGATTATTTGACTTCCACGCAGTGCATGCTCCGTCAGCCACCAGTCAGGGTATCTGAGAGTGAACCTCTGAAGACATTTCTATTCCTGCAAAGCAGCTTTGGGAAGGAAGAGGGCTCAGTTCCACAGCTGCTCACACACCAGAACGCACTCACTCCCATGGGTGGCACAACAAGTGGTGCAAATCCTGGTACATTCATGGAATCTGCATACCCGTTGTTTGGGAGCATCACTGAACTGCCCCAGACTCCCCAGAGCTACAGAAGGGATCGGGGTTCCTGTGCTCAAAGGCATAGGGCAAGGTACAACACCTGCCTACAGAAAAGGTGAATTCTCTGCCCCTGTCTTGGTTTTGTCTGAGGGAAGTGAGGTGGGACCCTCTCGAACGTGTGTCCATTGCATGGTCATTTGTGTCTGCGCCTGCTCAGCACTGAGCAGAGGCTCAGGCTGTCCCCACTGCAGCGGTACAGCAGGGAGCACTTGCTCCATTGCTGCATTTCAACAATGAACTGGAGTCTGTTTCAGATTCAGCAGCGCCTTGTGAATGTGTTGCTGCTTCACCTCAAATATCAGCCAAGACAGCCCTCGGACAGCACTGCTCACTGCACAGAACCCCAGATCCCTTGTGGAAGGGAGAAGCTCCCCCAGGACTAGCAGTGTATGAGCCTGCTTGCCATCCAAGGCTCTCAAAGTCATGCGAAGCATTAATGAATCCTCACGGCGTGCCTGTGAGATGGAGAGTCAGTGCTTACTGAGCAGCAGTGGCACAGGGCTCTGCAGGGTGGGGGTCCCTGGGGCTGCATCAGCTGGTCCGGGTGCTGTGAATCTCAGAGCATCAACTGGCACCAGCTCCAGAGAGAGGGAAGTTCCCAGGTGCCCCTGAAGAGCCTCCACAGGTCTTGCCCCAACCCAGGCCTGAGGACGGGGCTGGTGTAGAAGAAGGTTCTGGTCCCCTGACAGCACTGACATGGTGCTGCACTGGCTCTGCCTGGTGTCCTGCTGTGCCCGCAGTGCTCCTGAGCCTACGATGCTGCGATGAGAACTGGCCAGTGTCCGTGTCCCCATGGCAGCTCCTTGCCCGGCCTTGGGATGTGCTCTGCGTGGCTTAGTGAGAAAATGAGCAAATCCCTGCCTGGATTCTTACTTTCAGATCAGCTGCTCAAAACAAGTGTTCCATTCCCTGTAGCTTTGAAGAGCTACACTCATTTTTCTGTCTGGAAACACACATGCTTTCTGTGCACAGGAAGGCTCCAGCAGTTCATCCCACCAGCAGGGTTTGAGTCACAAACTTGGGAGGACATCAGGCTGGCTATTCATTCAGAGGGACTCATTTAATAGGCCTGGTTTCCAGGAGCAGCCAAGTGGCATTCCCACAAGGCAGCATTTGGCTCTACTCATGGTACTGCAGAAACAAACACCAGAATGATGCCCATCGAACAGCCCATGCAGAAGCTGCATTGAGAAGGCAGGGATGGAATCACCTCCCTCTAAGGATCAGCTCCAGCTCAGGGCTGTTGATGGGAAACCATTTCAGTCTAATCCAGCAGGTGCTGGATGCTCCCTGTGAAGTTTATTACTGTTGACATTTCAGCTAATAACAGTCTACTTTGATGAGACTGTCTCCATCATTTCTTTATCAATTAATATGCTTGAGAAGTCCACACCATGTGCAGAAATCAAATAACTTATGCCAGTATTGCCCCTCCACCCTCTGCTGACATCCCTGAGGAAGACAGACACGATTTCTTTGGCCATGGACCTCACCAGCCAAGCCGCAGGTTTAACCACCAGCAGTGTGTCCATCTGCAGAGGGAGGCATCTGCTTTTCCATTTAGCAAAGAATCTTCCTGCAAAAGTCTAGATCATTTGCTCTGTGTGGAGATGATCACAGATGCTCCAGGCCACACAGTTTGGGTGTTCCTAAAACCAGGATCTGTGCATGTTTTGTGTTCAAAGAGGTTGAAAGCACCTGACAAGAATTACGTTATTTACACTTCATGTGCCTTGAAAAATCTAAGCCTTTACAATCACGTTGAACAAAATGAAGTCTCACCTCAAGTCCAACCCCATTTTTTGCATAAAGGCTGCATCTGGCTCTTCACTGGGCTTCATCTCTCCGAAACTGCTTGGGAGGACTTGCAAACCATGTTCAAGATCAGGGTCAGGGGGCTCAGTGATCTCATTGCTAAGGAGTGCTGAGGAGCAATGCCCTGTTCCTGAGCAAAGCAGGAACCAAAGAGATGTGGGCACAGACACTCGCATTCACCCAGACATGTTAGTTCTAGGTCAGAGTAATGGGAATCAGTGAGTTAAATGCTTTAACGCTTCTGCAGAAGGAGATGTGGGAGAGCAAAGCATGAGCAAGCAGCATCTGCCAAATCGTGCTTTGGGAAGTTGGCCAGAAAAAAGGAAAACCTAACAAATACCCTGCAATTCAAAGGGGAGAACAGATAAGTTTCCTATCACCAATAATGCCTCTCACAGGCAGAAATGCCATCTTTTATCTAAATATTCAGATGTGAACAGAAGTTCAGTGATTGTTGTCAGTGCTGTTAGTTTCTCTGGAGGGAACATTAGTGCACAGCCACCAACAGAATATCAATAACAGAAGAAATGAATTCTTCTGAAGAGCTAATTTTCTCTCAGTTGTAAAATCTGACTTGGGCACCATCACTGTCCATCAGTGCGGGGCAATGTAGGCAGCACTGCAGACACTGTGCTACAGATAAAACAACAGAATTCAAGTGGAATCTGCTTCCAAGAGATTTCCACTTGGTCCCAGAGCCAGGGCTCAGCAGCTCCAGTAACACCACCACCAGTAACAACTCCTCACTGCTGGTACCTGCCTCTCACAAACACTGCTGCAATGAACAGCTGAAAACAAGGCCCAGATCTCCCCAGTGCCAATGGGCACAGCCCTGTGAATCCAGCAATCATGGGAAAGAGCAAAGCAGAGCAAACAGGAAAAGAGAATGCCATTTAGTTACCGCAGGCATATACAGGCAACCCCAGCCTTAGTCATGCTGCAGCATCATGTGAAGAGGGAATTTTCTCTGCATCTCCAGAGCAGGCTGGTTTTGATCTGCAATCAGGATGCCCCAGTCATTTGGACCTTGTGAATATTTAATCCCCCATTAATTGCTTCAGCAGCAAGCAGTTTTCCTTGCTGCACATCCTTCACCCCATAATGAGGTTAAAGGAGGAAAAAGGGCCTCCTGGATCATCCAGCCTGAATGTGGGGGAGCAGAGGACATGGGCTGCTTGCTGGGATCAAACCTGGGTGTTAGGCTCTCTAACAAGAACTGTGCTAGAGATCAAGCAACTCCTTTTATTCACTTTCCCATGGGATTTCTTTATCCAGGCCATCCCTAGGCAGTGAAAGCACAGAGAGCCCCTTGGGGTGATGTCTGCACCAGGGGAGGGGAGCACAGCCACAGCACCAGGTGCTGTAGGGTAGTGACATTTCCATGGCTCTGTGTCCGGGGCAGCTCACATCCCCTGAAGGCAGGCAGCACACACCAGGCAGAGCACTGACAGGATGAAACATGGTACAGTCACACTACCGTCCTTCAGGAATGCTGCATTAGCCATTAATTTTATTAAGTGCTTTCTAGTATGGTGGTATTGAATTAAATTCAATTTGTCCACCAGCAAATGCCCCAAAACCAAAGCAACAACATGCAGAACGTGTGGGACTATTCATAAATTCAATCCATATTCCTCTAGTGAAGATGTGTTGCAAGACAGATCTAGATACTTCATTTGGATTGACAGGAGGAGGCCTGATAAAGGCAGAGAGGAGCAACATGGTCTCCAAACTACCGCCTGTCTCTGAGGAAGACTTGTTACACAAATGGCAAGCAGCAGAACCCTCCCTTGCAGTTCTGTGAGCCTTCATCAGCACCGACCTCATCCCAGATTCATAACAAGCTCCCTGGTGAGCTTTGTTCTGCCACTCCAAACACCCTGGAAGCTGAGGAATCCACGTTTCCATCCCATTTTAACAGACCTCTCCGCCTAGAGCTACCCCCGAGGCATCAGTCAGACCCAGGAAATGCCAACGCTGATTTTCCAGGTCGCCTGTCCTGCAGATCTGCACACATTGAGCATGTGAGTGCTGCAGAGCCTGGGCACGGACCTGCTGCTCACATCACATGGGTTTTCCTCACACAGAGAACAATACCTCAACGAGAGGTATTGTTCACCCATGGTATATTCTTACCATCATATATAGTGCTGATAGTAGTAATGATACCTTCATATTAATAATACTTAATATGAGCACTAAAAGGCTCCATTATTTTTCCATTGTAAAAAGCTGTAGGACATTCTTTTCCACAGTTTGCTGTTCTACACTCAAAGCAAAAGGTAAATAAAAAAGTAGCCAGAAAACCGCAATGAAAGGATAAGACAATATAATGAAAGAAAAGTTCTTGGTTGGTTTTGAGTTAACTCGGTGGTTTTGCTACTCCCCCACCATCTCCTGCCCCTGGCATCTGGACTATTTCTAGCTCAGTCATGGTCCTGCTGAACAGACAAGATGTTTTTAACCTTTCTGGGCAACAGCTTTGTGCAGTGTGTGCAGTTCCTGCTGCAATAGACATAAACTCCATACAGGACAAGCTCATTTTATGAGGCCTGGGCTTTAATATCACTGTCTGCAAACATAAAAGATTACAGTTTTCCACTCCCTAGGGGTAAAATGTAGAAATGAAATAACATATCTATTCAATATGCGAATATGTTCAAACCAGCACCGCCACTTAAGCTACATTCAGCCTTTGCTGATGGACAGCTGGGGTTTTTCTAACACAAATCTTCAAACAAAACCAAGGCTGGGTATCTGCTCCTTTACTGCAGCCCTGGGACAGCTTGTGTCTGGTTTTGAGCAGGATACTGCCTCTCAAGGCAGGTACCTTCAATAGCTGCTGGTGTGGAGGGAGAGCAGGTGTTGGTGTTTGCTTGGGCTAAGGCAGCCTTTCAAAGCCTGGTGGATTCTGCGCTGAAACAATGCCCACAGGTTCCCTCATTCCTTGTGGCTATGGGGATGAAGGGATGTTTCATACTCCCCAGGAGAGCACATCATCCGTTACTTGACACTCCGATGATAACACCACGGATGACCACTCAGTACTTCCATCACTAACTCTATAGGTTTATCCAAAGCCATTTATTCCTCTGGCATTTCCTAAACCTTGCCTTAGAGGGGTTTTTGAACCTTGCCTCCAAGTTCCAAGTCAGAAACCTGAAACAAAGATGCTGAAGCTGCTGGGAAAAAGGTAAGAAAGGACCAAAAGCCCCAGAGAGGAACAGTTTCTACACAGACTGCAGCTTGGAGAATGTGACCAGCGTGATGTGTAACTGTGGAACACCCCCCCAACACACACAGCAAGAAAGACACTGTAAAATATGTTGGGCAGGAAAATGAATGATCTCTGTCAACTATTTAAAAGCAATCCAGTAATGTGAACAATCAGGAGTGAAGAAAAATCAATGCACTTCTCACGGTGCAGAAATGGAAAACCAGCTGGGTTTTACTCTGCAAAATCCATGCAAACAAACCCCGACAGATTAATTCTTGTCAGTAAAAGTGGTGGTTTCTGCAGCACCAGCCCCACCTCCAGAAGAGCTCTTTAGAGCCAGTGCTGCACTTACTGACATCCATTCTAACATCCCCACTGGTGTTAGCAGTGCACCATCATGTCTTTGCACAGCCATTATGAGCAACTGTGGTTTATTCCCAACACATTTAATTTGGTTGATAAAAAAAACCACCAGGAAGGCCTCAAGCAAAGCAGAGGGAGACCAGAGCACACCAAATGCAGCCCAAGCTCACCCTCTCTGCCCCTGTTCCAGACAGTGCAGCAGAGCACAGAGAAGCAATGCCATCCTTGTCAGAGAAACCAATTAGAGGCATGATTGGAGTGTCCCAAATCAGCTGTTTCTGTACTCCAAATTGCATCCAGCTTCTGACTTCAGGTAACAGAGCGGAAATGGCACTGGGAGGTTAAAGGAAGCAATTTCTGTAGCAACTCATAAGGTGTGGGGGTCCTTCCACGAAGGAGGCTGATGGAAACTGCATGGGGGGGGGGTATAATATGGAGAGCAATCAAAGGGGAGATGGATTAGTGGGCAGAGCACAAAGCAGCAGCACAATTTATCACACTGCTCAGCACTTCACAGAGCTGCACAATTTGTCTCGCAGGTCTCCGTACCATGCATGCACAGAAAGACAGATCTATTAGTTCTCCTTTCAAACCATCCTCTCCTATTGGACATAGGAAATAGAGCCAGAAACATCATGGAAGTTCAGGGCTTCTGCTCAGTTAATTGGCAGGCAAAGACAAATACAAGGGGGAAAGCTCTGAAATGCTGTTCTGAAAGCCCCATACCAGCAGGATGCTGTAGTTTAGGATGGGTCCAGGAGCCCATATGGTCCCTCTGCAGGGAGTTGACTCTCCAGGACACAACCAGAGTCCTCCTTGGACCTGGCCTGAGCTCCTGGGTCCCCCCAGCAGAAGCTGGCCAGAGGTGGGGGGCTCTCCTGCTCGAAGCCATGTGGGACAAGGGGACACAGGCACCCCTCCAGCAGCACTCTGCTGGCAAACACTGAGGAGCACAGCATCCCCGTGTGTAACACTGAGAGCAGGCCCACGCTGGAGGGATTTCAAACCACACTCGTTAGTGTCTAAATTTGCACCAAAATTCCCACAAATTGCAGCATTTGGTGAGGTTGCAAAGGAAACTTGAGCACTGTTAGGAAAGCACGGCCACCGGCTCCAGGGCCCTGTGAGCTTGCCCTAAATCACAACCATTCCCTTTCTGAGAAGCTGCTCTCGTGAGGTCTCGGAGCACCTCCAGCATCACCCAGACTTCCCCATTTCAGTCAAGCACTTGCGCTCCGAGCTCCTGCAGCTGATTCATGCCTGTGTTTCGTGCAGAACTCACGCTTCTGCATGCTCAGGGCTGATTCCCAAGCAGAACAGCAGCAGGCAGTGGGTGCTTCCCAGCCGAGGCGCTGCTGCCGCTCTGTGACTCCTGTGTGATGGCCTGATGCAGCCTGAGCCCTCACAGCACTGAGACACCAGGGTCTGTGTCTGTTTTTGAATGAGGCACATCACATCCATCCCCCTGCATCACTCCTACTGTCCGCACAGGTTAGACCACCTGGAAGGAGCCTTTATCCTGGCTTATGGTAAGCTGGATTCAGGTCCTGCACATTGACTGGATGGGCAGTTATGGAATGAGCCTTCATCCTAAGGACTTGCACAGTAAAGAGGAGATAAATCTCAGCCACACAGCCAGGGCCAGAAGTGCACTCTGTTTAACAGAGTTAGCACAGTGGACACTTAAACACAGCCAGCAGTTCAAACAGCAGCTCCTTCCTTCCCTGTTAGCACAAAGAGAAACTGGCATTTTCCAGCACAGACTACAGGAGCTGCAGCCTGGGACCCCATCCTCCACAACCACCACAGCAAAACCTCTGCATTTCCTTCCACGTCCCAGGTAGGATTCCTGGGTTGCTGCCAGGTTTCCTTCAGGAAGCCCAAAATGAGAAGCTGCTTGCACCAGCGGACCCTTCACTGAGGAGGAAAGCTCGTTTTCCTTAAGGCGCAAATCAACCCCCAGCGGGATGCTCGCAGCTGAAGCCCCGCTTTGGGAGCGAGCGCGGGGTTACCATTGCCATTCTTGCGCTTCTGGCGCCACCTCGTGGACAGAAGAGGGAACCTCAGCTTCAGGAGCTCCAAGGAATCCAACTGGAGCGTTCCCCCNACACGCAGGGGTTTGGGGGTGCCCATGGAGGGGGGGGGAAACACCCCCAACCCCCCCCTGTCTGGGGGCACCCCCCCCCCCCCCCCCCCGCAACGTGGAGGAGTCACCCCTGAAATCAGTCAGGGGCAGACCTGCACTGTCGGCAGCTCAGCAGTGCCTCAGACACCCACAAGTGCCAAAACCTTCTAACTTTATGGAGAACATCAGCTCCACTTTGTGCTCCCCATGAATCCACACAGGTTCTGGGATGACACCTTACAGGTGACAGAAACAAACAGCCCCTAGGATGAAATCAAAATGAAGTTTAAACCTGGCTACAAATACCAAACCCTCTAGTTAAATGAATTAATGGGACCATAAATTATGTGAGCAGGGGTGGCTGCTTTTCTCCTGTCTGTCAGCCCAACTTTCAGTTCCCTCTGACTGCCCCAGTCTGCAGCCCATGCTGTGGGATGCACACCTCACCCACCAATACATCACACATAAGTACAGACACCTGCTGCACATCCTCACTGGGAACGGCCTTTCAGATTGTATCAAGCTCACTGACATTAAAAGAAAAACAAACCCTAGATTGGATTTCCTTGTCCCTGGTCCCAGATGTAAATGTTAAGACCAAACCCACTCTGCATCAGCAGCTGCCTTGATTGCTTGTTAAGCCACACAATGCCACCCACCAGGGCTGGGACCTCACAGAGGCCTGGATGCCCCATCCCTGGCCATGTTCAAAGCCAGGCTGGACAGGGTTTGAGCACACTGATGCAGTGCAAGATGTCCCTGCCCGTGGCAGGGGGCTGCTCTTTAATGTCACCTTCCAACACATACCCAAAACGTTCTGACTTCATTCTGCTTTCCTACAGCAGCTAGAATAATCACTTGATAAATTTCATTTAGGAGGTTTTCCAATGGGCGCTATTCAGCATGATTATCTGGTACATATAGACTTCCATTAAAGAGACAGAAAAGATCTTATCAGCTTCCGTAACGGATGTACCAAACTGTTCTGCGAGATCTGATAAGCTCTGAAGATGATTCCCAACAGCCTTAACCCCTTAGCTGAGGTTGTTCGGTTATGGACTTGCAATAATCAGCAAGGGCTGCTCCTCACTGTTGCATCTGTGACCCACTGAAGCCTCCCTGTAAGGCTTTAGATAGGGTTTGTGCTATGCTTGCAGCACCAAAGCCTGCTTCATGTCTGCAGAGGCACCTGCAACTGAACACTCAAGTTATGCCCTTTTGTGGTCAGAGCTAGGGGCCCATGGCAGTGAGCACACACCTGCAAGAAGCAGAGAAGATGCTTGGCCATTAAAATCCCCCAATTGTCTTTCCATGATTCCGACCCTCCAAGCAAAACCACTTCTCTCAGCTCTAGCTTGTGCACACACAGTCCCTTCCCAAATGCAAGCTGGGTGCTCTGATCTTAGCGCTATGGAAAGTTGGAGCAGGATGAATTAGAAACTCCAAGCAAACCACTAATGCGTTGTAAAGCATGAAGAAAGATCACCTCCAGTTCGGAAAATTACTCAAGTCTATAGACAGTTGCATGTCCAAAAAACCCCTTAATTCAGTAATCCAGCAATAAACCTCAGGAGATAAATGCTGTGATGACTATTTATATTTTCCTCTCATGCCTGGATTCATGCTTGATTGGATCCTCTGTAGTTCATAAGAAAAAAAGCAGCAGTTTCAAAGTGCCACTCATCATGTGTCTGCCTATAGACATAGCCTGGAAAATGAGGATCCTGACTGGAGCATCTCAACTTCAAAATTACATGGAATAAGGCTGAGCTGTAAAACTGTGTGCACAGCAGCTCATAATTGCAGCTACTGCTGGAATAAATCACAGCAAGCATCAGACAGTCCAGGGCTGAACTGAAGAGGGCTCTTCAGCTAAAGCAGCCAGAAAACACAACCCCAAACTGAAACCAGACTGAGCCCAGTGACCTCCTGGAAAGGACCTGCAGGATTTAGGTTTGTGTTGTACCTGATGGGCGAGACTCCCAGCAGCTGAGTGCTCTCAAGCACATTATGTAAGGGCTTGGTCCGTCTTGGCTATAAAAGTGAACAATTTCACTCAATTGCTATCCCCTAAATCCTCTGAAGCCTGCATTTGGGTGGGTGGATAAACCACCACCCTCTGTTCAATCTATCAGCAGGTGCAGCAGCCTGTTCTCACTCCCTGTCTGCATTAATGACAAGCACAGTTATGTGATGCCATGTGTGCTGAATGAATGCATAGAATTATTTTACCAACCAAAAAAAGCAGAATCCCAGCCTGGTTTGTGTTGAAGGGACCTTAAAGCTCCTCCAGCTCCAGCCCCTGCCATGAGCAGAGACACCTACTAGAGCAGCTTGCACCAAACCCTGCCCAACCTGTCCTTGAGCACTGCCAGGGATGGGGCAGCCACAGCTTCTCTGGGAAGCCTTTGCCAGCGTCTCAGCACCCTCACAGGGAAGAGCTTCTGCCTTAGATCTAACCTGAACTTGCCCTGTTTCAGTTTGAACCCATTGCCCCTTCTCCTATCACTGCAGCCCCTTTGCAGTATTTAGCTCCTGAATCTCTGTGTTTATGCATCTCAGTCTACTTTTAAAAGACTCCCAAGCTTACAAATAGCTTAAGCCATCTTCTTAGCATACTGTAAGATGAAATACTTATATTAAAAAGCATGTTCTGACTTGCACTGAGCGTTATGCATACACTGCAGAAGCTTATAATATCAAACAGCTTCTCAAAAGCACCAGTTTTCTGCTTATGTACTTCCATAGCCCGAACAGCAGACACTTAAACCACCAAAGCCTTATAACAGCCATCCCCATTAAGCCTTATCTAGTTCTAGTTCTTGAGCAGCCAGAGCGCCCTTGTGGTGCCTGCATGGGCAGCACTGCAGCTCCAGCGGCCTGGCAGCAGGAGGGTCAGGACAGGAGCACAGCTCCAGTTCCCACCTCACACCTACCCCTCCTGTGCAACCCGATCGAGAGATGAGCAGCTGTGAGGCTTGAATCAGCAGGAGGAAGAACCCGAGGTCAAACAGCCCAAGACATGCAGCTGCTGCAGCAAGGGGATCCCAGACACATCCTGGTGCAGCCCCCCATGGTAGAGTCCATGGCACAAAACAGGCAGCCAGGGTAGCACTGGGCACCATGCAGGGTTGCAGGGACAAACCACATCCACACACCAGCTTCACCCACAGCTCCTGGCCCACATTGGCCATTTCATAGGGAAACAATGGATTTAAATGGATTTCTTACCACTGCAAGAGCTCTTCACTGGGAATACAGAGCCTCAGCATCCAAGAAGACAAATCATGGCAGAACTGAGCCTGGAAGCCAAGAGAGGGAAGAAAGCACCCTCCCAAGCACTTCCCTGCAGGCAGCCTGGCCAATGGCATTCTTGCACCTAGCCCCTTTTATAGCATGCCACAGGTGATGTGTTAATTGTTAACCACTCAGGTGCTCCCCATCTGCCTCTTGATGGTGGGTGCTCATTAGCACTCCCCAGTACATAGCTGTGCATGTTCCTTCCAGCTGTAGCCTTGCAATGATGTCCAAAGCAACACTGTAGAAACCTCTGTTGCAATGAGAGTTATGAAAAAGTTATTACCTCTGTTCCTGTCACATAAAATGAGTTGAGAACAAAGCATAGCACAGCAGGGGACAGGAGAAAAGTGAGTTACAAGAATGCTACTTGTGCAACATTAGACTGTGACCTTCCTGAGTAACTGGGGTGACAGCCCAGCATCCTGCTGGGTCATGTCCCACAGAATGAGAGATCTTGTGGCCTGAGAGCCAGGACTGCACTGGGAAACCATCATAGGATGATAGACAGTTTGGATCGGAAGGGACCATCAAAGCTCATCCAGTCCAATCCCGTGCAATGAGCGGGGATATCTTCAACTAGACCAGGTTGCTCAGAACCACATCCAGCCTGGCCTTGAATGTCTGCTGGGATGGTGCTTCCTTCACCTCTATGGGCAGCCTGTGCCAGGGTTTGTAAAGAAGCTGGGTCCTGCCCTTTTGATTCAGTGGCAGCACTGGGAGATGCCCCAGTTCACAGGTGCTGCATGGGGACACTCTTCTGCTGCAGCTGAGACTTCATGGGAGCTCACCCAGGTCAGCCCCAGCCTATGCCACAGGGACAGTCCCAAGGAGCTATTTAATGCTGTCGCTTTATGGACATACACAGCATAGCACACAAAATATGTTATTTATTGTGAATTTTGCAAAGACACATTTAAGCAACAATATATACATTTGTGAACCTTTAGTTTTATACATAACAAATACAATCTGCTACCATAGCAATAAATAAAATGTACATTATTTACAACAGACATAGGCCACCAGGAACTACAAAGCACCGCCTCTCTACATAAAAAATAAACTCTGTCAGATACATTTCTTCAAGATATAGTTTCACTCTGTAAACTCTCTTCATATTCTAATGCTATAAATCCAGCATCTCCCTTTGCAGGATACACACAGTGCTACATTCGTTACAACATAATGGCAAGCATGCTCTGGGGCGGGGAATGACGGACCCGGCCAGCTCCAGCGAGCAGCAAAGCAACGTAAGCACAAGATGCAACCTGCGGGTGCTGAGCACTGACCTGTTGCTGGCTTAGAGCAGTTGTCGGTGCTCAGCACCTCCTGCAGCCAAGCCAGAGACAGGCAGACAGCTCAGCCCTGCTCAACAAGCCCATCCGTGCCCCTTCCCCTGCCACTCCTTAAGACCCTCAAAGCTCTGGAAAGAAACTGAGTTTGTGCTTCAGATCCCCCCTTTTCGCTCAGAAAGAAAGCACTTTCATGTTGTGCTGGGGTGTAACCCTGTGCTTGGCTCTGTGGGGTATCAAGAGGGTGCAAGTACGTGCCAAGAGCTTTCCTGAATGAAGCAGCAGCTCCAACCAGTCCCTGGGCTCACACAGGAGATGCTGGTGGTTGGAGTCGAGATCCACCTGCCTGCAGCACCAGCACTGCGGAGATGAACCCAGACCCAACCTGCCTCTGCCTGACACTGGGCTCATGGCCTGGTCCTGGCCAAGTACAGGCAGGCTGCAGCAGGAGCAGGGGGCGACTGAAACCCCAGCAAGGAGGGGAGCAGCCCCCCACAACAGGAAAGACCCCCAACACAGATGGGGGCTCCCCTGGTTCCCCCCTGCTGCGTTCCAGAGCCCCTTCTGCTCCCTGTGCAAAGTCATTTTTGAGTCCTATAGAAGTTATGCATATAATGGTGGGGATCAGAAAGGAAAATGCACTGGCCAATACTGTTAGTGTCAGTTAAGGATCCTTTCTTTTTATATATATATATTAGATATATATATAAAATCCCTTTTATATATGTATATATGTGTGTGTGTCACTTATAAGCACAAAATGTTTTGCAGTATATATACAGGAACACCTTCACCCACTGTGGGAAGTGCAAATGCCTCTGAGGTTTAACACAACCACTGGTCAGTCCCAGCACCACCATGGGCTGAAAGGTGCACACCACACATGTGGCTGCAGGGAGCACAGGCAGAAACCACGCTACAGCCCAGCCAAGACACGAGCTGTACGGCTCAGAGGCTGTGAGGATGCTACAGCGGGTCTGTGCAGCCATAGTGAGGATGCTGTTGGAAACATCCCAGATCATACAGGAGCCGCTGGCAAAGCCAGTGCCACACCTCAGCTCCTGGCTCCACTGCCAAGGCAAGGACAAGCCCCACGCACTGCATCTCTCTCCCTGAAGCTTCACACTGTGCTGCTGCCTGTAATCCTGTTAGAACAGTTCTACAGACCAACAAGGAAAGTCACAGTTTCAAGTAAAAAAACCCAAGCAAAACCAAAAATGAAACCCCAGCTGACAGTAGCCACTGCATCTTCTGCTGAAAGATCTCATGGAGATCAACACTCAGGCGAATGACAATGTCTATAGAACCAAGCAATTTCTCAGGGCAAAGAATAAGCCCAAGACAGACCCTCAAAGCAAGTCATTGCACCAGTCAGCATCTCACTGTGCGGCATGAGAAAATCAGACCAAAGGCTTCTAAGAGGAAGAACTGGGAACAGGTTTGAAAGTGCTACCAAAGCATCATCAGACAGAAGTGCTGAACAGCAAAGTATGGGGAACCTGAGACATCTAGAGCGAGCTAGGGACCAGGCTAAGCACATGGTGCTTCTCTTCTAAAGAAAACCTCGAGATTCGAACTCTATTTAAATGCAACTCAGTGAAAGCAGGAGAGTGTCCCCACTGGTAGTTATTGGTATTCACGAGTCCTACACAGCCCGCTTAGGGCCTGTGAAACTGTTCTCTGCCTTCCCACTAAGTCGTTTCCTCCTTTAATTTGGTTCCTCAGCAGCCTTTCCTTTCCAGATAAATGACATGCAAAAGTGGGAGCACCGATAGGAACTGATCAGTAAAGTTATCAGATAGTCCCATGTGGAGCCTCAGGGAGCAGAGCTGACTCAGTTTGGCTTTGCTCTGGCCCAAGGGGAGGTGATGGGGAGGAGGGAGTTGATGGTTTGCTTCTACAAGCACTTCCCCCAGAGAGCTGCATCCTTCAGGGAGCAGCCACAGTGGCTGCCTGGGGCTGCTTCTAGGGGTATAACTCTGCCAGCATCTCCTAAATCTGGCTGTGGGATACTCGTGTGCCTCTGGGAGCTCCAGCCATGTACAGGTAACTTTGGCACCCAAAGTTCTGTGTTCACGAGGAATCATGAACTCGAAGAATTGCTTTCACTTGAGATTGAGAACCTTATTTCATAGAGGGGTTTGCAAAGGTCATGGACAGCGGTAGGGGGGAGGGAGCATCTCTGCAGTGTTTCTTTCAGAAACCTGGTAAGGGAAATCTATGAGCAATGGGAAATTCATGGACAGACCTCAGTAAACTTTGGAAAAAATTCCATAAAAGCACTAAAGGATTTCTTGGCATGTTGAGAGGTATTTTTTTTTTTTTTTTTTTTTTT
>NDXB01007363.1:16135-61343 GCA_002631895.1 Agapornis roseicollis | reverse complement strand
TTTTTTTTTTTGGGGGGGGGGGTGTTTGGGGGTTGGGGGGGTTTTTTTTTTTTTTTTTTTTTTTGGAAAAGGGCATTCCAGGGAAGTCACCTTGCAGAATCCATAATCCTCCTCTTTTAAAATAAAGAAAAGCACGTTCAGAAGCAGCAGGACAGATTCTGCAAGGGGGAGGGGAAGCAGCCTAATGCCATCCAAATCACTGGAATTTTATGCGACCCAACCTATAGGGTAAAGCAGAGCCCACTGGGTGGATTCACTCCAAGTACCAGTGCTGGTATTTAGATATACTGCAGCTTTAGCTCTGGTTAACCTTTTCCTGTGCCTGTGCTCAGTTTCAGGCAGGAAGAAAGCAGGGAGGACACATAAACCATCTCTGGAGCTGGCAAGAGAGGATGCATTGACCTCGGTCACCAGCTCAGCGCAGGACCGGTTCACATGTGCTCCCCTTCTGCCAGACACTGAGCATGTACGCAGCCAGGGGCTGCATCTGCCCAGCAGTTGTGGTGTGGGTTGTGAGCTGAGGGGAGCCCAGGGGCCTGGGGAGCTGCTGTGTCCATGGTGGGGGTTCACCTGGTGGGAAGGTGGCTGGGTCCTGCTGGGGCAGATCCCGGCACAGAGGCTCAGCACCTGCGCTTCCCACAGGATGGTGGAGTTTTCCCTTGGTGAAATGAAACTTCTCTGCAAAGAGAATAAAAAAGAGGATGAAAGAGCGCAAAGTGGAGCACAGCAAACCCCATCCTCCTGCACACAAAGTGGAGCACAGCAAACCCCATCCTCCTGCACACAAAGTGGAGCACAGCAAACCCCATCCTCCTGCACACAAAGTGGAGCACAGCAAACCCCATCCTCCTGCACACAAAGTGGAGCACAGCAAACCCCATCCTCCTGCACACAAAGTGGAGCACAGCAAACCCCATCCTCCTGCACACAAAGTGGAGCACAGCAAACCCCATCCTCCTGCACACAAAGTGGAGCACAGCAAACCCCATCCTCCTGCACACAAAGTGGAGCACAGCAAACCCCATCCTCCTGCACACAAAGTGGAGCACAGCAAACCCCATCCTCCTGCACACAAAGTGGAGCACAGCAAACCCCATCCTCCTGCACACAAAGTGGAGCACAGCAAACCCCATCCTCCTGCACACAAAGTGGAGCACAACAAACCCCGTCCTCCTACCCTGTGGCACTGGTGGTCACAGACCTGTCTGTCACCAGCCTCTGGTTATTCTTACTCAGTGCTGCCCTCATCTTCCAAGAGCATTTGGGATGCTCTAAGATCATTCTTGGTCATATATTTAACCATAGGCAGTACAATTAGCCAGTGTTAGCTACACACACCCCTGCCCACGGATAGGTCGCTCTGCACAACAGCGTGTTCCAGACACTCACCTTGTGCAGGGTCATGACTCCTCCTGCTAATGGCTCTGATGAAAGAACAGAACAGGAGATGAGTTGCAAAGGAAGGGGTGAGAACTGGTGAAACCCCTTCCCCACACTCACCCCAGCCCTGAGCAGGCTCTGCCCCACAGAAGGGGTTGGGCAGGATGCAGCCACACTGCATCCCATCCCGACAGAGCCACTGGCACCTACCGAGCTGGAGCTGCTGTGGCTGAGCTTGTCAAAACGAAACTTGAGGTTTGAGCGGGGAGAGTTCCTGTTCTTTATATCTGCCAGCAGGAGGGGGAAAGCAAAGAGGAAAAACCAGCGCTGTGAACAGGAATATCTGCGGAAGCACAGTGCTGACTGACACCCGCCAGCCAGGAGCTTCAATAAACCGCCACCACTGCTACCAATATTGAGTCTGCCTTGGCTGAATGTTTGGCAAAATCTGTACATTAAGTGTTTCTGATGGAACAAATTGAGGCTTAATTATATTTCACAGTCTTTCTACTGGAAATGCCACTGAAAAGGCAATGAGAAATGACTGATCCATATAATGTATGGGTGGATTTTCATTTTCTTGGCAGGAAAAATACAAAATAAACACTTTAAACATTAGAAGGGGCTGGTTTAATAGTTCAGAAAATCACTAATGAATAAGGAGAAGGACGCATGGGGTGTTGAGACACAAAAAGCCAGACGGACCGCGCTCTGCAGCCCAGCTTTCCCCATGTTGTTCCAATTACAGAGCTGCTCAGGGTGGAATTGTGCCTCCCCGGCTGTTTCACAAACAGCCCCGATGTTCCCAACACCATTCCATTTGGGTGCTGGTGGCTCAGCAGCGCTCTTCCCTTGGTGACCTGAGGGAAGGGGCGAGCACAGCTGGCACCCCCAGCCCATTAACACAGGATGCACCTGCAAAGGGTCATTTGTGCCAGCTCTACCCTGTTGCACATGGTCCGGCTGGGGCTGGCTGGCAGCAGGATGATGGAGCCAGGACCAGGGGAAGCTGCTTGTTTATTAAATAAGGAGTGAGTCATGGCTGGGTCCTTGGAGACAGTGAGTTTCCACGACTACTGCACATGCCCATAGGGGAAAAGGGAGAAAACAAAGCCACAGCAAAAGCCACCTCAGTGCTCTCATTTAGAAGGGAAACAAATTCCCATGGAAATGCAGAATAAAGCACATGGGGCCATCTCTCCAGAACAGTCCATCAGAATCAGGGTTTGGGGACGAGAAAGGGCTTGTGCTGCATCCCATATAGGGTGTCCATCCTACCAGGGTGAGTGTGTCCACTGCTTCACCCCATCACCTGCAGCTGAGGCAAGCCTGGGAAGGGATTCTCCACCCCAGAGCCACAGACCCCATCCCGGAGCTGCAGACCCCATCTCTGAAAGACCTGGGAGCTTCCAGGGGCTCCAGGATTGACGGCAGTGCCGGTGCTGCCCATGACCCACCTGTGGGGCTCCTGCTCATGATGACGGGGGTAGCCGCAGCCGCTGCGCTGGGGCTCTCGCTGCCGGGTGAGGCACCATACACAAACACGTCCTGTTTGAACGGTGATGCTGTGGAGGGCTGGCTCCCCTGCACCGGAGAAACCACAGCTGCATCCCCGCCACTGAGCCCAATCACCCCCCGCCCGTGGAGAGCAACCTCCTGGCCCTGTGTGCTGAGCACCATCCAGGGCACACCAGGGCTCATTGGGTTTCCCACCCAGCTCTTCTCCGCCCTGAACATGGGAACAGGGTTAAACCCCTTGATGCCAGTGGGGCAGAGGCACGCAGGGGCACTTCCTGCACACAGAGACTGCCCAGGGGTCTGCAGGCAGGAAGCTCAGGGCCATGTGGAGCTGCAGGTCCCAGTCCCAAACACGCCGCAGTGGGCTCGGTGCCTACCACGCTGTCGTACTCCTCCAGGGTCTCGCTCTCCCCCGCCGTGCTGCTGAAGCTGCTGGTGCTCGAGGAGGAGCGGGAGATGTTCGTCCTCCCGTTCTCTTTCAGCTTGATAAATGGCCTGGGGAGAGGCACAACGAAACGAAGGGCATGGGGTTGTCACTCGGGAAGCTGGCTACGACAGCAGGGACAGCCCCTTCTGCTCACCCTGGAGCAGAGCAGCTCCATAGGGATGAACGAGTGGGGTGCTTCTGTAAACAACCACTTCCAAAAGCACAGGGTAAAGCAGTTGGTGGGAACCACCAGCAGAAACCACAAGGTCAGGCTAAGCTCCCTGCTCAACCCCTGCCATGAGGATTTAGCAGCCCCTTTCAAATGCTGCTCTTTGCTCTTTTCAGCTATTTCCAGCCCATAAAGGAGCTGTGCTCATGAATCACCAGAACCCAGCTTTTCCCCTCCCTGAATTTCGAACTTATTTATAGTAAAACTGGAGATGTTTTTGTTCGACAGAGCCCCCAGTGGTCTGTTGGGCTACAGCCCCCCGCCTCACCTGTCCTTGTTGGGGCATATTTCAGGGGAGCTGGGGTTGGATGAGGTCTCAGACTTCATCTCTTGGGAAGAATGTCCCAAATCTGGTGTCTTCTGGGTGCCAGAAACACTGTCACTGAGGGCACAGAGAGACAGGTTGCATGAGTTACACAAAAGACTTAAAAAGGATGGTCAAATTATACTTCCTAACACCAAACGCTAAACTGAAGGAGTGACAGATGCTTGCTGGGTACCACCACTGCGATTTAAATCAGAGGGAAGGGATCCAAGACACAATTCCTCGAACATAGCAAAAGCAGCTCTCGTTGTTGCCTTGTGTAGGAAGGGGAGGCTGCGCTCCAGGTGAGGCTGCGCCCCAGGTGAGGCTTCTCTGATGTTTAAGGTGCAATAGGGGTTTCTGTCCTCAGAGATGGGCGATGTCACACTCACCACCTCGTCCTGATCTCCGCCTGGCTCTCAGACCCCGTGTGCAGGCGAGGGAACAGGCCCGAGCGGCGCTTGATGGGGCTCCTGGACTGGTTCTTGGCTGCAGCTGCTGGAACTGGGGGCTGAAAGCACAGAGCAGGCCAGGTTGGAGAGCAAAGCTCCTTCCTATGGGCCGATAAGACTGAACATCCTATGGGGAATTATGGTGCCTGAAGTTCTCATCTAGAAAACATCTAACACCAGAATTTCCTTTGTGCATTGGGCTGAAAGCCTCAGGAAGCTCCTCTTCAGTTCTCCCACAAAACAAGCCCAACTTGACCAGAGCACTGATAAAATCACGCTGTGATCAGTGACCTCCTCACCCTTACACTCGCTGCCCATGCAGGAACAGACAGACCCTGTCAGCATGTGCAGTGTCCTGCCAGGAGGGAGGGATAGATAGAGGGACAGCGGCACGAGGGGACAGCGCCCGCACTCACCGAGAAGGTGGTCTTGGTCACCTCACTGCTGTTGTGTGCAATGCCACCGCTGAGGCTGCCTGGGATGCCACTGCCATGGTGCTTCTTCTGGCTGCCCACCATCGTCTCCATGGAGTGGCTGCGCACCCGGATGGCTCTCTGTGCCAGAGGGGACAGCAGGTCACCATCACCTGACCCCAACCCCCCTGCCCAGCCCCACATCTGCCCCAGGAGCATCAGAGACCTGCCTGGTCCTCCTCAAGCATCAGCACACACCAACAGCAACCTGGCAGGCAACAGCAGCCACATTGCACTGCACAGCCCAAGGACAAGGCACCACAAGGCTCTATGAGCCCCACAACCAGTGTGCAAACAGATTTCCCTCCATTGCCTCTGTGACACCACATGTGAGAGCCAAGGACTTCAGCTTTGGGATACAAACCCCAGCTTCTACTCGATCTCCCAAACCCCTCAGCAGGAACAGGGATGCACACACCCCCCTGTGGTTCTCCCTGGACCCAAAGAAGACAGATCCAACACAGAGTCTCCTGCTTGCACCTCTCCTGCATGCTGCTGGAACCTCCAACCTGGCCTGAAACATCCCCAGAGCTGGAGGCTGCCCAGCTGCACAGCAGCACATCTGCTCTCAGCATGCTAATGCTTGACAACCACATTCAGCCTGAAGCTCTGCTGCTGCTGGTTTGGCCCATCCATCTCTGTATGAGACCTGGAGACAGCATCATCCCCACAGTAGCCACAAATTCTCCCTGCTCCTTCCATCTTCATTTCTCCCAGTCAAGCAGCCCCTTCCCTCACCCTTCACATCAGTCACAATCCCCTGGGCTCTGGACACTTTCCTCCAGCCTGCCCTTGTCTGAGCCACATCACCAAGTCTGGGCACAGCTTCTCCTGCTGCAGCCCCACTGCTGGACGCAGCAGAGCATCCACCACTACTGCTGCTGCACAGAACTCCTCCTGCAGTTCAGTTCTATGGCCAAAGGTCCATGTCCTCCTCCCAGCCCCAACCAAGGGCTGCCCTTCCCACACACCCTGAGCTCATGCAGCAAACCATAGACTCTGCCCAGCTACCCTGGGATATCTGTGTCCATTTTGGCACAGGCTGGGTTTCACGGGAAGGAGATGCCAAGCACAAGACCTTGTGCCCTTGTTCCCTCTGGCTGTACTGGATTGCTGGAGCTCCACGGCTGAGGGATGCCCATAGCTGGACATGCCCTGCCCACAAACAGGGAAGGGGCACTAAGTCCAACCCTACTCTGTAGCAGAGCCTGGAGATGTGCCAAGCTGGGTCTGGGCATGATGGACTTGCAGTCCCCATGGAGCTCCCTATGTGACCTGGGAAAGGACCAGCAGCTGGGCTCTGTGAGCATCAGCATCATGAGCTGGAAGAGGGCTGTTGTGACCTGTTTTGTCTCAATACTGCTCTGAGCAGAGCTGCACACACTGCAGGCAGAGACCTTCTGCAGATCCAAACTGGGTGCTTAAACAGGACCTGAGCTATTTTTAAAGGCTGCTCTCAATTGTTGTCCCAGGCACTCACAAATGCAACCACAAGTTCTTCCCAGCGTCTGGCACACGCCAGGAAAAGCAGCAGTGAAATGCACAAGTTATAAAAAATCTATACCCATATTTTAATTCCTGCAGTTGCCATAGTAACGGGATCCCAAACCGGACTGTGATGCCAATGTGCCAGTTACAGCAAAGTTCCTCATCACAGCTACTCCCTCTGAATTGTGGCTGCACTCTGCGCTGTGCCATGGCTACCTCCTCCAGCCCCTGAACCCCAGCTCAACATAAAGGGGTTTGGGAGGAAACAAGCCATCAGGGACGTCTGGAGGTGCCCACCACTGTCCCTGCTGCACTGGCTCCAGGGGTTACTGGCCCTGCACTGGGGTGAAGAGGACCTGCAGCCCCAAAGAGACCCAGCCCATGCTGGGGATGTGGTCACCAGGACAGCCCCACGCCGTCCCTCCTGCCCATCCAGTAACAAGCACCAAGCAAGAGTCCATCAGACCGGGTTTATTGGGGTCAGCAATTGATACAAGTCAGTGTTGGCAGGCAGAAGGAACCAGTCGCTCACTTTGCTGCCCAGGGCTCCAGTGGGTGCTGTGCCCTGCAGCAGGTGGTGTCTGCCCGAGGCTGCGGAGCTCTGCAGGGCACCCAGCGCCCCACTCTGCTGCCCTGAGCAGCCGGTCCCATTGCAGAGCCCAGGAAGGGGCTGCAGGCTGGGTCACCAGTGCTGCAGGGGTCGGGTCTCACCCATTGCAACCCTGGTTCACCACCTCTCCTCTCCCTGATCACTCTGAAGCACGCAGTGGAGGACATAAGCAAGCATGCAGCCCAGCAGCCCAGCCCAGGCCATGGAGCTCCCCACCTGCCCCAGCGCACCCTGCAGTGCCAAAAGAGCAAAGTCCACTTTTGTACAGGAAGAGCATGCAGAGAATGATCATTTAATATCATCTCAGCCCCTGAAGTTGCTGCTGTGATGTACAACTGCCAGCATCTCCATTTCCCCTTGTCTCATAGTTAAGGGGCACATCTGAGCCTCCAGCATCCCTGCAGTGTGGCCAGGAAGTGCCCACCCCTCCCCTGCACCCAGCACAGGATGATGTGACCCATCCATCCCCCACCAGTGCCCATTGCTCTGTACTGCTGAGGAAACGTGCCTGTCCCTGCGCACCCAGGCAGGGAGGCAGTGCCCGAGTTCAGGGGCTCCAGTGGACAACCATCCATGGGTGCAGCCTGGATCTACACACACCAGCGCTGACCAGTGAGTCACTCCAACAGCGGCTCAGAGTTTCCTCAACATCATTTTACCCTCTCCAACCCACTCCCCCTTCTCTCCCCTTACACTCACCCAATCCACCCCAGCACCATTTCCCTTCTCCAAATCCAGCACCTCCAGTTGTCTCTCCTGACATAAGCACAACACCAACCACCTCTCACCCGCTGCCACCCCAGGGCATCCTTTCCCCCATCCTGTCCTGCAGGCATTGTGCCACAGCAAGCCCCAGGGCCAGCCAGCAGCCAGGGGCATAAGCAGGGCCCGCCCTGCAGCAGTGGATCAAGACCCCTCTGGAGGGTCCCCCTTGTCCCCGCATCCTCCATTAGAACGTGCCTTGCCAGCCCTGGGTGTGTTTAATGCTGCAAGGGATGGGGTTTACCTTGAATGACTCCAGAAAGCCTCCGTGACCCCCATTCTCCAGCTTGTCCTCCTCAGGCCCCAGCCCCAGCATGGTCTGCGTGTGCCCATGGAGCTCATCGTGGAGGTTGTCCAACAAGGCAGCCCGCGTTCGGTCCTGGGGAGCAAGACTGGGCTCAGGGCGCCGGCCCATGGGACAGGGGCAGGGCTGCAGGGCAGGAATGGCAGGAGCGGTCCTGCTGGCAGGAACACGCGGGCAGCATTACCTCCAGCTTTGCGAACTTGTCGGACTTGCAGCAGGCGTTCTCGGCATTGATGAGCTTGGTGAGCAGGAACTCGCGGAACTCAGGGCCCTGCGGAGCACGGAACCACAGTGGAGAGCACCCCCACCATGAGAGCCTCCATCTCTGCTATGAAGCTGTACTGGCCCCAGGCTGAGCTCACAGCACCCTGCGGCCCCTCCAGACGTGGGGCATTGGCTCGGGGTGCCCTCCTGCACTGGTCAGCACCTGCACATGGGTTATGCCACAGCACAACCCCCAACCCTCCCATAAACAAGAAGTCAGAACACATGTATACACACCCCCGAAGCCATGCAGGCGTGCTTGGAAACATCTCAGAGGTACACACATACTTCTTTTACAGCTTGGAACATGCTTCCTGCCCCAGCTCTTACCTTCTGGAATACCGGCGGGCTTGGCAGGGGCGGGCCAAAGGAGGGGACATCTTCCCGAGCCGTGACCGACACCTGCAGAGCCAAGAGAAGCGTTATTCTAGTGGATGCAGCCCCAGCACAGGGATGTTCCTCTCCTGGGGTCAGCCAGTGTGGGATGGGAGATGCTCAGCCCAGCCCAGCCCAGCCCAGCCCAGGACCTGAGAGCAAAGGAACACACCAGAGCTCCTCTTCCCAGCCATTCCTCCTGTCCTCATGAGGGAGTCACCCATACCCAGCTTTTTATGTTTCCTTCCTATTCATTAGGTTTTCATTTGTGTCTCAGAAACCAGAACAGTGACAGGGTTTATGCCACCTGGCCTTGAGTGATGCATTAGACAGGCCTGAGCTGTTCTGAGGCTTATTCAAATACTGAGTAGCATCAAAAATCTTTAGCAAATGAGCATGCTACTATACATGCACATAGCTCATATGTGTATGTATACTCACACGTTACGTAATAGTGTACTCATAAATATACATGTGTGTATATATGAATGTTTAATATCCACATCCATACGCTGTATGGGTATGATTTGGTACAGCACGGCTGGACAGCCACCTCCTGAGCTGCTGGAGCGGACCCAGGCTCGTGTGAGCTTCCCCCACCTTGTACGCCGTGTTTTCCGCCTCGGGGTTCTCCACCTGCACCACGATGTAGGCGTGCAAGAAGTTGGAGGCGATCATGTCTGGGACAAACGGCGTGTTCTCTTCTTGGAAGATAATTGCCACGATGTCGTTGCCAATGTGCCTCTTCCTCTGGAGCTACGCGGAAGAGGAGAACATTTGGTGGGTAAAGCCCGGCGGCGCTGCTCCCGCGGCAGCAAACACCAGTACCGGGGGCTGGCGTAAGGAAGCTCATCCCTTACTTGCTGTGTGTCTCCCTCAGTAAAAGGCAGCTTTGTAGAGACGTGAAACATTATCTCCCTGTCCCTGAACACGGTGTACACGGACTCTGCTCCCGTCTGCCCGTGGCTGACATCCAGACCTCCTCGAAAACTGGAGATGGAGGGAAAAGAGGGGAGAAACCAAGAGATATTAATTGAATGCTTCTCAGAGAGAGCAGCAGCTGCTGGAGGACAGGGAATGGAACCAACTGCCTTGTTTGTCTTTGCCTGGTAGCGAGCAAATGGGAGAGAACAAACTGTGCAGCATGTATGGTAATGGCACATCACCACCGCCCTGCAGCCTGCACAGTGTGGCAGCACCGGGCCAGCAGCTGAGGCTGACCAACAGAGGTGTCAAGCACTGCGGTGATGGGCTGCCTTCAGCCATCACCACCAACCAGGGCTCTGCCTGTGCCATGGCCGCTGCAGTGATCAGGCTGGCATCACACTGCGACCGAGCCCACGGTGCTGGACAGGGCACACTCCCGTACAGAGCTGCCCTCATCTGCGGTGAATGCAGCTGGATTTTCTCTGCAGAAGGAATTTGCTCTCTCTTGGCAGCTCCCATTTCTTTAACTCCTCCAGCTTTGTCAAACAAGCCAGAGCTATATTTGCTTCTGCTTTGTACATCCCGCTCAGGGGGGAGGTGACTTCTGTTCTTGCACCGTGGATATTTTTACATATGACATGCTCTCTTGCTAAATGTTTTTGTAAAATCAGTCTTTTTATTTAACTTACCCTTTGAAGTCCTGGAGTGTTATGGTGTCTCCCAGAAAACTTAAGAAGTTCTTGAAGGCAGCACTCTCTTCATTATTGCCAAACAACTCCTCCTCTTGGGTCTACAAAACACAGAGAGCATCTTTTGAGAGCCCCAGCTATGTCTGTTTCCAGCATCCAGTTGCTCCTCTGCCACGCTACAGGTGGTACAGACACAACCATGGACACCATGAACATGGGGGGTCCCTTCCAAGTGCACCTTCTGCATTTCACCCTTACAATCAAACCTTCTTATCAGAAAAGTGCCACAGTAACAGAGAAAGGAACCAACCTGCCACAGCTCTGCTTGGTGGTTTCTGCTTGTGCCACCTACCCCTGCCTGCCCATCCCCTGACACCTCCTGCCCATCCACAGGCTCTCTGGAGGTGCCACCAGCCCCTTGTCCAAGGGTGCCACACACAGCCACAAGCTGCTCCCCAGCTGGCATCATTGTGCTTGCCATGGGCTGGTCACAACCCCCCCGGTCACCAGGATACCCAAAAATGAAGCTGCTGAGAGCAACTTCTGACCAGCAGCGAGGACCTCAGGATAATGTTCAGGAAACACCAAAACGCAGATGAATTCCCCACTGGAAAATCCAAGTCCTCACCATCCCTTGTGTGCTACATTTCAAAACAACAAGACCTCAATTGTGGCCTTGCATGAGTCACCCTATCCAGAGTAAAATGCAATATGCAGAGATAATTAGAGTGCCTGTCAGAATAATCCTCGGTGAGTTATGACACACAGCTGTCTCTGCACTCCCCATCCAGCATTCCCATCTAATGACAGCCTTTCCAGCAAAAGCATGTCTTTGGAGCCCACAGTCCTCCAAGACAAACGTAACTGTTTCACCATCAAAACATACATCTGATTAAAATGCCATCCCTGCTACAACCCATTCTCACATCCCCTGTTCCTGCAGCAGCCTGTGGGCTGACTTCCGCGCCAAGGTTCCTCAATCACATCACTTTTCAATGAGCCAGGGAAACATCTGAGTGGTATGAAACGCGTTATCGAGGACACCTGGCAACGCGGCGTGCTGCACGTAGCAGGATGAACTCCGCTTGTGAAGCACAGACACAAGTGCTCTGAGAGGATGGCGCAGGGATCCCTCACCTGCCGGAACTTCTGGTAGATCACACCGAACTTGAACGTGTTGTTGACCTCATGCTCATCGTAAGACACGATCATCTGGGATGCCTGTGGCAAACCAAAATGTGAATTGTTTCATTGATGTGCAAAAGAGTCCCAGAGCAGCTCCTGGATCTGGGAGGAAAGGGGAGAATTAACCCTACCCAACTTTCCCTGCTGAATATGTGACTGACCTGGGGTAAGCGACCTCACCTTGGGGTACAGAACTGGGTTGAACTTCAGCCCAGAGGCGTCATCACAGAAGGCCTGTGTGCAAGGGGAAAGAACAGTCAGTGTTGGACCTCTGGGTGTGGAGGGGACACCCCTGTCCTGCCACAACAAGTCTGGGAATGTCTCATAAAGGAGCCGAATCCAGCCTCCAATTGCAGGAGCTGCGCTCTTTGCACCCTCCCAGTGGGATGCTCCATAGTTGGTACCCAATTGAGGATGCAGCAAGACAAGTCCCATGGTCTCCATAGGTCAAAGGTGCTGACATTTCCTTCCCTCTTCCCCCACATACTAACCAGTGACCTGCCCAGAAACCAGCAGGGACAGTGCATATTACCAGCCACCAAGTGCCCCTGGTCCCGAGAGCCCAGGCACTGCTGCCCAACAGCACCCAATGCCATCCAATGTGGGCTTTGCTGCAGGATTCCCAGCCCAGCCCAGCCTGGCACTTTACCTTTGCAATCTGGGGGATGCTAGGGAGCTTGCTAAATCCTGCCAGGGGAATCCTTTCATGCAATGTCTTCACCTTGGACCTAGCAAAGCAGCAGAAAGAAGCAGACATCAGGGAGTGTCTAAGGCAAAGGGATGCGGAGTGCAGCCCTCTGCAGTGATGCTGCATGGAAAACCCATGTTCTGCTGGATTTACTGGGGCTGGTGAGTAAGGAAAGGCTCCATTTGTCTTCTCATCACTGCAGCTCTTAAAATATTCATAGTTTGGAGGGAAGCGACACAATGGTTCAGACACGCTGTGTCTTGTCAGCTTACAGTGGGACAGTGGTAGATGTGACTGGTATTATCCCAGAGAGGATTAAACCCAGAGGGGTTTACACTTGGTTTCAGCAGGTTTAGCAGCAGATCAAGGTCTCATGTTCCTTATCAGGGGGCAGGCAGTTCCCATGTTAAAACAGTAAAAGGAGGATGCTGCTGCTTCCCATCCCATCCATCTCACCCTCCCTGAGCCCCTCTCGAGCAGCAGTAGCACACTGCCGGCCTTTACTACAGAAACAAAATGAAAGGCTCCCAAAGGAAAATATTTTGTTAAACAAAGCATACCTGAGTATAATCCTTAGGTATTCGGTGCCATCTGCCTCCTCACACTTAATGGAAAGGATCAGATTGCCAAGGCTGCTGGCTGTACAGTAAAAATTTAAATGATCCTGGAGTAGAAACCATCAAAAGAGCATTAGTGGGGAGCAGCCTGCCCATGGCAAGGGCAGCCCCACGCCCGGCTGGAGGTGAGGACTCAATTCCATCCCAACACCCTCCCACCCTCCTTGTCAGGACCAGAACTTCATCCCTCTGCCCATGGACCACGGCACTATGCCTTCAGCCTTGGTCAGATGGAGGAAGGGGATTACAAGCCTGGGAGCAAGAGGTCCATGGCTGTAACCCTCCAGTCTCTGCTATCCTTGCAAAGGGGCAAGCTGCAGAATTTGCCCATTTTGCTCTCAATTTTACTTTCCTTTTATTCTTGGGGGTAATTTTCAGCTGATGACTTGCTCCCTGTGCCAGGGCACCCACCTTCCCCAGGAAATGCTTCCTGTAGGCTCTGGCCTCTCCTTTGCACTCCAGCTTGTAGCCGTAGGTGCTGGGGCTGAGGTTCTCCTCCTCCTCCTCGCAGATGCTGCTGTCAGACGAGGTCGGTGTGCCGAGGTTTTCTGGGTCTTCGATCCAGTATCCCCCAAACTGGGGCAGGATGATCAGCGGGTACGGGCTGCCCTTTTCCAGGATCTGCAGGAGATGTGCCCGTGAGGGGTCGGGCAGGACTGGGATGTGGATGTGGGGTGCAAGGCTCATTACCCCACATCCTGTCCCCCCCACAACAGCTCCCAGCCCTGGCACCAAGGTAAATCCAGCCCCTTTCTGAAAGCTCTTCTCTCTCTGCCAGAAGAGGGAATGTGCCACTGAGAGAAAGCAGCAGCTGCAAAGATGGGGAGGAGGAACATGCTTTGTGCTGCTCCCCTTGGAAACGGGATTCCACCAATTCCCCTGTCATCAGCAGTTTTATAAAGGCAATCGCCAGAAGGTTTTCAGGGCACCCACCTCATCGATGCTGGGGTACGGGATGTAGTCTTCCTGCAAAAAGGAATCAAAACACCATATATGACCATCTGTTCCCCACCAGACATCCCTTAAGACCACATCCAACAACTGCTTGGGTCCTTCCCATCCCCACTCCCTGCACTGAGCACAAGGCAGTAACAGAGCGCAATGCTCCCGATGGGTGATGGACACAACCCCGGGAGCCTGGGGACACACGTGGGGACCCGTCTGTGCCCAGGTCAGCAGGAAGGCCCTGAGCAGGACAAGCTCTTCTCCGGGGGTCTCCATTACCATGTAAGCTCTCAGCTCTGCGGCCCAGCACAAGGTTTTACACAGCTCACCACTGAAATGCACGGGCTTGGACATAAAGCTGGATTAGGATTTACCCGCACCACTCCCTCATCTTTGCAGTTCAATCTGTGCTTTGGCTTTCGATAACATTGAATCTTTTTTAGTCCTTTCAGTGACTGGTTTTGGTGATGCACATTAAAGCTGAGATAATGGGGGGACACTTGAAGAGACCCACGCAAGAAACAGAATTCAACCAACCTTGTGTTTTTGGCTCCCAGCCCTCTGTTCTTCAAGTTTTGGTGCCTGTTTGGAACAAAATGAATAGACTGAATAATTAAGATGTTCACAACAACACAGACAGAACCACGAGGGTATTTTGCTAAACAGAAATCACCGACATGTGTGTCATGAAAGGAGGGGGCTCTGCAAAGGTGCTGGTGTGCCAGGACAGACCCCAGTGTAACATAAGATGTGTCAGAACAAGACCTGGGACACAACAGCACCGCACTGAAAACATCTACACAAGACCGTCATTTCCCAGGCACCAAACACAACATGCACCATGCAGGGGGAGCATTGCACATCCCAGCACTGGGGGTGAACACTGCCTGCCCACATCCCTCCTGCAGGGACAAGGCACATGCCAGGGGACACCCTGGTCCCCTGACCATCCTCCTTGTGCACATCCTGATGCGTTTCAGTGTGGGATAAGAGTATGCCTTGCCCTGACCCGAGAGTACTGAGACACTGTTAGACCCAGCCGTGCTCTGCACCAGAGCCTGGTGTTTGCAAAGACAGGCAGCAGCATCCCAACTTCACCAGGGAGCAATGGGACTGGGTCTGAGAGCACGTGCCCTGCCTGGCAACACAGGGCTCAGCGCAGGGGCTTCAGCAGCAATTCAGAGCAGGGTATGGTTGGAGAGGGGGTCCCGTAGGTGCAGTGCAGGAGGTGCAGGGGCTCCTGCATTGCTGGCATGCACACGGCTGCTCACCTGCATTTTTTCCAGCATTTCGAAGAATTCTGCAGACTGGAAAAGAGAAGAAGGAGGTCTCCTGCTCAACGCACAGACAGGAGCCAAGACAGCCCCAGGCACGGACCCCAGACCCCCACCCCATACTGGCACCCCAGCCCTCAGCAGGAACGGGAAGAAGAGACTCCATCCATAAACAACGGCTCTGCAACACCCCCTGCAGCCCTGCTGCTGGGCAGGGATGGACCCCACAGCTGCTCTGAAGGTCATGGCTGTCCCACAGCAGGTACCCCCAGGGCAGCCATGAGCAGCACAGGGAGCAGCAACAGCTCCCTCCTCTCCTCCTGACTTCTGCAATGTGTTCACCTTCCAAAGCAGCTCAGGAAGACAGGCCGAGTGCCACAGGGCTTTGCAGCCCCACAAACATTGCGAGTGCAAGAGGGCATGTGGCTCCCTTTCTTTGGCAACACTTGGTGCAGGGGCTCAGGCACAGCTGGATGATCCTGATCCCTCATCCGGTGTTTCCTGCTCTCAAGTACAGTCAAATAAATGATCTCGGCAAGCAGCGGCTGTGAACATTGAGGCATTCCCAGTAAACTTCTCCATGGCCTCTCTGGAGCCCTGCTGCAGCCACCCTGTCCTTCCTTCCCACATCCTTCCCACCTTTCCTCTAACCCATGTTTGCTTCTTGCTCATAAGACCAAGGGACATCTGTGCTGCAGGTGATGCTGTGGTCCAGGAGGGAGAGCAGGAACCGGATCAGCAGCTCCAATGCTGCCAGCTACCAGGAACAGTTTGCAGAAGAGGGATGAGAGATTTGGGGCAGAAAGAGCCACAGTACCAAGGAGAAAGTCTTGGGGGTGATTTTAGTGAACTCTTAGAACAGACTGGATTTATCAAACAACAAAAAGGAGAGAAAGAAACAAACAGAGGGGGAGATGAAGAAATGAAAATCAAAACCCAAAGGAAAACCTCAGTGATTTTCTTCTAGCAAACGTGGTGAGCAAAGGTTGGTTTTACAGCATGAGCAGCCTGTGGCTGCCCCAGTGACACCGGCTGGGATGGGGCAGAGACACTGCCAATGCAGGCTGGGACTTGCTGAGGCCATGCTTCCAGCTTCAGACTATGCCCAGTTTAACCTCCTGCACCTGCAGGAGGGAAAACAAATCCCGGGCTCCGAAGAGCCTGAAGCTGGAAGCCCTTTAAAAAGGCTTTTCCTTATTCTGAGCTTGGTTTAGGTTCCAGTTCATGTTCAGGTCTCTGCGATGGACAAACACTCTTTGAGCAATTGATCCAGTTTCCAGGAGCCGCTCTGGCAGCAGCCAGACCAGGGAACCAAACCGCAGAGCGGCACCAGGTCCTCCTGCCAAAGCAGCTCCGTCAGAAGCCTGCTCGTGCTCCGTGCAGCAGACGGCAGTCTGTGCCCTGCAGGGATTTCTGCAGCTTGGAGCCAGCTCCACTGGGCCGCAGGTATCTTGGTAATTATAGCAGAGACAATTACACCTTTGTGCTGCCCAGCAGGAGGCTGAAAGGCTCTAAACTGACCCGCATCTGCTTCTTCAAGGCAACCCAAGGCAGCACCGGAGCGGACAGTGTGTCCCCCCCACCTTCAGTAGGACAGAGCTGCCCAGGAGCAAGTCCAAACAGCCTCAGATGCACTGAGATGGCATCGCTGCTGCTCTTTCCAAGCTCGTGTGCCCTCATCCTTACCACTGAGCATGCTACAGGCAGCACGAGGGATGGATAGGCACATCCTGGTTTGTCAGCACAGCGAAGGACACGGCTCCTCTCAGCAGAAGATGCAGCAGAAAGTGCCCTTTGAAGGCTTCCAGAGAAAGCTACCCCCATAAGGAAACCCTGCACCGGGGGGCATCAGCCAGGATGGAGTTCAGTGGGGCAGTGTTGCCCAGCATTCCTCCCGTGGGTACGGGAGCACTCACCAGCAGGCCCCAGAAGAAATCCATCATCTTCCTGGCATCACCACCCCATGCAGCAGCCATGGCCACACTTGTCATGGGCCCGGCTGCCGCCATCCCTGTCTGTCCCACACCTCCTTCGTTAATGTTTCCCCAGGCCAGAGGCAGGGCTGCTGCTTTGTTGTCTCAAAGGGTGGCTCCCTGGGAGGCAAAGTGCCCAAAACAGGTTGGGCAGGAAGTGAGACAGGGTTTGCCAGGCACTGCTGGGTGCACAGCCCCATGGTGAGATGCACAGCCCCATGGTGAGATGCACAGCCCCATGGGGGGATGCACAGCCCCATGGGGGGATGCACAGCCCCATGGGGGGATGCACAGCCCCGTGGTGAGATGCACGGGCCTGCATTGCCCTGGTTCCAGCCAGGAGCAGCCATACCCCTGCCTGCAGCATGCCTGGGGTCTCACCCCCCAACCACTCCTGCAGCAGCAGCAGCAGGGCAGGGAGCAGACCCCAGCACCAGGAATCATCTCTGCACCCACACAGCCAGGCTCAGCCTGTGTTAAAAGGCAGAATTTCCATTTAAAACATGATGTGGGCAAAGGCACCCCTGTTTCCTCCCATCACTCCAGGCTCTGACCCCCCTTGTGATCCCCCTCTCCTCCTCTGTAGCCCAACAAGGTGCCACAGCTCATGTCACCACTGAACTCTGTCACTCCCCACCTGCTTTGTGTGCCCAGGTCATGCACAAAACCCTAAACAGCCAAACCATCAAATGATCCACTAATAAACTCCTCCAACTCAGAGCTCTATTTCCAAACCCAGTTGCCCATTTAACCAGGTTCTCAGCTACCTCATAACCCTCACATCCACCTCATCTCCAGCTTAATGAGTATTTTCCCGGGTGGCATCACAGCAAGCACCCTTCAGCAACCAGGGGAGACGAGGTACAGCTGCCTTTGGAAACTGGCATCACTGAAACGTTTCAGGTGGCTCTCACAGAAGCTGCTTTTAGTGAACCCCTGTTATTTTATCCTATCTTCCCATTCATTTGCATGTCTCAGATTGACTTTTCCTGCTGAATTTGCTCTGAAGCTCTGCCCCAGATCACTGCCCTGCTCTGCATCGTGCTGCTTGGCACAGGACTGTACACTCCCCGCTTGCCTGAGGCTGCTCGGGTGAGATAAACTCGAGCTGGGAGCTGCGGAGGTGCCCAGCCAGCCCCAGTTCACCCAGCACCAGCTTCCAGGTCAAACCAGGTTCTCCTGACCTTTCCCGCCGGGTTTGGGAAGATGCAGGAGGAGCAGAGCCTTCAGAGGCGACCTCGCATGGGCACAGCAGAGAGAAAGAGCCACGTTCTGTGCCCTGCTGCTTCCACCGCGGCGAAGAGCAGCAGCAGAGCGGCCCCTGGCAGGGTGAGCGCTGGGTCAGGCGCTGCACGCAGCTCCTGCCGGCTGCCTCGTGGTGGCTGTTAAAGGGTAACAGCACCAGCGCTCTGCATCCTGCTTGGCACCGCTGCCCACAGCCGCGTCCTGCGAGCGGCGGTGCAGGATGGGGCCCAGCGACACGCACGCGGTTGATGGTGCCTGAACGCGGTGCGGGCTCAGCTCCAGAACCCACCCACTGCTGCCCCGAACCCCTGCAGCCGCTGCGTTGAAAGCGCTGCTCCTCAGCAGCCCGCCCGTGCAGAGCCGGCGCCTCGGCCCCTCCGCACCGCAGCCCCGTGAGCATCCCCCGCGCACTCACTCACCTTCATGGTCGGCGGCGCGGTGAGGGGCGGCGAGAGCGGCCGCTCCGGGACGGTCACATCCGTGCTGCTGAGCAGCTCCTGTTTCCTGAAAGAGCCAAGGCACAGGCGTGTCAGCGCCCCGGGAGATAAGCGCTTATCTTCCTTGGCGAAGCCGCGGCCGGGCTGCCGGGGAAGCGTAGCTTGAACCTGAGAAGGGTCCGTACGGCATCAGAAGATGATAAAAGCCACCTGAGGAGCCCCATGCCCATTGTGAGATGGGGCCCCTCTGCCCCACTGAGCACCTGCCTCCATCCCAGGAGCCAGCCAGAGCCCGGCTGCAGGACTGGGGCACAGTGACAGGGATGCAGGTGGAGGAGGGAAGCAGAACTGGGCTGCTATGAACACCCATCCCCACAGTGTCCCTCCCCTGGGCAACCCCTCGCTGGGGCAGGACCTGCAGCCAACTGGCAGCCTGGATGATGAATGAATCTCATCCAAGCTTGAATGCAGACAGCTTGGTGACACCAGCACAAACCCAGGGACACCCCAGTGCAGGTTTGGCAGGGCCCAGCACAGAGCCCCTTTGCCAACAGGCACCTGACATGGGCTGAATTTGGAGGCAGTGAGAAGTGTCAGGAGGATGCAAGACCCCAGGGCAGGGGGAGCAGCCCCTGTGCCATGGACCTGCCAAGAAACCCCCAAGCCTCAAGAAGCACAATGTCAGCTCTCCACTGCTGCCTGAGCGAAACTCCCCAGCCCTTTCCCACCAACTGCTCCCCAGGCAGACGCCCAGGCTGCTGCTCACAGCAGACCTACCAGACACTGGCCTGGGAGTCACAAGATCTGAGTTAATCTCGTTTCCTCTCATCCCTGCCAGGTCAGCGCGGCAGAAACCGGGCCAAAATGTCCCACTGTTTATCTCACAGTAACCAGGTCTGGTTCCCATGGCAGCCTGCCCTGGGATGGCACAGCACGGCACAGCACGGCACAGCATGGCACAGCACACGCAGCCTGGACCCGCTGGGGCCATCTCCAAACACACAGCTCTCATCAGAGGTGCACACCCAACCTCCTGTGCAAGGGATACAGTGGGGATGCTGTGGAAACTGCAGGCAAGTTTTCTACATACCATTGGTGCAATAGCGAGTGCAAAACCCCACTGTCACCTCTGTGACCAAAGGGCAGTTTGGCTGCATCCCTGCTAGCAAGGGACAGAAACAGAGCTTGTGAAGGGCTGGCTGCTGCTCCTTCGGCTCTTGGTAATAAACAGACTTCTGCTCCTGATGAACCTTGGCCCCATCTCCCCCGACACACACACATGTACATATCAGCAGACCAGAGGCAGCCCCTGAGCACTATGGTTTCAGGTAGGCACTGCAGTCCCACGGTCCTGCAGGGTCCCAGCTTGCCCCTCACAGCACCACAGCCCACACTGGGAATTTGGCATCTCTTCCCATCACTGTGGGACTGAATTCATGGCAATGCAGCTGGAGCCAGTGGTGTTGTGTCCCCAGGGCAGCACGATCAGACCGGGGGAGCTGCCAACTCTCAGCTCTTGCTGCTGGTGTGTTGCACACATGGAGACAGCAGCAGGGAGCTGCAGCGCCTGTGGCCAAGGGAACAGGCTGCAGACAGATAGTTCTCATTATCCAACGACCAAGGAACGAGGTAATGGACTCCAGTTTCAGCCAGGGGAACACTGGCTGGATGTCATGGGGAATTCTGGATTCAAGTCTATGATTCTGTCCTGGAGGTGTAGGACCAGCCCAGGAGGGGCACAGAGGGATCTGCACAGCACACAGGGATCCACCCCACAGCTTCCCAGAGCCTCACAAACCAAACCCTCTGTACCTGTTATTAATTGCTGGCTGCAGTTCCCACAGCCCGGGGCAGGCATGTGGGCATTTGCTTTCCATTAGTTCATCTTGCTTAAGCTCTGAGCATCTTCCAGTTTCTCAATGCAAGAAATGAACTAAAGCAATGTGGGTCGGTGTACAGGCAATAGCAGAATTCATTCCCTGCCCTTCCATACTGTTCATCGAGCTCCTGCCCATTCTCCTCTCCACAACTCACCATGGCTGCACTGCTGAAAAGAATGCTGAGGATGACAGATTTCCACTGTTTGCTTTCTGACTTTCTGGGACACTAAAGCACAGCCTGATCTGGAGCAAACCACTCATCCTCTGCTCTCCTGCTTTGAACCGTGAGCTCTGCCTGATCGCTCTAATCTGCAGAGTGGCCTCAAAGGCATAAAATGTATCAGACTTTGCAAAGATTAAAGTTACAGGGATGCACAAATAATTTGATTTATCTGTGATTTGTAGCAGGTTGCCATAGCATCATATCTAAGTATTGCAAAATCACTCACACAACTTAACAACATGTTCCTCTGTCACATGCTGATTGCTTCTTGGGCCCAAACTGCTGGAACCGCTCCTGCAATTCCGGGGAGAGCAAAACAAACCCATTCAGCAGCCACCGTGTGTAATTCGCCTCCATGCGCTGGAAATACGTTACGTTAAACTACAGCCACCGACTGGGATGATTCAGTCTCCCGTCAGTGCGGGGTCAAGGACCGTCAGCCTAATTCCTAAGCAGACTGCCCTCCTGGGGTGCTAAATGAATCATGGGGAGGATCAGCACAGTCCTTATCTGTGCTTTGGTGTGCTCACAGGCAGAGCAGCCCCTGAGGACCTCCCCTGAAGGTGCCACCAGAGCCACGGAAGCTGCCTCACACTGTGACCCGCTCCTGCCTGGAGCTGGGGGTACAAGTGTAACAGAGCCCAAACTATAGTGAGGGTCCCAGGGTCCACAGCAGCAAGGACAGGGCCAGGGGAGACCACACAGCCCCCAGGGCACCAGCACCAAGCTCCCACTCACAGCAGAGCCCCAGGAGTGGCCCCAGGACACTGAGACCCCCTGGAGACCGGGATGCCAGGGGTGAGCAGCCTGTGACCATCACTGCCTGTGCTGTGCCACAAGATGGACTCCAGGGGCTGGGACCCTTCCATGGCACAACCCCTGCACACTCCATGTCAGCCTTCCCAAAACACCCACAGTCCTGCACTGGGATGGTGAACACACAGCTCCTGCCTGAGCAGCCTGACCACAAGCACATGAGAGGGGAACTGGGGAACAGGGGAGAGAACACACAGCAAAGGACACCAGGAATAGAGTGATGAGCTGCCTCTCCCTGGCAGCACGGGACATGTGGTTCCAGTATCAACAATAAAGGTTACAGCACCACACTCATTGCCTGGAGGCAGTACCCAGTGCCAAGGGCCATACCCAGCCCCAGCACCCTGAGCCCACCCAGGCCAGGGCCAGGCACACGTGCACAGGATGGGTGAGAGCATCCTCCAGCGCTGCACGGCCACACGCAGCCTCTCCGGATGCAACACGGGCTCCGTCTTTGCAATTTTGTTTCTTCGTTTTTCTCATTAGGAGAGAAGGAAAAGAAAGGATTAGAATCCTACATACTTAGGAAATCTAATTAGGGAAATACCTCAATGTAGTTACACAGGCCAAACCACAGGGTTTCCTAATGGAGACCATGAGATCAGCCCTGCCATCGCAGCGTGGGTCCATCCCCATCCCATCCCCATCCCATGTCCCTTCAGCTTTTTCAGCTGAACCTCTGCCTCCAAGTGCACTCTTCCCTCTCGCTTTCCCAGCCTAAAGCCTAATGAAAAACACCTAATGCATCCCACCTTCTTGTTTTGTTTGTCTGATTTACCAGCCAGACTCTAAATTGACACGGTGTATTCGGATAAATCACACATGGGGAATGGAGATGTCAACCTATTACCTAACACAATGAGGTGTTTCACACCAAGTGATTGGCTCTACCAGTTGTTACACTGGGTAAATTAAACACGGAGCATTGCGGGTTACCTTTATACCTACTCTTAATTCTGCAGATGAAACCTGGTCTAAGGAGGTGCGAAACTCTTGCAGCAACAGGTCCAGCCTGTCCAGATGCTGCATCCTTAGGAAGGACAGCAAAAATTACCCTATAAATTAACAGCCTTTATTTTTGGCCTCATCATTTTTCTGCCCTTGATGGCCATCACCTTGGCAGCTGCTCCCTTTTTAGCTTATTTAATATTCAGTGCCTAGCATCTGATTTTCACAGGAGACTCTGCTCCTCTACTGCTGTTCACCCTCCCAGCATCCAGGCTAAGCCCCTGTGCCTGGCAGTGGTGGGAGCGGAGCTGGGGCTGCTTGTCCTCCCTTGACAGAGGCTCCTCTCCATCCTGCATCCTCTCCACCCTGCGCATGCTGGGACTGAGCCCCCAACCCCCAGGTCAGGACCAGCGGAGCCAGAAGCCCTCAGCCGCCTGCTCAGACTGCAAAAGGAACTCATCCAAGTGGGTTTTTTTCTGCAACAGCGACAAGGGCACCTGGCTGAGGTTGTACACGTGGAGATCTGCAGTGAGTGCCTGAGCGAAGCACCTTACTCTGACTTTGAACAGCTCTCCATCCAATCCTGGGCACACCAGGCAGGCAAGATCTCGCTGCATCATCACTCATGCTGGGGAGGATGCCTGCAAAGGACACGCATTGCTGCAGGGCTCCCCCCAGACCCGGGTCTTCTCCGGCACCCAGCGGCAAAGCCCCCGCTGCGGAACATCTTTTCTAGGGAGCTGATTTACCTTGTCACATCCTGGGCTCGGGCTGGCCCTGCCCCGAAGCGTCACCTTGGTGCACTGGGCCTGGGAGTCAGCAGAGAACAAGCACAGCATTTTCTGCTCTACATTTCTTGCAATAAATCACGGTGTGAAGTGCCAGCCTGCACCTGCACGCACCCCACGGGCAGCTCCCGTGAGCGGGAGGCAGGGCCCTGCTCACAGCAAGGTGACATTTCACTGCCACGAGTTCAGCTTTAATCACCCCTCTGCACAGAGAATAAACACTGTTGAGAACAGTGCAAAGTGTTCCGCACTCGTGCAGGCAGCACTGCCTGTGCTGGGTCCTGTGTGGGGTACAGCGGGGGGCCCGCTCCTGCTCTGCCGGCACCTCTGCAGACACTGTGCTCTTTCCAACCAGCTGAGGACTTCCCACTTGGTCTGGCTGGGAAAGCAGGTCTCCCTCCACGTGCAAGCAGTGGTGGAAAGAGGATTTTATCCTTTACAGATTTCAGTGTCTGCTGTCACCCGCAGGAGCAGAAAGCAGTGATTTCCCACACTGGTTGGGCACAACAGCCCAGGCACTCCTGGACTTAAGAGCAGAAGGCTCATCTGAGCCAGTTCCTGGCAAACAGGAGCCCGTGAGCTCTGGGCAGCCATTCCTGAGCTGATTCAGTAATCTGAAAATTGCAGAGAACAGCTCCCAGAGACCAATGTCTCCAACCACCAACAGAGGGCAAAGGGACCTGCGTCCAGTCTGGGGCAGGAGGGGAGAGACTCAAACCACACGGGACACTGCTCCGGTGAATGTCCCATTGAAACAGCCAGGGATTAAAACTGCCTTCATCAGCACAAAGGTCTTCTCAAGGACACAGACCACCCTGAACCAACCCATAAACCACCAGCACTGAGTGGAGACGCTTTCCTTGTTCCCAGCCATGTCCACCATAGCTGAGACTGGTGAGCGAATGGAGGGGGGCACCCACCCACCGGCTGTACCCTGCCAGAGAACAGACACTATAACATCCCCTCACTTACACGTGGGACATCCAGGAAAATAGATCTAGATAAAAACACCCAGATCCAAACCCTGGGTCTCTGGAGTGGGACAGGAACATCGCCCCAGGACGGCAAGGGGAACATGACGAGAGTGAGCTGTTGTGCTGCTCTTTGCTGGGTTGCTAACAAGGAAGGGACACAGGCCACCAGGGACTCTGCAGCTGCCATCGATCCTGCCAGCCTTGCATATGGCTCGTGTAAAGCAAAACTCAATTGCAAACGCAGAACAAAGACTGAATGTAGGAGGAAAAAAAGAAAATAGGAGCAGGTGGAGGAACAGAGTCCCTTTGGATGATGCCGCTAGCAGTCCCTTCCTTTTCCTGCAGATTATGTCACTTTGATGGCCCTGGCAGCTTGCATAAGGCAAAGCAACCGCCGTAAAGCGCTGCCTGAATTCTTGCAGTCGCTCCCACGAAGGCTCCTCAGTCCACAGCAGAAGGAGAAAACCCCTCCTCAGGGTCCTGTTCTCCCATTGAGGTGTCTGTGTGACAATTCTCGCACTGAGCAAACCCCCCAGCAAGAGCTACACTGAGAGAGCTCATGCTCAGCATGATGGTGGGGGAAAAACCCAGCAGACCCAGACTCACACACTGGCCAGATTTCTGTGAGAGTTCGGAGCCAGGTTTTTCCTCAGCCCTCGAGTGTCGTGCTGAGCTCATTCATGGAAAGCTGGTGCCCAGGGGAAAGCTGACTCTTTGGGAAAAGCCTCGCTCTGTGTGACTGGTAAAGCTCTCCCCTTCCTTCCCTGCCATGCTCTGGGGCAAATGCAGGATGGCAAATGAGCTCCAGGGGGCACAGTATCTGAAGAAGCATCTGGGCCCAGCTGGCAGCACTGACCTTACTGGTGCTCACACGCTCCCTACGCACAGCACATGGAAGTGGGAGAAGAGGCTCCAGACAACAGAGCACTGGGGGATCAACCGGACTGGCCACCCCACAACCAACCAGCCCCTCTGAAACTTGCTGGCCCATAGCTTGAGCTCATGGCCTATGGGCAAAGCTACGGCAGGGATGGGCCTGGGCTACACAAGACAAAACCTGAGGGGCAACAGACAAGAATGGCTGAGCCCCAAGGCAGCTCCTGTACCCACATCCAACCAGACTGCAATGGCATGGCCCAGCTCAGGTGGATGTCAAGAAGGCCTGGGACTTCAACTGCTCAGCTTTAACGATCCACCCAAAACCTCAGCAAAGGAGGAGAAAATATCCCAAACCAGCAGCAGCAGCACATGAACTACAGGGGAAGGCCATGGCTAAGTCAAAAGAGCATCATTAAAATCCTGCCCTCAAGGGCACCTGTTGTCCAAGGCAGCAGCACTGAGAAATAGGGCATGAAAAACAGAGGTATGGCCTCCATGGCCCACACCTGTGGGTGGGCAAAGAACTACAGCTTCACCCCAGTTGTCTTACTCTGATTTTTTTTCAAGCTCATAGATATACATTGCAATACAGATACGTTACATAGAGATACGTTACAATAAAGATTCCAAGTAATCAATTCTCCATTCATATGGCTGTGGTACAAAATTGCAGATTGAACCAAAAAACCAGCCAGAAAACCTCACAAAACAGCCTCCATCTGCATAGTGCCCACGTCGCTTCCACCCGGCTCAGCGGTACACACACTGCCGAGGTCTGGACACACAATTCTGACTATTTTTAAAGGCAAAGTTGCCAGAGCAGCACAGTCCTGGAGGAGAGAGAACTCCGTGACCGGGGACGGGCAGCACAAACCCGAGCGGGGCCAATCTCGGCAGCGCACAGCAGCTGGGGCGCGGGGGTAAGCGGCGCGGATGCCCGCGGCACACCATGGCCAGCAGGCCCTTTCCTTCCAGCGCAAACTTGAACACCGGGTACAGCCCGCGGCTGAGTCAATGAAAGACGAAACCCTCCGTCAGCTGCTCCCGGCTGCTGCGCCGAGTCCCAGCGGTTCCGGAGCCCCGGCGGAGCGCGGTCCTGCTCCTTGCCCCGCGGGGCTAGGCGGATGTAGGGGCTCACCCCGCTGGGGGTGGAGGGAGGGCGGCCCCTGCTCCCTCTCTCACGCCATCACCCCCCGGGCAGACACGCACAGACCCCGGTAGCCGGTACCGGTGGTCCCCGCGCCTGCTGTCCAGCTCCGGGGGAGAGCTGCCCGCACACACACGACCCCCAGCTCCATCCCACACCGGAGCCCCCTCCCCGAGGGACCCCCGTCCCCTCCGCCGAGCCCCCCGAGCGCACCGCTCGTCACCTCTTCTCCTTGCTCTGCTTGCGGGACCGGTGCAGCAGCCCGATGAGCACCACGGCCGCCCGCACGCCGGCCCGACGGGCGGGCATCCTCCCGGCTGGCCGGGACACGGACATCGCCGCCGCCGCCCGAGCTCCGGCCCTCGCCGCGGCACCTGCGGGGGCAGCAGCGCGTCCGCGCCCGCCTCCGCGCCCGCGCAGCCCTGCGCGCTCCCCGGCGGCGGCACCGTGTGTGTGTGTGCGGGACCGCGACCGCGCTCCGTGCGCCCGCCGCCAGACCGGGACCGCGGGAAGAGCCGCGTCTGAGCACGCCGCCACCGGGGTTTCCAGCGGGGAAGTTACACGGCAGCCCCTCAAAACCCGGACAGGGGGGAGGAGGCGTTCCTGCCTTGCAGCCGCTTCCCTCTGCCTTTTTCTGACATTCCGAACCTTCCCCGAATGGGATAACACGGAGCTGATCTGAGCCCGTGGCTGCCGCGCCTGCGCCAGGGCTCAGCACCCGTCTCCCCCTCCCCCGGAGCAGAGCTGCATGGACCAGGACTGAGCATCCCTCCCAGTGCAGAGCTGCATGGACCAGGACTGAGCATCCTTCTCTGGATCAGAGCTGCACGGACCAGAGCTGAGCATCCCTCCCAGTGTAGAGCTGCACGGAGACAGGCCCAGGAGCAGCATGGCAGCAGGAGCCCTTCAGCTTGCCTCCTGCACCAGGGAGCCAGCACACAGCTTGTTCCAGGAAAGACATATATATTTTTAAGTTAAGTAAACTGTATGTGATCTACTTCCCAACCTCAGCACCTTCCCCTGGAAGTCTGTGTTGCCATGGCGATGAAACACCCGGGCCTCCCTGTCCGTCCCCCCCCATCTCACCTTCCTCCTCTGTGAATTTAATTTTCACAGGAATTAGACACAGGACCAGCTACAGCATTTTGAGCATGCTCCTCAGTGGAGGGGTGAAAACACAGCCCATGCTGTAGGCATTTAGGAGAATATGCAGGCACAGCTCCAGCCCTGAACAGGACTGAACCATCAGCACCTGCAGCAAACCCAGCAGAGCTCCATATCCTGCAGTCACCATAATCCCACTGCAACATTGGGTCAAGCCCAGGAAAACATCCCCTTGGATGTGCTCTAACCAGCCTGGCCCCAAAGCAGAGAGCGCATGTCCTGCATAGGAGGACCCCCAGCACAGCACGGGACGGGCCCTGCCACAAATGTGCAGAGGGCTGGGGGGCACACAGGTCTGGGGGCACATGGCCATGGCCACCCACCCATAGCACCAATCACAGCTACTCCACCATGAGCATCCCACCCCAGTGGACATCCCCCTGCAGCAGCTTCCATTCCTTGCCCACCAGGTCACACACAACACAACATCCCCATGGTCTCACAAGGCCCTGGAGCAGGAGATGCCTGGAAAGCCCTTGGCTGGGGCAGTCAATCATTAACAGCACTGGGGCTCTCCAGTAATGAATGTATTTGCTCAGGAGCCACAGAGCACATCTGGCAACCACTCTCACTGCCACCCCTCCCCATCATGCTTAAGATGACCAATGTGACTGTAGCTCCAGCCTTTCCCATCTAAGTGTTTCAGCACAATCGCTAACCAGGTATACCCTTTAATTCAACAAAACCCCATCATCCCCATAATCTCTTCCTCCATTCTACTAAAAGCCAGATAAAAATATGAACAGTGTTATTTTTGTCAAGATGCCACACTAATTCAGCCCAGGAGGACCTGACCGCACTATTCACAGTGACCTACACAGCACACAAACAGCCCTTCAGAGAGGCAAGATCTCAACTTCAATCTAAGGCCAGTGTTTCTGTCTTCCAGCAGATCTCATGGGTCTCTAGGGAGGCTGGAGCAGGATGCAGGGCTTCGGCACAGGGATCCCAGCTGAAATCCCCACATCCCCATGAGGAAAAGCCCAACCTGTTCTCAAAACACACTTCCTGCCTCCTTAGTACAACACTGGCTGATGCCAAACCACATGTGGTAGGTGAGAGAACCTGCGTGGGGAGAGGAAGGACCCCTGTTCACTCCAGTGCCACCTTCACCCTCCCTGGTGGGAAGGGAGAGTGCTCAGCTCACACTGCAGAACCTTCTGTTGGCCCAACACATCTGCCCTCGCAGGTGACACTGGCTGCTTCCTCTGGAGCATAAGTCATTGGAATGACAGATTTCCAGGTGCAGCAAAGAAAAAAAGCAAGAAAGGAGAGCCCCTCTCATCCCCAATCAGAGCAGTTCTGCAGCACCTCAATATCTCCCGGTTAATGGAGGGGGGGGGGGTTAATTTTAAACCTTTTCCCTCTCGCATTAAACAGGCAGCTTTGAATTTCATTGAGTCTTTGTCCCTGGAGACATTTTCCACTGTCTCTCTTCCCCTTTTCCAGACAAGTTAAGTATTAATCTCCTCCTGGTTTATGCTGAAGTGGCTTTGTATTGATTTTTAAAGATGTTCAATTCTCTCATATTTGGAAATAGAGATTCACTCTGCGCAGACACACTCAGTCACGTCTCCTCCATTCAAACAGAGCAAACAAGCCTGCCTGAAATTAATTTCTGCTGATTTACAATTTACAGGACAAGGGCAAGACAAGCAATGGTGAGGGGCTGTGGGTGCCGCTGGGGATCAGGATGCTCAGGCACTAGACACACAGGTGAGGGGGAACCAGGAACCTCCTCCTCCCGAAGACATTGCTGATGGCTGCGATGGGGTCCTGAAGAAGCTGCCCTCTATTTCCTGCATTCTGCTACCTGATAAATGCTCCAGGACAGCCTGGGGCAGGACACCAGAGATGCTCCAAGAGGCAGAGGAAGCAGCAGAACTGGTGCATATGAACAGCCCCAGCCCCTGCCTGCCTTCCCTAGACCTGCTGCTCTCCCCTCTCACATCCAGTGGGTCCCCCTTGCAAAGGAACAAGAGCTCACAGTGCACACAGTGACCAGCTCTGATCACCAACGTGAGGAATAGGAGAAGGGTGGGCACAGCAAGCTGGGAGCACAGGGACCTGCACTGCATGGCCACAGTGGCCATTGGGACACCCTCACCCAGGAGCAGAGCCAGGTCTCCTTGGCTGCAGCAGTGCATCAGCCATGATGGGGGTCCCCAACCCAGCCTTGACTCTCTCCAAGAGGATCCCATCAAACCAGTCCCAGTGAGGAGCAGGCTGGATCAGCTCTGAAGAGGTCCCTGGAGCACTATCAGCTCCCCATTCATGGAAGGGTCCCGGGCTCAGTGGAGGGAGCTCCAGCCCTCTCTGTGGTGGAGCCTGGACCTGAGACCATGAGCTCCCTCCATCCCCCACCAGCATTGCTGGGCTCCTCCGAGTCTCCATCCTTCCTTTAACAAAGCAATCAGTGTTAAATCAGTCACTCCACAGTGACTAAATAACCTCCGGGTGCAGCAGCTGCCCCTGTTGCATGAAGAAATAAATCTCTCCTTAAAAACACCCTGACATTTCTGCTTCAGAGGAGACAGGTTTGCAGCTAGCAAGGAAGCCGGGCCGGGGAGTGCTCGGGTCAGAACAATCACAGGCTGTGATTAGCAGATCATGGGTGGCTGGCTCATTTACAAAAAGCCTGGCATTTCCTTCTGGACACTCTGCTAAGAAAGAAGGATCTGAAAATACCAAATTGTGATGAGGTCAGAAACCTCCCGTGAATAAGTGATGCTACTAATATTGTTATGACGCCATGCATTTATGGAGCAACTTTGGCTTTTGTGTCAGTGCTGCAGTGAGAGCAAACCCCCATCACAAAGCAGCCCTTCCTGAGCTGCTCATGGGTGCCTTTCACCCCATGGCCCCATCGCTCCCACCTGAGCTGCAGGAACAGCTCAGCTCAGCTCTGGTGACTCAGGGCTCCTCTGGCCAGAGCCGCAGCACTGAGCACATCCCTGGAGCGCTCTGCGCCTCCCTTTGTAAGAGGTATTTCTGGTTCATGAGGGCCAGAAATACACGAGCTATGCCAGGAATGAGCCACACGGGCTGCAGGCACGGCCAGACCGGCCCCGGCGCGGCTGAGCCACAGCTGCGCCCAGGGACCCTTCCTCATCACCCCAGCAATCACCCAGAGCCCCCATGGTGCTTCCCCCAGGACGTGGCTGGGCACCAGCACCCGCAGCGCCAAGGAGAGAGCTCAGACCGGGAGCTAGGGAGGAACAAAAGGAGCCGAAACAACACAGACTGAAAGCCAGGAATAGCAACTGGTTCCCTGCGAAGGAGCAGGCACGTTCTGATTCCCTGGCAGAGGAAGAAAAGGATTTGGGAGCTTGCAAAACTAGGGAGAAAACGATTAGAGCATTCCAAGCGGTGCTGCAGGAGGAGGATAAGAGTGCATCCAGTTTTAAGAGAAGTATCACAAGAACTAGAGCTTTAGATTGTGTTACATCCAGCCCCGAGTAATCTGATTAGAGATTTATTTTATGGCTTCAATCAGAGAGACAGAGAGGAAATACCAAGTAAGCACAAAGCAGCTGCTCCATGCAGGCAGTGCAGAGACAGAACACAGCAAGGTTTATCTCTCCTGAAACCATGTGAGATGGGCACAATACACCGCCAGCAACCTCAGCACCTTGTCAATTCAGAGTGATCAGGAGAGGGATTGATGTGTGCCAAAGTGTGGGGCAGACCCAGCTTTCCCACTGTGCCACAGCACCCAAACCCTGCAGCTCCTTGCCATCCAGTGCAGGAGATACACAGGAACACAGGATTGATACAGGCAAAAGAAATTTATCTGGGAGCCAATACAATGTGCTTGTCCCTCATTCAGAGCCCATCACAAGCACACATGAGCATTGACCCTTTGCCTGACCTGGGGCCAAGCGTGGCCCACAGTGTGTCATCTCAGCAGCGCAATCATCAGCCTTTCCAGGAAATGAGCAGGGAAAGCAATCAAAGCCACAAGGAAAGAACAAAAACTCATTACAAGTGAATGACCTCCCGCTGCAGAAGGAAGCCAAGGCTCAGGCAGGTATTGCCAGCCATTAAAAACGAGCTGGCCCTGCATGAGAGCAGCAGCGGGGTCTGATGGTCAGCGGTGCTGCAGATTGCCCTGCTTTATGAGCCCCTCTGGAGTGAAACGTGAGTGATTTTCCCACTATGGTGCCCATGAATGAAGCAGAGCAGAACACCATCACCACAGCTGAGCTCCTTAGGCAGAACCTGATGGTACCTGTGGCACACGCTGTGGTCAGCAGCCTCCTCTCTCATCCTGCTGGTGTGGAAAACAGCTCCTTGAACACTGGCAGCATCCCTGCACGTCCCTGCCCACCCCAAAACCACGCAGAGATCAGTGAGCATTGCCCCCACAAAGCCTTGGCCAGCAGCAGCCAGGCTGCAGAGCTGTGATCTGTGTTAGCACAGTGATACAACATGAGCTTGGTTTATCACACTGCAATTCAACTTGGAGCACAAAACCCTGCAAGCAGAGGTCATGGCGTGGCTGTTTGCACCCCAGAAGGTGACCCACTGCAGAGCACCAGTGAAGGTATAGCTGGGCCACAGGACCTGCCCACCCTGTGGTCACTCCGAGCTGCTTCCCTTCCCCTGAGCACTGAAAGAAGGAGGCAGCAAACATTTGGTACCAAGCAGCTCTGGTGGGAAGGCAACCGAATGGCTGTTTGCTCGAGCACAAGAGCTTCCTATCAAAGCTGTGTCCCTCTGGAGGCTGCTCTTAGGAAGCACCTTCCCATCACATGCACCTGGGACTTCAACACAAGAATCATGTTTTGGTGCTGAGCACATGGTTTTGGTGCCCCATCAGTGCCAGCAATCAGAGCAGGGCAGTGCTCAACAGCGGCAAGCAGTGCTGGCTCTGGCTCCTTGGCACACGGTGGGCCAGCAGGTACTATAATAAACCAAAGTCAAGAAGAAAACGGTAGCTTGGGGAGATGGAGGGAGATGCCAAAGGCCAGGCAGTCAGTCAGTGGCAGAGGAGAAGGCAGATGTGTGTCAGCCTGCAGTGCAGCACCAGCCCCTGCCTGGTTTGCTCCCTTGTGTGAGCGTATAATCTCTGATGGTTAAACACAGCACCAGGCAGTCACGCTGTGACAGCAGCATAGTTACACAGAAATTGTCTTCTTGATAATTTGGGGCGGGTTTCCCTGTAAATGCAGACTTTCCGAAGAGATGAGCTCCAAGATTTTGGCATTAAATTAAATTAGATCAAATCAGAAGGGGAAATAGGTCTTTACAGCATGAGCAGATCTCTGAATTTTACTAACAAATCAGTGACCTAAATGCCATCATTTATCATTAACATCACTAATAAAGCCAGATCCAGGATGCACAGCAAACCAACATCAGCCACACACTGCCAGGACCACCAGCACCTTGCTTAGCCCTGATCCTTCCCCAACTCCCCCTGCAGAGCAACCATCATCCCTGAAGCCATTATTCCAATCAGCCACCACCAGCATCCAGCCATGGAAAAATCTCGTGCTGCCTCTGGGCCTTGATATCCCTCAGTTCTGGGGTGTTCTGGTGACAGGAGGGGTTGTATCTGCCACTGCATCAATCTGTGCTGAGTGTGGAAAAACCCTTTCTAGCTCCGGAAATGTGGGGGGAGATCAGTGCCCTGCTCTGCTGCAAGGGGTGGTCATCAGTTCATACAGGAACATGCTCCTGTGCCATGGAGGGCAGCAGCTGGACGAGCAGCTCCCAGATGCTGCCCCAGGAGATGCTGACATCTCCACTACCCATCTCCCTCAAACACCTTGTTTGATGTGAGAGCGCTAAGAGACATATAATTTGTGGAGCTAAAACACAGGTATTATCTCAGTGACATCCGTACAACAGGGAATGTGCTGAAGTCAATCACATTCAGCAATGGGTTTCTGTGGCTCTACAGCTTTTTCCTTGCCTCTTACTTCAGATAGAAAGTGATGCAATTGTTATCTGGAAACCCATCCCAACATCTCCCTTGTTAAATCACCTCACACTGTGCAACCTCATCAATGAGCAGGAACAAGAGACCTGCTCTGTACTGGTGCCACATGCACACTGCCTGCACCATGACAGGGCCTCTGAATGGGTGCTTGTCCTCTCCAGGAGGAGACATGCCTGGACCAGCACAGGAGAGCCCAGCTCACAGCAGCACCTTCCGTGTGCCCAGCCTGCAGCCACTGTGACCACATCAGCCACATGGGCAGTAGTATAAGCACAGGCAAAAGGAAAACTCTTTTCCCACAGCCTGAGCACCAGCACTCCCAGGAGGTGGACTCAGACCTCCGGCCTGATCCTGTACTTCCCACTATCACAGTCTCACTCTGCTGCCTGTGAGCACAGCTCCTGCCCTGGAGCTTAACATGCAAGTGAAAAGCAAATCTTTCAGTTCACAAAGTTGTGTTTAGGTTCTGGAGCTCCAGTGAAGACCTGATGGAAGCTCTTGAGCCACTCCTCAGCCCCTGGTTCACCCTCACATGAGCACCAAGCTCCAACTGGGGGGCTGAACACCAAACTGCTTGTAGGAGGAGGGAGCTGTCACAGTCCCTGCTGTGACACTGGGAACATTCTGAGGAGAGAAGTGGTGTCCAAAAGGAGTGACCTTTAAGTCTTGACAGGGACATCGTAACAGAGCTTTGACCTGTTCAAGTGCCTGTCAAGCCTCTACACATCTGCTTTGGGTGGGAGTTTAAGACAAGACAGGTTTTTAAACCAGGCTTTGGAGGACACCAGGTCCTTGGACGTCACATGGGTCCAATGCTGACGTGTTTGATGACCAAGCACAAAACCAGGATCACGAGCCCCACTGGAAATAAACCATCAGAGATGGAGGGGGCCATTTCCAGACAGCGACCTTGGGTCCTGCAGGCATCATCTGGCACCAAACCCTCCCGTGGAGTGAGAGCACTGCCAGGCAGCTCCAGCACCCAGCACGGTGCCAGCAGCCATGTCCCTGCCGCACCATGGGCTCGCTGGCACCGGCCCCTGTGGAGCCAGGGCCCTGCAGAGCAAAGAGAAAGCAATGGGCGGCAGGAGCAGCACAGCAGTTAATGAGGTTATCATCAGGAGCAAAGCGCAGGCTCTGGCCCAGTGCCTGGACCAGCACCGTGCTCCTGGCCCTGCTCCGGCCTCATTGGCTGCCTGTGCTCTCAAATTGCTCCTATCCCAGAGCCAAGCAGACACATGGCCATGGCCAAGGGGAGGCCAGCAGGGACACAGAGCAGGAAAAAGGGTTTTCCACACCCCCAGCACTCGCCAGCAGCCAGGACCCTGCCCTGGGTGAGCTCCGTGGCATCCCTACTGCACCCTCGACTCCCACACACAACCCCATCCTCCTGCACAGCCGGGTATTTGGGAACACGCACCCAAGCAGATGGTGCCTCTGTCACTGCAGCCATTAAGGCTCCCCCCACCCCGTCACAACAATATTTGCTTTTAGAAGGCTGTTATTTCTGCCGAGCAGCCGCCTTTTGACTGTCTGCAAACAGCTCCTACTTTGACAGGCTGTAAATATGGCAGGAGGGAAGATCTATAACCCAGCAGGGTTTATTAGGTCTGAAACACCGCTAAAAATAGACCCACGTGGAGCTGCTAAGTCCTCTGGGCAGAAGTAGTTGTGGATAATCTAGCTTTAAATAAGTGAGGGCTGACAGCAACAACAACATTTTAACATATGGAACTGGTGAGCACAGGCTGCACCAACTCAGCTTCACCGGGAAGCGGCGTTGCCATCACCAGATCCAAATCCACTGCCTCTGCAGCTCAGGCTTCTGCAGGAATAACCCCTCAGATAACCCCAATTATCTACACATACCAAGGGAGTCTCCCAGGGCAGGAGCATCACTCAAGCTGTGCCAATATCCCCCCATGAAGTTGTACATGGATAGGGCTTACCAGGTTAAACGGATGTAAAACCCCCCAGTCCTCAAAGCCGACAGCACCTTTCTGCTGCTGAGAAAGCTTCCTCTGCCCTGGTCAGGCTGTAAAACGTGCTGCAAGGGTGCTGCGGGGCTGGGTGTCTCTGGGGACGGCCGGGCCGATAACCGCCCTTCCAGGAAGAGGGAAGATCTCCTGCCTGCTGGCAGAGATAGCGGGGAGACGTTGGGGGCTGGATGGATTTTGTCAATCGCCGCGGTTCTGGGAGGCTTTCATCGCTCCTTTTGAACCAGCGACTCCCACCTCGCGCTGAAGATCTCCAGCCTGGGAATGCCGGGATGTGAGGACGGTGGCAACGCTCACCACTGCTCCCTGATGGGCACCGAGCACTGCCCCATCCCCTGCAGCCCCTGCTCGGGTCTCACCCCACTGCCCAGAGGGGCGGCCACTGTTGCGATATGAGCTGAGGGACCGGGCTCGCAGCAGTCGGGTCCCTCAGCAGCACACAGGAGGTCACCCCGATGTGGCCCGGCAGCTGCAGCACTCCCGGCCCCGGCTCCCCTCGCTGTTATCTGCTCACAGTGGGAACCAGCGGCAGCAGAAGCCAAGCGCTCGTGTGCCCACTGCCGGCACAGCCGGGAAGAGGATTCAGCCTGGGAAGTATAGCCAGGAGCTGCGGGCTGCGCCGGGATGCGAGGGAGCCTTCGGAAGTCCACGGGCTGGTCCCACACCACCGCCGCTCGCCACCTGTCCCAGGGTGTTCGCATCTGCACGGCAATGAAAGAGGGTTTGGCAGCTCTTCCCCGCTGGCCCATTGCCTCCTAAAGAAGGCAGGGGTTGACTCGCACAGGCTGGATCTGGACAGAGGGAAACCCGGTCGAAGCGGAGGGGTTTTTTTTTAAACAACACCCAAACACCAGCGGATCAGGGAAGGACTTGGATCAGGGACCCCTGCTTTGCCACCCTCCAGCTTCCCGCCGGGCAGAGCTGTCACTGGGGGCTGTGAGGACAGCAGTGACTTGGATTCGTGCAGGCCCTTGCTCTCAGCATTGGCACAAGTGCCCAAGAGGCAGCTCAGAGGCAGCAGATAGGGAGCAGAGATGGCAGCAGCCGGGAGCTGTCACCATCCCTGGCCACTGCCCTGCAGTCTCCCTGCACTGGTGAGGGGCTTTGTGCCAGCAGGGACACTGGCACCAGACCTGCCTCCAGCACAAGGACTCATTTTGCCAGGGATGCTGTGTCCAGCCACACATGCCCACTGTGCCCCAGGAGCTCCACAGGAGGAGGCAGAGCAGCAGCTTCACTGGGGAAGCACTAAACAAGGTACAAACCAGGTTCCCACCGTCATTTTGAAGGGACTGAACCACTTCAGGCTGCTGGGCTTTCACCTATCATGGACTGTTTAAGATTCCAGAAAAACTTCACAACAAATCAGTTTGGGATTAGAGCCAAGGGACCCAGAAAGGTGGCTTAGGAAAGCTCAGAACTTGCTGTGAGATGAGCCGCATGGCAATTAGTATAACTAACAACAGCATCCGAGAGAGCAAGGCATCCCTCTAGGTAGAGGAGAACATCAGGATGGTGGGGCAATGTCCATTAAACAGGCTTGGCCTCAGCTGGGTACTCAGTTAACCCCCATCCACACAGACCCATCTAGAGACTGCCCAGCTCTTGGCTGGGGGCAGGACCAGCCCCTGCCTCATTTTGTCCACCCAGGCCCAGTGGTTGGATTAAAATTGATTAAAACCCATTTTCACCAATTCTAACGCTTGCCCCCGGTCCCAGGGCCCCCATGGCACACCAGCCCCCACACTCAGCTCTTCTCTTGCGTTCCTGCCCCCAAGCCAAAGGAATTGCCTCACTGCAGCCACTGCTTCACCATAGTTGTGATTGCATTTCCTCTGCAGTGCAATGCTCATGCTCCTACAGTTACAGTGCAATTGCCAAGCATACATTTGCATGCAATTACCCATTTTGAAAGGTGGTAATAAAGTCAAAGGGATTAACTCCAACACAATCTGCTCTCCAGACCTTGTCCTTGTAAGACCTAAGCGCAAACCTCCTAGATTATTGCAATACTAAGTACAGTTACTGCCAAGAAGCTAAATCATTCCCACATCTTCCCATTAACTCAGCTCTGGCCCATCAAATATTAAAGCCTGGATGCAGTTCATTTTTCGAAGGTCAAGCAAATCTTTCATCTCTTCTCTTCCCACCTTTATCTTCATCACTGTTCCCACCATCAGCTGAGCATCACATGCTCTTTCATGTGCATTTTAGCTGTACACACGCTGCCTCTCAATAATCGGTGTACAAGGCTCCTCTGTTCCACAGACATGTGAGTACTTCACTGCTGGTTTTGCATTTAAGGCTAAAGAGATGACTCTGCTTGAAGGAGGGACTTTTTACTGACTTTTTCTTTTAAACACTCAGTGGATTCTCAGTGTATCTTACTGGTGACACAAAAGAGAAAATAACCAGAGTGCAAGGGGCTGAGCAGCCGTAGCAGGCAAGGGGCTGGTTAACCTCCCACGTGGGACGTCTCCTGACCTGCTCACTCCCAAGTCTGTCTGGAGGGAAGAGAAAGGTCCCGACGGGTTCATCTCCATCAGAGCAGGTTTGTCCCCATCACACCTTCCTACCTCCCGCATGCCCAGCACAAGGATTCCCTGGGTAGAGGGGCCTCGGAGGTCCCTGCACTCCCTATGCTGCCTGGGGTCAGCGCAGGGCTATGAGAAGCAAACTCACCAGGCAAGCTCGTCTGGCTGGGCTGGGTTTGATATGCAAAGATCTTGTGAGAGGCTGATGCCTTCCTCTGTGGTGACCGCCCCACTCGGAGAGTGGGGTTAGCTGCCATCTGGCTCAGCTCTTCCCTTCCCAGGCAGCACGACCTGGCCTCAAACTCTACCGTATTTTACTAACTCTGCATGAAGCCGTGCCCCAAGGAGCACTAAGCGCACCACAGGAGCACCCCGCAGTCCCAGAGGTGCTGTGAGCTTTCTGCAGGTACTTCACATGGCTCAAATACCAGCATCAAGCCAAGGTCCTGGAGGGCTGCTTCAGCTTGGGGGATTCAGCTGCCCCCAGCGCTTTCCCGTGAAGTGAGTAAAGAACACGAGAACAGAAAACCAGGGATCACAACAGGACTGGCCCATGCCAGAGCCCTGGGTTCACACGTGCCAAATCCCCTTTAGTGCACGAGTGCCTCAGTCTCCATCTCTCAGCCCCCTCCCCTCTCCTGGCAGCACCAGCTCCTGGGTACATGCGCCCCCAAACCAGCAACCAGGGCATCTCCAAGCGTTCTCCCACACTCTCCAGCCCCCGTACCCGAGCCGGTGGGGCCCGGCATACCCGCTCCCGGTGCAGATCCAGCCCTCTCAGCCCGGGACCGCGGCAGACCCCGGGGCAGAGCCAGACCCGAACTCACCGGAGCTTCCTGCGCATTTCGGGGCTCGAGCAGCGAGCGCGGCCGTTCCGCGGCGGCCGCCCGGGGGTGCTGGGTCCTCACAGCACCTTCCCCAACCGAGCACGGCCCCGGTGCCTCCCCGCAGCGCCCGGCACCGCGCAAGCCCCTACCCGCAGAGCCAGGGCTCTCCATCCATCACTTCGCTGCGACACTCCCACTCCACAGCATCCACTCATCCTCTCCAGTTCCGAGGCCCTCAGACATATTCATGGTTACCATAGGAACTAATGAAACCCGAATTAAAAGAGAGAGGAGAGGCAGACAGAGGGAAAACCACTTCGATGCTCTGGTGCCACCTGTGTGTGTGGTTATTACCCCAGTGAGGAGAGCAGCAGGCAGGGAGCATCCACAGCCCAGCATTGCACTTGGTCTCACCAAACTCCAACTCCACAGAGGACCCAACCTTCACTCTTCCCTTCAGACCCCAGCAGGGACACGTAGCCCACTGATCCCCGGGGATCGAGGGGCTCAGTGCCCCAGTGAACCTGGGTGCCAGCTCAGACCATGCTGGGACCCACCTGCAGCCGAACACTGGGGGCCACATCTGCCACCCTGCTTTCTCCCTTCTTGCCAGACTCCTGCAAGTCAATATTGATGCCTGCAGCACACACAAGGCTTCGTGAAGTGCTCCTTGGCTTGCAGAAAGCAGCTTGTCTTTTTGTTAGCAAGTTACACAGCAAAGGAATTGCCCACGCCTGGCATGTCAGCAGAAGGCTGCAGCAGTAATAAGAGGGTGTTAGAAAACCAAAACTATGTTTTTATTATTATTTTTCTATATATTTTAAAAGCTTTTACAAACATCTAATGTGGCTCTGGCTGAGCCCCAATTACAGAACCATTTAATGAAGCAATCTGTCCACAAACCAGACGCATTAGGAAAGGCTGTGGAAAGCATTAGCTGCAAATGGCAGGGATAAAGCAGCTCCAGTGGATGCTCATCAAATGCCCAGAACGAATCCCTCCTCCAGCCAGGAGAGGAGGGTGGGAGAGAGAAATGTGGGCCCTGATCCTCACCCCTGCTTAAGCAGGAGCACAGCAACATGCCCCATGGCACCCAGTGCCTGGCGTGGTGGGGAAAGGAGGCTGAACGGTGTTCCTGCAGCAGGTCAGCTGCATGGGGCCTGGGGAAAACATCAGGGCACAACGTACCCGGGGTGTTTAACTCCTTCCCATCTCTATGGGAAAAGGGAAGTCTGCTGAGATTCACTCAAAGCAGTGAACACTGATTTAAACTTCTCATTAGCTCAGCAGAGCCCGAGCCCCAAGCCGGGGACAGCAGCTCTGTTGTGCTATTTCCCACGGGCCGTTGCAGGCACGTTTGGGCAGCAGGTTCCCCCAGGCTCTCTGTGCACTTTGCCACTAATGGCTGTAGAGGGAACCACAGGAGTTGTTACCACACACATCACCCGTGCCCGGGCAGGCTGAGCTGAAGTGTTCCTGTGCTAGCGCATGGTTACGCTGACAGCCTGCACCCATCAGCCAGCATCACAACAGCCCCGGCTCATGGACCCTCTTAGGCCTCAAGAGCACCTTCATCCCTCCAGAGCCATGCCCAGAGCCCCGCAGGAGCAGGAGCAGTGCAACAAGCACAGGCACCCACTGCCCACTGACACCACCCCCGCTCCAGACTGCAAGGTTCAAAACCAGAATCAACCAACTCTGACTCCACCAAATTCCCAGCCAGAAGCTTGGTGGCAATTCCCATCCCAGCACCTGCCAGTTAACCCACTGATCATGCAGCACTTGTGTTGCTGCAGTCATTATGACCACCCAGCGCCTGAATCACCTTGGACTGGAAGGGAGAGCAAGATGCACGACACACAAACACAGCTCCAGGAACAGGGAGATATGGCTGGTGTGCCACTGCACAGAGGTGGTACCACAAAGACAGCCCAGCTAACAGGAAAGCATCTTCCATACACAAAGCCATCCCCAGCACCAAGTATCTCATAGGGAAATCACTTTATATGAGAGAAGAATGAGGGCACTCACTTGATCTTTAGGCTGGCAAGCATCGTCTTGTCGATCCTGGGGAGAAAGCAGAGGAGGGTGTTACTGTGGGTGCAGAAGGGATGTGTCTCCCTCCACTGGGTGCTGGGAGCTGCTGGCAAACCCAACCCCACAGCTTCATGAGAAGCCCCGTGGTGCCCCCAGGAAAGGAGCAAGGATAGAACAGAGGCAGGATGTCCACACCTGGCCAGTCACAGCCTCACTGTGTGAGCTCAGGCTCATCCCTTCAGGGCTGCACCTCACCCCTTCCCTTGCCCGTAGCTGCTGTGAGCACACACATGCACACAGATGGGGGGACCACAGAGCAGCCCCATCGCTGCCAGCCCTGCCGGGAGCCCCAGTGCCTCACTTCTTTATTTAGCACCACTAATAAGTGCCTATCTCCACGGAATCATTGTGGTTAGAGTCACATTAATATTAATTAATGCAAATCATAGCAATGTCTCAAAATACAGAATTATGTCTTTTGGCAGGCACTGCACACGCTGCGCTCTGCCACATGGGATGAGAGCCGCATCTTGAGGAAAAAGCAAACACTAAACAACAGCCCCAAACCCCACTTGTTTCACCCTGTGCCCGCAGAGGACGATGCAGGGCAGCAGAAATGCTGCTTCCCTTCTACTCGTAGCTTTACCTCCCCTCTGCTCTCAGGCTCAACTTCCCTATCACAAGAGGCTGTACCCACAGGGCCAGATCCTGGTACTCCAGAGCCCAAGTCAGCACCTCCTGCCCACCCTGCCTGTACCATTCCCTCTCTTGGGCCAGCGTTCCCCTCCTAAACCCCAAGGCCATGGGAGCTTCGTTCAAGGCATTCTCCCAAACAGCTCTGGGGGAGCCGGCATGCTCCTGCTCCTGAAATAGACCCAGGCACCCACTATTAATACTCAACAAGCCCATCCACGGCCCTAGTTGATCATTGAGTTGAACATTAAAGTGTGCTGGGGTAAAGAGCTGCTGCTGGAGTCAGTGGCAGATACAAAGAGCCCTGGGGACAGCGGCTGTTGGGGCAGCTCCATCCAGAGCCGCAGGAACTAAAACCCATTGCTGGAATTTGGCCTCGTAGAGAGCGGAGGAAAAGAGAAAAGAAACGGAAATAAACCCCAGCAGAGAGAGCCCCGCGCAGGGAAACCGCAGCTGCAGGATGACTAAGCTGAGAGCCAGCCCTGCCCTGTGCCCTCTCCCAAGGTGGGGTGAAGTGAAACACCCCACACCCAGCCCAGCTCCTCCTGCACACCCCAGCACAGCCCTGCGGCTCCCACGGCACCCGATGCCCCAAGAGCAGCAGCTGCCAGCACCAGCTGGGGGCAGAGGGACAGGGCACCCACATCAGTCACTGGGACCCGTGAGACTGCAGAGGAGCAGTGGCAGCTCCCAGGGCTGTCATCATGGCTCTACATCACCAGCGATTTGCATCCCTCATCCCAGAGTGGCAACAGCACATCTGCTGCCCCAGGACAGCTCTTCCAGGACCTCTCTGGCTGCAGATGCAGACGGTGGGCAGAATAAACCCTGATTCACAGCCCGCTGAATGGCTGAAGCAGCACTCAAGGCACCGGCAGTGGTGTCTGGGTGTGCCCGGCCACCCCACACACGGTCCCCACAGGAAGGGTGTGTTGGCTGGGGCAGGGTGAGATGATGCAGATGCAGGTACCAGCTGCAGCAGGTTCCTTCCCTTCCCGTAAACACCCGGGGAAGTGTTTTCCCGCTGGGCACGGAGCTCTCCGGGCAGCACACGGCTGCAAGGGGCATCCTCCCTAGAGAGCTGTGCACTGACCACACCTGGAGCTGCCCCGCACACCTTGGTCTGTCTCTGTGCAGACGCGGGTGCTGATGCTCACAGCAAGCCCGTGCCCTGCAGTGCAGCCCCCTCGCTCCAGCAGACCTCGTTTCCTGCCTCAGCCGCCAGTTGTGGTTGTCTGCTCCCTGCAACTGCCAAAGCCAGAAGGAAAACAACAGAGCAAAGCCCAGAGGCCCCGAACACCCCAGCGCGGGGTAACGGCTCCGCTCCATCCCAGCAGGAGGCTGTCACCAGCAGCAGCTCCCGGGACGTGCATGCTGCAGCTGGAGCCCCAGAGCCTCTGCTCCCGGTGGCAGCAGTGGGGCAGAGCTGCCCAAGAGCTGCCATTTGTGCCCAGAATGAGCCTGCCCTTCACTGAAGTTATCTGTACAGGAGGATGTCCAAGGACTTCCTTCCACTTTCATGTAGAGAAAAAACCCAGCTGAGAAAACGCTTGGCTTCAGTGGGGCAAGAGCTTCATTCCAAGGACCTGGGACCTCATTGCCCAGGCTCACTGCCCCCCTGCAGCACTTTCCCCATCAGGTTTTAAGCAGCCACAAGCATTCTGGCAAGCCCTGCAGCCCCCCACAGCACCGCAGCAGAGCTGCCCTCGAGCCAGCATCAGAGAGCCAAAACCAGCACAAAATCACCCATTTGGCCATCAGTGCCCATTGACCACAGTCACACAGCACAGACCTGGAACGGGCATAAAGGACATTAGAAAGGAGAAAACTGGGGGAGAGCAGTGCTGCTTCCTTATTTCCCTATAGATAACACATCTGGGAGAGAAGCGACACAAGAAGCAAGCAGACAGAGCAGGGACAACTCAGGAGGTGCCGATGGTGCCAGGAACCTGCCGTGGATAAGGTGAGACCCCACCATGTGCCACAGGGTGCCGAAGGTGGCTGCAAGCATCACTGCCCAGGCACAGAGGAGCGGGCAGCGGGTCCTCAGCAGCGAGAAGCTGCCTGGCCTTCCCTGCGGGCACGGGGGGAAGACCCCACCTCCGCACGTGTTGGCGCGGGGCCGCAGGAAGGGCTCTGCCGTGAGGACACCGCAGCACAGCACCACGGTGCTTCCTTCCCAGAGGAAAGAGAAGCTCCCCCTGCGGCACCGCGGAGGGGCAGGACGGGAGGCACCCACCAGCCGTAGCCGCCGAAGGAGACGCTGCGCTTCCTCTGGAACATGGTGGCTCGGTGCTGCCGGGGCGCTCCAGCCATGGGGACACCGGGACGGTGGCAGCGTGCGCCAGCCCTGACGGGTGCTTCCTGCGGGACAGGCGCTGTGCCAGGGCGGGGGGACCCAGCGCCTCCCCTCCACGCTCCCCAGATAAAAGTCATTTCCTTTTCTCTGTTTTCTCTCGTGGCCTCAGGCTTTTCACAACCCTTCGCTGCAGATGTCGTATTTCTCCTAATGGCAGGAGCCGTGGCACTGGGGCTGGACACGGTGGCACCCGCAGTCATGGTGCCGTGCGGCTGCCCCAGCTGGCAGAGGGTCTCTGGTGGCACCACAGAGGTCTGCATCCCCGAATCCTGCATTCCCTGCACCAGGCTGGCTCCCTGGTCAGGGATCCTCCTGTGTCTCCAGCACTTTTCAATGGGCTTCCCACTAAAGGCACAGAACCTCAACAGCCCTAACGCAAAAACCCCACCACCACATTTCTCAGACCAAACAGGTCCCTGGCTGCTCCAGTGCTCAGCGGGACGCCTCCCACCCAGCCCCATTCAGCAGCAGTACATGGGGGTTTCTCCCATTCCCCAGCAGCTCCATGATGTGCAGCTGCAGCCCAACAGCCACTGAAAACCATGCAGTCCTCTAACAGACAGGCTTCATAAATCCCACTTAAATGGAAATGCTGACCTCCAGCTGGACACGAACTTCTATCAATCACAAGGTCCAAGAAAACAGGCCGTTGTTCCCTGCACCAGCCTTTGGGAACAGCAGAGCCCATGGGAGCTGGGAGCTGTGCTCCTCACCAGTGCCCAGGTGCCACATCCAGGGGCTGCCATCCCATCCTCACACCTTGCACCTCCCCAGACTAGCCCCCAGCACCCATCGCCACCCACTCAGACTGCAGGAGGGGTTTCACCCTCTCCAGTGAGTGAGGAGGAAGGCTGGGAACACCAAGCATCCCTCAGCAGCCGGGGGGGCTGCACTATGATTAGGGTTGGAGCCGCACCTCGCACCGCAGCCTCGCAGCATCCACCAAGCTCAGGAGATGCAGGAACCCAAGGTTCCCTTCCCAAAGTCCCGGCAGTTCAGAGCCGAGGTGCTCCTGGTTCAACTCTTTGTGCACTCACCTCCTACTCCGGTGATTCAACATAACACCCCGCACACCCAGCAAACATCCCTTGGAGTGCTGCTGGGCAGAGCCTGGGTCCCAGCACTCCACGGGTCCTGATGCGAATCCTACCCCAGAGCTCTGCGGGAGCCAGCCTCTCATCCAAGCACCCAAAAGCTTTAAACTGAGAAGCATTTGGATCCTGTCTGATGTGTGAAAGGAAGAGAGGAGGCAGGGGGGTGGATGGGGAGATGGAGAGAGAAATCACTCAACTCTGGGGAAAAAGCTTGGACTCAAATCCAGCTATTTCAACTCCTACTTTTCTGCCCACAGCCATCTCTCCTTAGAGGGATGAAGTGATCAAAATCCTTTGCATTCGAGAGCATTTAAGAAAATCATCAAAAAAAAAAA
>NDXB01007363.1:0-16039 GCA_002631895.1 Agapornis roseicollis | reverse complement strand
AAAAAAAAAAAAAAAAAAAAAAAAAAGGAAAAAAAAAGAAATAAAGAAAACCCAAAAGCCTCCCAAACGTGCTGCAGGCTCGAAAGCCATAACGCAGGTACCATGAAGTATCTGGAGCAGATGTTTGCTCAGAGCACGTTTGTTTCTGGCCTGGTTGCTTCATGTTAAAGCTCTGCATTAACAGCAGTGTGACGTTATCCTCATGCTTCATCTTCCCCCAGGCCACATCTTTCTTACACTCACAGCAGTTGGTTTCTGCCCAGCTCTACTGAGCTGCACATGATTCACATGCTGGAAAACACAAGCAGGGAGCCCTGCAGTGCATGGGAACTGCATGGGGCTGCTGTGGCCCAGTGCAGCCCTGCAGACAGAGGTGCAGTGCAGGTATCAACAGCAGCCATGGGAAGCATCAGTCTACAGCTGGCATCACACCAGAAACAGTGTGGAGAGCCCAGGAAAACAGCCAGCTCTTCATTTAAACGTTTACTCTTGCAGTCTGTAAGCAGCAATTACCACATCTCGCTCTGCCACTTCAGTCCTTACATGAACCCGCTGCTGTTGGAGGCACATGGAAGCAGAGGGAGAGGGGAAGATGTGCAGCAAGGCAGGGCCACACTCCCTGCTACTGGAGGTCAGTACAGCTGGGGCGTCATCACTGCTTGCTAGAGACTCCTTATGCCCCCTCGGCACAGCAGAGAAATGGTTCCCGCACCTCCCCTGGGATGTCAGAGCCAAGGAGAGCAGGACCTCGACAAAACCGTGGGGGAACTGCCTCCATTTCCCACTGCCAAGAGAGGCGTGAGGCAGCTCTGTGTGATGCCAACCTCACCCCACACCAGCAGGACCAGTACTCAAGGGTGCCCAGGGGCAAAAGAGCAGCTCTGCCTGCTCCTCATCCCCACCAGGGCCATATCAGCCACCCCAGACACAGGTGACAAACAGCATCTAGACCAGGCAAAGGTTAAAACCATACCAGGGACTCAACTCAAAGCCCGCAGGGGCCTCCAGGCTCCCCTCTCTGCTCCAGCACATCCCACCAGCACCACCTCACCCGCAGGAGAGTGCATCCAGAAGGAGTGTGTTTGCAGTGACATTTTCTTGCTTCCCTCTTCCCCTCCCGGGGTATTTCACACAGTTGAGCTCAAAAACAAAAGGATGACAGAAATCGCTCCTCCTTTCACAGCAGGCACATCAGAACTGATCAGCCCAAACTAAGAAACAAAGGCCTGGGGGAGGATGGTGCCTTCTTGGTGCCATCTGCACCAGACAGAATTAACATTTCCAAGGGCCTCTGCCAGAGCCATGAGCCCTTCACCCCGATGGCATTCCCAACCCTGGTGAGCCTCCTCAGTGCCACCAGTAACACCGGGGAGGGGGAGCCACATATTGCTAATAGATAATGAAGGACACCAACCCTGGAGCCCCCCAGACAGCACAAAGGGAAGCAACATGTAGGAGAGGTGCCCATGTTTTTACTGGCTCCATCACCCCAACAAGGCACAAGACAAGAGAGGAGAGAGCAAGAGGCTGAGCCATAGCAGCACCCTGACAACTGCTCAGTGCTGGGGATGATGAGCACATGGTGCTGGGCTGCTCACAGAGAGAAACACAGGCTGGTTGTGCACAGCCACAGCTCAGCTCCCCAGCCCCTACAGAAGACTGCAGGGCTCGATCTGCCCCCAACAGCAACATCCCTGGCAGTGTTCAAGGCCAGGTTGGACACAGGGGCTTGGAGCAAGCTGCTCTATAGGAAGGTGTCCCTGCCCATGGCAGGGGTTTGGACTGGATGAGCTTTGAGGTCCCTTCCAACTCAAACCATTCCATGATTTTATAATNCTGGCAGTGTTCAAGGCCAGGTTGGACACAGGGGCTTGGAGCAAGCTGCTCTATAGGAAGGTGTCCCTGCCTGTGGCAGGGGTTGGAGCTGGAGGAGCTTTAAGGTCTCTTCCAACCCAAACCAGGCTCGGATTCTATGACGTTTGCTGCCAGTGAGACCACCAAACCCTCAGCACCACTGAACACATGAACCCTTGGCACAGAAGAAAGCAGGCTCTGAAGGCACCTTCCTCCCAGGTGATCAAAGCTGCCAGCCAGCCCTCTTGTGCACACAGCAGCAGCAGGATGAGCCATCAGTCCCCAGCACCACTGCACAGCTCAGCCCCCATCTCTCAGCAGCTCAGGACCCTTTGTGATGCAGCCAGCACAGGCAGAACCTGCTGCTCCCATTCCCAGGGCTGGTCCAGGCTGCAGCAGCCAGGCAATTCAGGCAGCCATGGAATGGGGAACTGCAGCGTGGGGCTGACCCTCTGCCCATGCAAGCACAGTCAGTGCCCCTGCATGGGCCGGGCTCCAGCCATGGGCACACAATGCATCCTCAGCTCACACCGCAGAGTGGAACACTGCCCAGGAAGGGCAGCACAGTTCTTCCCTTTGTTACTGGGGCTAAGAGAAACTGATTGCATCATTAGTGCTTTAATATTGCATGCAGCATGCTGAGGGTATTCATCTTTCTATTATGATTCCAAGGAAGGTTGTGGGCACCCAGAAATATCAGGTTTTCTCCTGGCAGGAAGAACAGGCTGTACATAGCAGCAGCCTCAACACGGAAAGCAAACAAAATAGGGTCCGAATTATTTCTGACTCAGTACATGGAATATTTTTAACAGTATTTCCTCCCCTTTATGGTGCTGCTGAAGTGAAATGAAGTGAGAAACTCAGTGTCTTAAACAGCAGGTTCCCACAAAACCCAGCTTGCTCTCAAAGGTGCCTATGGTGCTGCTCAACAACCCATGGGCCTGCAGCACCCACTGGCTGCCACAGAGCTTCTCAGTCCCAGCACCAGGGAGAGGGACCCTGTTTGTCACTCAAGAGCTGAGCTGCAGCCAAGGGACAGTAAAGCCAAGGGCAGGTTCCGGATACCTGCCTGCCTCCATCAGTCTCAGGGCTGCCTATCACAGGGCACTGACCAGCTCCAACAGCTTTGCTCCTTAGGCACAGTCACAGCCCCGGGAGCAGAGCCGAGGCACCTGCTGTCTGCAGCCACTTGTTAAACCCATTAGGGAGGCTCAGCGACCTGGGCTTTAACTGGGAGGATCAGCTGCAAAACGGAGCAAGCAGCCAGAATAGGCAAACTCCAACCCAAGCCCAACAGAACGGGCCATTCCCAAGTGCCTGTCACGCACATCCTGGTGAGCATCAGCAGCGGGACTCGAGGATGAGCAGCAGGGGCTGTGCTCAGCCTGGCAGAGACAGAAACGCTTCTGTGGGACCACTGCAGAAGAAAACAAGGCCAAACCCTGCAAGCCCAGCCTGGTGCGAACACCACCAGCAGAAATCAATGTGTTTAACAGTTACTGGGTCTGAAGTCCATAGATGCTAATTTGCCTTTTCTTTACAGTATTGATCTCACCATTTCCAAGCAGTGCTGAGGGGAGTCAAGGACAGCCTGGAGCAAATCTCATGGAGCAGGTGACACCCCATCCCTCCAAGGCTTGCTCTCCACAGAGTATCAGGGGATGTGGACACAACCTCTGGTCCCTGACTCCTGCCTTTGGGCCTCCTGGGGTAACCAGGATTGCTGAGCAACCTGCAGCATCCAGAGCCTCACCAGCATTCACATTTGGACACACACACGCTCCCTGGTACCCAGCCTGACACACATCAGTAACGGGTTTCTGCCAGCAGCACACAACCTGGCTCTTCCCTGTGGGAGGACACAGATCTTGTCTGCTCACAGCACTGCACACAAAGTCACCACATACACTTCCAGGCTCATTAAAATCTCAGCCCACAGTGAATTTAATGTACAGAGCTGCTCATTTTCTCAGGTTCACCCAATATAGAGAAGCCTTGCTAGTGAGGGAAATCCCCAAAGAGGCTCTCTCTTTGGGAAGAAGCACACTGTTACTGCAAGTTAAGCCCAAGTGGGGATACTTCAGAAGAGCAGCAGATGCCCATGTCCACATGCACACGGTGCCTCCCCTGAGGAGCCTGCAGGAAGGTTTCTCTGTGCATCCATACCCCTGCTCTAGAGACAGCCCAGCCCCAGCTAGGGCAGGTACCAGTGCTCACAGTGTGCCCCATCCCATGCCCAGGGCCAGTCCTGCTGCAGGCAGGGGACAGGCAGTCAAGCAGATGACCATTTCCAGTGCCTGGTCCCTGGGCACTGTTACCATGGCTACCTGCATATCCACTGTGCATCCTGCATCCCACACCCCGGTCCCCTGCTACAGGAGCTTATTGCCTGTCCACCCCGGCACCACAGGGCTGGTGGAGGGAGGATGCATTAGGGCAAGACCCAACCAAACCCCATTCCTACTGGCAGGCTGGCACCAGTGCACAGCTGGACCAGCAGAACTAGAGAGCATCTGGCCCAATTCACACGACAAATGCAGGAGCAATACAATTGCAGCCTAGGAAGAAATTGTGGCAAGACAGAAAAAGAACTGCTTAAACTAAAACCCAGGGCTGGCAAAAAATGGGGGTGAGAAGAAAGCATGGGCATGAGATAGGCCTGAATATGCTTTGTCTGGAAATGAGGAGGTTTCTGGTCTTTAATACAAACAATCTCTGAAACAGTTTCCTAATAGCAGAAGAAAGAAAAAAGCTCAAAGTGATGCCCATCACATTCCTGAGGATGTTACATGAGTGGGTGCTGGCAGCAGTGGGGAGCTGGGCTCAGAAAACCAGCTCCTGCCCTCACACCCCCTTTTCACAGCTCCAACTTGCACCCCACATGCTGCCCAGCTCCAGCAGCCACTGCTGCCAGCCAGGATACTGGAACAGGGTGAGATCCAGGCAGCAGTCAGGGCTCAGCTTCAAGGGCAAACTTGCACATGGCTCCATTTGAACACAGCAAAGGAGACACATCTCACCACTGTCACCTGTCTTCTTCCACCATTTTGGGTGGGTTTTGCAAAGATCTGGACTAGATCCAAGTCAGAGCCAAGGAACAGCTCCTTATGGTTTGGCATCCAACTTGGAGGCAGATGTTAACTCCAAGCAGGGATTCAGCTACCCCCACGAAATTGGAAAGAGGTCTGGACAGAATGAGCTGGTTTTAGCTCCTGGGGAAAAATGCCTCTTCCTACTGTTGCTGCCGAAGTCCTGTTCCTGTTTCCACAGCAGCCACTAACGGCAACCGGAGCGTCTGACTCCAGGTACACAACAGGCAATGGCAACAGAGGGATTCTGCCAGCAGCCCCCAGGAGCCTGCTGCTGTATGGATACACTCTGGGATGAAGGGGAAGAAGGATGACAAAACAAACACGGGGCAAAGCCAAAAGCTGGTTTTGCTGCTGTGGTTATTGTGAGCTGCCCTTTGGGAGGAATCAGCAGCACAGGGAGGACAAGGTATCTGCTAAACCTGGAGCACACAGCGAGCCTGCTTGCTGGAATCACACTTCTTGTTGAATCTGAATTTAAACTCCTTGGCGTGTTTCCAACCCCAATAAATCGTGCCGTGTGGACAGATATTATGTCCCTTGTGCTACTAAAACAACAACCAGGCTTAAATAAAACAGTGGAGCCTGGAGCGTGCAGGGAATGAGGAAACACGGCAGCCCCTGGCAGGCTCCATCTCGCATCCCATCGCAGGCGACACGGAGCTCACACACCGGCTCCACCGGTGCTCTGCCCGCAGAGACGAGCCGGATAAAAGCGATGCTCTGCGTGTGAGCAGACATTACACCGCTCCTCCGGCACAGAGAAGCTGCAATCTCAGTCAAAGGCAGGGAGGAGGAGGGTCACCCCAGCACATAGCGCTGATGCACAGAGGCTCCGAACAATCTCCGTGCCCTGCTTTTGTCATGCAAAGAATCTGGGGCCCCTCCGCAAAGGGGGTGCCCTGCAAAGGCAGCACCATAACCCCTCACAGCCCTGTTGGGGAGCTGCTCAGAGCAAGCACCAGCACCACGGCCCCCAGCACATTGGAGCAGAGCCCTGGAGACACCTTTTGAAGTTTCCTCATTGAATTTTCCCTATTTAACAAGAGAGCTGGCACCGGCACCCAGACCCCATAGACCCCACGCTCCGAGTCCCCAAGCCCCGACACACAGAGCCTCAAGCAGTCACCGTGTATTTAAATGCAAACCGAGGAGCCGAGAACTGTAAAGGCTTCAACAATAGCTCTGCCCGCTCTGCCTCACATTTACATGCAGACAAGCTCAGCGCAAAAACAAGGACAAACACAGACTTGAACCTCCCCGTTAGCCTTACCGAGTGCTCCTGCCCCAGTCCCCGCTATCGCAGCCCCGCCGTGCGCTGCCCTCGGGTCCGATTCCACAAGCCTGGAACGCCTCTTAACCGCGGAGCCGGCAGTGCTGGAGCCCCGGCGCGGCGCGGGGCGGTGCGGTGCGAGCAGCTACCGCAGCCCCGGGCTCCCAGGAGCCTGCGCCGGGCGCTGCGCACCCGCAGACCCCCGGCCACGCACCGGCGGCCACGCACCGGCGGCCCCGCTCCCAATGGCAGAGCCGGGGCTGCCGCCGCCCCAACGCCTCACCCACGCACAGGGAGAGGTGCAAGAGCTGCTCAGGGCGAGTGCACCGGGGAGCTGGAAACTGGGACTAGGTCCCTGCAGCGGGAAGGGAAGGATATGAGGGTCAAGGCGTGCTGGGCGCCTGGGCAAGGGTTACTGGGGGCTTTCACTGGAGCAGCACCCACCAGGGAGAGCTGAGGAGCTTGGTCATTGCACTGCCCAGAGCGAAACGGCTGGCTTGGGAAAAGACAGCTAGAAAATGGAGCAGCCCCCTTTGGATTCAGCTTTGAGAGCAGACTTTAGCCTTCATGTGAGCTTGTTCATCTGTTACAGCTGAATTATAGACACAGACCTGACAAAGAGCAGCTTCCAGGGCCAAAAATCTGGACCCACTGAAGGGAAAGGCAAAAGCAATATTCCCATTCCTACTGACAGGCCCATCCTTTCTAGCTCTTTCTACTCCGGCCCCAGGCTACTGTCCACCAGCAGAGCCTGAAGGCAAGCCTGCACCAGAGCACAGCCTGGTCATCACAAGTTGCATCAGTTTGGTCCCACCGGTTCCTAAAGTGATTCAAGGAAACGAATGCAATTCCCTTTTTGTGCTGCCTGGTCCCCGTGGAGCACACCAGTAGCACACACACCTGACCAGGCCGGTGCTTGAATGAGGTGACCAACAGCCACGTTACTCCCTTCTTGCCCCCAAACATGTCACTACCCTTACGCAAAGCAGCAGCAGTCAGTGCAAAACAGAGACCGTGATCAAATGAATGTGACAAATAAAGCAACAGTCTGAAATGCCACAAAGCATCCCGGTGTCAGTGTGCCACCTGAGGCACCATAATGTGGCTTAGATGCAGCCTCAAGCAACATGCTATGGCAGAAACAAGTACCGGTGCTGGGCACAGCTGCCTGCTCATGCAGCCCACCAGACCAGGAGGCTGCAGGACAAACAAGATGCTTGGAAGCAGTGATGCATCCCCAGCACAGCTCACTCCCATCCTGTGGAGCTGCTGAAGCCAACTCGCTCCAGGTTTGTGCCCCACGCAGGACCTGGCTGCAGGCACCGCCTGAGCAGACTGCTCTGCCTCTGCTCAGAGTCAGCTGGGCAAACCTGGGACTCACCAAGCTGGGTTTGCACTTGGGCTGCTCGGGGTGACAGCCTGAGCTGCAACCTGGGTGAAGGTTTCACCCCCACAGGAGCGATGCAGGCGCTGTTCATGGCTCTACCAGACTTCTCCAGGTAATTCCCCTGCCCACTGGGAAATCAATTGCATCCAGTGGAATTAACCCCAGTGGTACTTCACACTAATTATAAATGGCATTGCACACGTTGATGTTCCACATGCTGCATGATACACGTGCGTCAGGGGTGAGATTACACAGCCTTTGATAGCAATTTCCTACAATTAGTTCAGATTAACAACCAGCACGGTGACTGCAGCTTCTGGGAAGCCTCTCTGGTGGGAGCCAGAGGAATTGACACCTCAGGATGCGGGCAGCGGGCACACCATGGCTGCTGCCGAGGGAAGCAGAGCACCTCACTCCTGCAAGCCTCTTCTAGGTGTGGATGTGAGCAGGACAGAGCCCTCCCACCCAGCCCATGGGCTCCAGAGCACCATGCACCTCCCAGAGACCCCTCACCCTGCGAGGTGCCTCCACCCTGTGTTTCAGGCACCCCCTCCCTCCCCAGCCACCCTCCTGCTGTTGTTCTGCTCCAGGCAACCCTGGCCAGATAAAGACTTCAGGGCTTCAACTGCTGCAGAAACGAAGAGGGAAAAGCTTTCAGCCACAAGGGGACTTGGGTGTTTCAGTGTTCTTAATGGGCAGCAAAACAGACACTGTGCTTTATGTGTCTTGAGGCCCACAAGGCTCTTACATTAATTGCATCCTACCACCAAACACTGGGATCCAAACTGACAGCAACACATGTGCATCGGCAGGGAGAGCCACAGCATATGCCTCTGAGACCAGGACATAGCTCTGAGACATTTCCTCAGTGAGCTCTGATGGAGGGAGCTTAAGCACCAAACTGGGGTATCAGAACAAGTACCGCCCAGAGGTCACTTATGCTGGGAGATCTGCATCCCCTGACACCAAATCTGGTTTTTAACTAAATCTCAAGTGTGCTGCATGCATAAAGCAGGTCCTCAAAGGTTGTGCGACCAAAAGCATGGAGGGTTAAAAAACAAGACTACATGCAGGCAGTAACTTGTCCTTTGTACTGCTTTATACCAGAGGGGTGTTTAGAGGATGCTTGCAGCTCCCAGCTGCTGCATCTGGAACCTTATTTTACTGCTGTTTAAAGATGTTCAGGTATTCAGAGGGCCCCAGAGACAGGCTGAGGCTCAGGAGACCCACATCAAAGCTACAAGGGCTTATGACAGAGCTGGTGGCACTGGGAGGGGATGAGCCAGTACTCCTGCAGCCCCCAGCCCTGCAGCTCCGCCCCCCCACCCTTACCTGCTGGGTGAGCCCAGGTCCGCCCGGCTGAGGATGCGGTGCTGCTGGGGCGAGTACAGCCACTGGAACGCCGTCAGCGTCCTCTCCTCGATCCGAAACCGGCCCTCCCGCACGTACCTAAAAGCAACGGCAGCGACTGGAATATTCACCAGCGCGGGATGAGGAGGGCAGCTCAGGGCGGGCCGCGGCTCCACCGCCTCCTTCCCCGGAGCCCTACCTGCATCCCTGCAGGTCTCCATCCCTTTCTGCCCATCAAGAGATGCTCCCACAAGTGCAGGGCTGTGGCTGGGCACCCTATCGAGGAGCCAACACTTCTGAAGCAGCCCAGGATGTTTCACTGTACACCCCTGGCAGGCAGAGGGGCAGCATCAGTACCCAGCTCAGCAGCACAACCTTCTCCAGCTGCTCCCACACAGCCCTCACCAGCACCAAGCCCAGGCTAATGCCTCTCCATCATTTTGAATGTCAGGCCAGATGCTGAGGCTTATTAAATAATATTCAAGTCATGAATTGATGGCTATCTTGATTAGAGGAGCGCAGGTTCTCTGCTTAGTGAGCACAGTGTCAGTAACTGCAGTTGTTCCCATCTTTCAGAGCAGAGTTCTGCTGCCTGCCTCCATCTCCGCAGCCAGCTGCACTTCACACACCCTTCTCTGGACATGAAATTTCATCAGCAAGCCATTAATTATTTAAAGCCTCCGTGGTGCTGGTTGGAGACACGCACACAGCTGCAGTATCCACAAACCCCAGCCAGGGCTGGGGCAACCTCATGGCCTTCTCCTCCACACAAGGGTGCTCTGGGTGGTACAATCCCACCAGGAACAGCAGGGATCCAGCCACGCTGCCTGAATGGGCCAAGGGAATGCCCCACCATGCCATGGCTGCCCGCAGCCCTGCTGAGCAGGACACATCTGGAGCTGTTCAGTGCTCTGCTGCCCACCCAAAGTCATCCAACACAGGGAGCTGGGGGCAGTGAGAGAGCCACAACCTCCTGCTGTCAGCAGAAGGAAACCCAAAAGGCTCCTGGAGTGATCTCCTGATTGTCTTGGTGCAAGCAAGCAGGGATGGTGCAGTCCCAGCACTCCCCTGCAGCTCTTGCATGTGACAGCATTGCACAGAGTGGTGACAGCAAGCCAGGATGGCTTTTGGGAGGGAAGTTCAGGAGCCCAGCAGCCACTGTAACAGCTGGGGTCTAAGTACACATGAAACAAAGTGCTCTCGGCTGCTGGTGGGGGGAAGCAGACTGAAAAGAGCTTCACAAGTTTAGAGTAATCCTCATCCAATTTCCACTCTGGCTCACAAGGATCCCACCACACCGGGAGCTCCAGCTCCATCCTGGCTCTGCTCCACGGCAGCCGGTACCAGAACAAGCCTGGGCCTGGTCCCAACTCTTACATCAGCAGCACCGGAGCCCCCCCGGTCACCATCTGGCAACGTGACAGCATCCTGCTCAAAAGTCACAAGCCTTGGACGTCACAAACAACACAACTGCAAACACAAAGACTCAGGGAGAGCTTGTTTCCAATGTCAGCCCATCTCGCTGCTCAGAGCACTGCAATCACCCATCCCCACCTGAAACTGTGGGTTCCCAAAGCCTGACACAGCCTCAGACAACACCAGGATGCCTCAAAGCATCCCAGTGTCCCAGAGACAGCCTCCCAACACACCAGGATGCTGCTGCTTCCCACACCACTCCTGTGTGGGAAAGGGCCAATTCCCACACAGGAACTCTCTTTGGGATCCAACTCTTCTACACCCCTCTCCTTCCCCGGCTGCAGCAGCTGCCCCGGGGCTCCCACCACAACCAGGATCACGCTGTGACCCCGCAGCTCCCCAGGCAGGGGCCGGGTCCCGTGTGTGTCCCCCCCACCCCGTGGAGCCCTCGGCCGGGGTTTCCCTCTTCACCCGCTCAGCAGCCGGGCCCCCCCCGGGCCCGGAGCACCCCCGCACCAGAGCCGAGACTCCCTTGCAGCTCAGCCCCTCCCCGAGCACCCACCGGGACCCCCGGCCCCGCTCTCACCAGCGCACCAGCTCCCAGCGCCGCTCCCCCGCCGCCTTGCCCGAGGCCATGCCGCGGAACGGGGAGCCCCGCCGCAGGGCCCCGCTCCCGCACCGCGGTCCGGTCCCGGTCCCGCCGGGGCCGCTGCGCCGGCTCCTGCTCGCTGCCGCCTCCTCCTCCTTCGGCACGGGGGGGACCCGGGTAGGGCCGGGGGGGTCACACCGCCGTGCCCCGTTACGTAAACCTTACACAACGCCCGCCCCCCGGGGCAGCCCCGGAGGGCCCCGGTGATCCGCGCCGCGCTGGGCGGTGCGCTCCGCTCCGCTCCCGGCCCGCAGCCCCCGCCGCTCCCCCCGGCTCCACAAGGAAACGCGCGTTTGACAATGGAGCTTGAGCCGAGCGGCACGAAGTGCCCGGGTCAGTCACCGGTGGAACGGAGCCCAGAGACGGGGTCCTGAGCCCCCCAACACCACACCGGGGCAGGCTCCGGGGCTGCAGCTGCCCCTTGGACCCTGACTCTCCCACTGGTTCCTGCTCACCCTTAGGAACCCACAAATAACCCAGCAGAACTCACCTGCAGAAGGTCCAGGAATGCTGAACAGAAAGTATCCTCCACAGATTGAAAGCTAAAACCTGCTGTCTGCCTAAGTGGCGGTCCCTTCCTGAGCCCCCCAGAGTTACAGGGCACACACGGTTACAAGATGCTCATGGTGCTCAGGAAACAACCCAGGAACATGCTGAGATGTTATTTCAAGGAGCTTCCAAGCCCACTAAAAGCTGCTTCTCAGAACCAATAATTCTGGCTCCAAATCCTGGCTTTTCTGACCCCTGAGACATTAACTTCACAACTCAGCAAACCCTAATACTGCACCCACAATCCATTTAAATCAAAATTTAAACCAACACACCTGAAAGACATTGGTGCCTCCATCCCATCTGCCCCTTGTCAGGGGTCTTTGCTGTGCCAGCTGGAGAGGCTGGTGGGAATGATGGAGCTGGTCCCTGGTAGGGCAGAGCTGTGTCCAGCCCCCCCACTGACCCTTCACAGCTCAGGCTGCTCCCCAGTGTCAGCATTACTGCCGGAGGTCCCGGGCAGGGAAGCAGCAATGGGAATGTGAGGACATAGGAGAGGTGCAGGGGAGGCCGAAGCTCTGCTTCCCACCCCTGGAGCCTGGGCACCCCCAGCACACCGGGTGTTGCACACCCGAGAGGTTTAGAAACAAACCCAACCTTTATTTTAGTTTTTAAAAGGGAAAAGTTTCACAACAGTGAGAGAGTTAACAAACAGGAGCGTCCGTGTGGCACAAATGCACTGGTGCATCCAGCATCTTTCATGTCCCCCTTTGCACCTCCGGCCTGATCCCAACTGGGCATCCCCAGAGCCAGGACAGCCTTGTCCTGTTATTTCCCAGCCCTTTGCCCTGGGTGGGCATCATGGACCTCTTCCCCAGCACCCCACAGCCCCCCTCAGCCAGGCAGGCAGAGGAACAGTGCCTTGGAGAGGCACCAATTGCATTACTTGGCTCGAGTCTGGTATCCTGAAATCCCGGTGGAAGTGTTAAGCTAATGTTAAATTTATCAAAACCCTTTAGCCTTGCATCACTTTAAGGAGCTTCTTATTAGGTTCTTCAAAGCAATAAGAAGACACACACACACTGTGCTTCAACTAGGGTGAAAAACAGTATTTGAGGCAAAGCTACACTAATTTCTAAGTTAAACGCAACAATTCCCCTCATAAATAATTTGGGGGTGGAGGGGGAAACCGTGGTCTAAAAGCATTCAGGTAGCTCACAAGAAGAGCATGGGATGCAAGTTTAACTTCCATGTACACTGGGATACTCACTCCCTTTGGGAGCAGCTGTTTTATCCTGGTACCAGCCTCTGACGTGAGCTGGTCTGTGCTATCAGGAAGGGTTTAACCATGGCAGAGCTTCAGGCAGAGCCTCACAGCCCCCAGCTCCTGCAGCCGGAGGAAAGAGGTGTGGATGCACGGGCAGGAGCTGCAAGTGCAGTGGGAGATGACCGCGGCTGTTACTGCCCCGCCTGGACGAGTGCTTCAGCTAAAACGGGATCAAACCCGACCTCAGTGTCACAGACAGGCCCCGAGCAAGGCCGTGGTGCAGAGCTCATCTGCCCCCTCTGCAGGGCCGCAGGGCCAGGGCTCAGAGCACTGCTGCGGTGCCCAGCTCCGTGCTGCAGCCGGGCAGGGCCGGGCTCACCCTCACACCCACCCGCACCCTCACCGCGCTCATCCGCACGCACCGCGCCCCGGCTCTGGCGCTGTGCGAGCCGCGGCTGCCGGCACCGCTGCCGCTAGAGGTCAGTGCCGGTACGGAGCTGCAGGCAGCTGCCTGCGCCCAGCGCTGCACGGCAGAGCTGCTGCCGCTGCCTGCAGCTCCTCTCCGCAGCTCCTCTCCTCTGCAGCTCCTCTCCGCAGCTCTGCAGTCGCCTCCTTCCTCTCTCAGCGCGGCTTTCCCAGGGGAAAGCCGCGTCTCTGCAGCAAACCCGGGGCTGCAGAGCTCAGATGGGTCTTTGCTGGCCCCTGTGCCCTGCTGCTGTCACCCCACCACTGTCACCCCACTGCTGGCACCTTGCCTGCACCCAAGGGGTCACAGTTGAGCAGAGCCTCCTTCAGTACTCTCCTTCAGGATACACTGCAGTTGGATGTCTCCCAACAATCAGCCATTAGAATCATCCCCCCAGGGAAGTGGTGGACTTCCCAACACGGGACACACTTAAGATTCAGCTGGACAGGGTGCTGGGACATCTAGTCTAGGTCACGCTTTTCCTAGAAGGGCTGGATAAGATGATCCTTGAGGTCCCTTCCAAGGTCTTTTCTTGAGGTCTATCCTATGGTTCTATGTGGTACAACAGGCAAGGAGCAGGCTAGCTCTGCCTGACAGCCTCCAGAGCTCCATCACACATGTGGGCTGGCAGCAGGGACCCCACAACTCCTTCTAAGGCTGCAATAGCATTCCTGCCATTTTTGTCCTATTGTGTTGATCACAGACAACCTCAGACCCACCAGAGAGTGAGATGAAAAAGCCAAGAGCAGCTCTCTGTGAGCAAGTGCTCACAGTGGCACGGTGAGAAAAAGCAAGAGAGGTGATGGCAAATGCTAACAGCATGTGTGCGCTGTGGCCAAATCCAAGCTGCCAAGTGCTGCAGAGGCAGCCGGCCTCACCCCGTGCCATGCAGGGTGCAGAGGATGCACTGTGCCCCACTGCCTCCCGCTGCTGTATCCTGGGGCCATGGCCTCATTTCCAGCAGCAGCTCCCTGTCCCCAAATGCCTGACCTTGGTTGTGCGCAGGCTTGTCTGTTGTTCAGTGGAAAATCAATGACAGTTGTACAAACCTGGCGAAATATGATGCACTCGGAGCTTCCCCTGCATCTCCCCCCCACCTCCCCATCTGTAAACCACTGCTGCTTGGGTTAGCACACGAGTCAGGAGAAGACACGGTGGCACATTGAAAGCAGCCCCCCAAATATCACAAGCTGCACCAAGAGGGACAGACACATCATGGCAAGCATTTACCTACTGGTTATGGATGGGTGAGAGGTTCTCCTAAGGAAACAGCACTTCTCTGAGTGATAAAGTCTGCACTCTCCTCCTTCACACATGAATCCTTCATGTCTCAACAACCTGGGGCCCACACAGGGGTCAGTGTAATGGAATGAGTGTTAGGAAGCACTGAAGCTCTCTTTGTGCTGGTTGAGCTTTCAGCAGAGATGTCTGAATAATTCATTGCAAATCAGAAGCTTGCATGTGCATGTGCAGACCATCACACCTCATGGTCACCTCTTCTGATCTAATGAGTTCTCTTTTAGCATGACCTAAACTTACACTTTGTGGAAGAGCCCTAAGTCCAAGCCCAGCCCTGCTCTGCTGCCAGCACCATTTGGTGCCAGGCGAGGAGCCAGCCTGTGGCTGCTACAGCTCACAGATGTGATGAACCCATCATACTGCACCCACTGTATGCTCCTGTCTGCCTGCCCTCGCAGGGACGAGGCTGGGCTTTTCCCCATCACACACCCTCAGTCACTTTGTGCAGCATGGGCACACAGTCAGAGGTTTGAACCACCTGAGGAAAGAAAAGGATGTGGGGTGACAAAATGATTCCACAATCCCTTATGGGCTGCCCTACAGCACATCAACCTGCTGCTTGTGCACTGAAAGCTGATACACACAGGACAGGAGCAGGTTTAATGTGAGGATGGCAGCATAACCCAGCTGAGCACCATTCCAGGAACACTGCGCTCCCTGGAGCAGTTTAGGTTTAAGGGAAGGGGAATCATCAGACTGTCAGCTGATGGGGAGGACGCTACCATCTCCCTGTGCCTGCACTGCCGTGAGCATGGAACAGGCCGCTGCATCTGCGCTTCCCTGCTGTGCAAGAGGTGCAATGAATTGAGTCATCTCTGGAAGCAGAACCCCAGCTGCTCTGGGTACTGCAAACAAAGGGGCATGGGGAACCAGTAACCAAATGAGCAACCCCCCCCCCCCACCCCCGGGGGAAGTTGGGGCACCCCNCATGGGGAACCAGTAACCAAAAGAGCACCCCCCCCCCCCCAACTCTGAGTGTAGTTCCCGGGGAGCTCTGCTCGTCCCGCTGGTTCCCTCCCCGTGCCCCCTTGAATCGCATCCCCCCGAGCCCCGGTACCCGCCGGGATTCCCTGGATCCCCAGGCCGGGCCCCGCTCTGCTCCGGGCCTGGCAGGAGGCGGCTGCGAAGGCCGCCTTCAGCACCGCGGACAGAGGAGGGGATCCGCGCAGCCCCGATCCGGCGGGGGGGGAGGCACCCGGGGAGCACCGGAGGGGATGAGCGAGGATGGGGACACTCGGAAGGGGATGAGCCGGGGGGGGATGAGCCGGCCCCTGCTCCCCGGCCCCCGCCGCGCCCCGCCGGCTCCGGTACCCGCACGGCTCCCGCCGGTCCCCGCCCGCCCGCGCCTCGCCCCGGCGGAGCTCCCCAGTTCCGGTCACGTTGCCGCCTGTTTACAGCGCGGCTGCCGGCGGGCGGCGGGGCCGGGCCGGGCCGGGCGAGGCGGGGCCGCCGCAGGCAGCGCGGGCAGCGCGGGAGCCCGGCGCGGCCCCGGCCCCGGCC
>NDXB01007362.1:201949-216375 GCA_002631895.1 Agapornis roseicollis | reverse complement strand
GGGATATCACCTGTCCTCCTGGACTGGGGACAGTGATCCCCAGAGGGGTCAAGTGGGATGTCCCTTCTCTCAGGGTGGAGAGATGGTGCCCAGCCTCTGTTGCGCACATCTGGTGGGGCATTCAGGCAGTATCCCCTTTGTGTGCTTGTGTTTACACAGATTGAAATTGCATCCCTCGCGGAGGGTCAAAAGCATGCAGAGACCAAGAACTTTCATCTTGTGAAGGCATTGGAGGTATGGCGGCCAGGATTTCCTTCTGCAAGGGCAGCAGATCCCTGTCTGTTTTGGCATGTCCCCTTGGGAACCTGGTCCTGCTGATGCTGCTCTGGCTAATGTCAGAAAAGGGCCCTGCATAGGCTTTGGCAGCCCTGTCTCCCAGTGCTTGGTAAGAGGGTGATCGGAGGGCTCCTGGCAATCCTGCTCCTCCTTGAGCCTTGTCCTTGGCATGGGGAGCTTAGGATCCCATTTGGCCTGCAGGGATGGGAGCATCCCACAGCCTCTCTTGGGATGTCTCCAGTGTCCAGACTGGAAGTGGATGGGACTGGGGCTGGGGGGAGAGCAGGGAACTGGTGTGACACCTTGGAAAATCTTTGCTGATAGAAAAATCTAAGAGAAACCACTGAGGAAGCCAACCACTATGAAGACCTGTGCAAAGAGAGAAGCAAAACCCTGGGCTGGTTCAAATCCAGCATGGAAGTCCTGCTCAAAACAGTCAACTGTGACACTATGGACATAATGAAGCAGCTTGGAGAGAAAGGGGAGATCACAGATCTGAACCTGATACAGTATTTTGGTGAGTCAGGGCTGCCCATCTTCTCATGCCACATGGCCTGGATCTTGTATGCCCACCACCTGCTTGCACTGTGTTTTAATTGAGCTGGTTTCCCCCCCCTGCCCCATCATGGATGGGTGTCCCTAATGTAATTTTATGATGCCAAATTCCCAGCAAATTCAGGAGCTAACCTGGCCATCCCTGGAAGTGCTCACAAACCATGGAGATGAGGCCCTTAGTGACATGGTTTAGTGGTGAGCTTGTCAGTGCTGGGGTAAAGGTTGGACTTGATCCTAAAGGTCTTTTCCAACCTAGTTGATTCTATGATTCTATGATCCCAGTGGACCTCCAAGCCCTCATCTTGGCTCTGGGTGTGGGACCCAGCTTTGGACTCTTGTCCCTGGGGAGTCAAGCTGCCTGACAGCACTTCCATGGGGAAATCCATGGATCCCCTTCTCAGCAAACATCTGCAGGTGGGTTTAGGCCCACAGAAGCCCTNCAGCTTTGGACTCTTGTCCCTGGGGAGACAAGCTGCCTGACAGCACTTCCATGGGGAAATCCATGGATCCCCTTCTCAGCAAACATCTGCAGGTGGGTTTAGGCCCACAGAAGCCCTGTAGGATGGTGTTTCTTCCCACCCAGGTCTCATGGAGAAGAAGACCAACGAGCTCCTGCTGCTGGAGTCCATTCGGCGCTACACACTGACTGAAGGCGCTTCTCTGGACCTGCCCTTCACCAACCCCATGCTGGGAGGTCCTGAGCTCCTCCAGGAGATCAACTGGTCCCAGATCTGCCCACCATCTCCCACCCCGAATGGCAACAATGATGCCATCGATGCCTGTAAGTGCTGGAGGCGGGAGTGAAGGGCTGTGTCCATGCAGCCAGGCAATCCATGATTCCTATGTCCCGCTGTCACCCGTCCTCCCCAGCCAATCCCACCCAGCCTGTCCCGCCCTACCAGGTTATGTAGGAATATAAACCTGCACACATGTATGTCTAGGTGTGTGTGACGGGGTGGATGTTGTCTTGGGCAGTGGAGGTGCCTCTGGACCATGGTCAGCTCTGTCAGATGGTTCTCCAGAACCACAAGAAGGACTGGGACAACGCTGCTGGCATGGATGGGAATGCACTGTGGATGGAATAAAGAGTTTTACTCTTCAGTTCACCTCTGCTTCTGCATCCTGGACATCATTTCATCTCCCTTCTCCTCTGGAAGGAGCCCAACACCTTCTGCAGGCTTCAAAAGGTGATATTTCAGCATGGCTTCACCGACTGCTGACAGCTGCTGTGTAAAGGGCCCACTGCTCTCCAGTGGGATGTCCTCATGGCACACAGCCTAGCACCCTTCCTGCAGCCAGGCATTATATAGCCACTAGGGAGGAGCTAGGGACCACAGTCCCAGCCCTGCTCTATGCCTGCCAAGCAGTGTGCTTGCTGGGTGTTCCCTGTTAACCTGGAAGGAGCAGACAGCTCTCTGCTGCCTAAAGTAAAGCTGAGCTCAGTGCTGGTCCTGGGCTGGTGGGACCAGATGGCTGCTTGCCACAGCCCAAACAGGCTGTTTGGGGCTGGGAGCTGGGCCAGGCTGGGGCATGTTGAGGCAGAGGGACTGAGGGCACATGGGGGTGATGTGCAGTGGGGCTGCAATGGTGGGGTGCAGGTCTGGGAGGGATCCAAAGGCACAGACACACCACACAGGCCCAAGCACTGTTCACACCAGCAGTTGAATTTGTTCTTGCCAAAAGGCAATTTAATGTGGATGCCATTCACGTGTTCCCCATGGAACATGTGGGAATCAGCGAGAGGCGATCTCGCCGTGCCCAGTTAGTCCTTCTCTTCACCATGTGTAATGACATGGACGAGGTTTTTGTAATCCAGGTTTCCAGACATGTCCGGGGGGAAGGCTGCGAACATCTGCTCGATCTGTTGGGAAGGAGACAGGTTGGAAGAGTGGCACAGAAGGGGTTTGTGGCTGGGGCTTTGTTGGGGTGGAGGGAAGGAGCTCATACCTCTTCCTGAGAAAACCTCTCACCCTGCGTCATCAGCATTTCTTTGATGCTGCAATCAAGAGAGTGTGGTGAGCACCAGGGAGGCCTCGGTAAGGACACCCACCCTCCTCTTGGCCAACCCCTGCACTCACTAGGCAGATTTCAGTCCTTTTCCCTCTGGATCAAACACCTTGAATGCATTGAGGATTGTCTCCTCCGGGTCTGCTCCTGTGGGTGACACGGGCACAGCCATTGGAGGCAGTGGAGGAGGAAACCAGCTCCAGCCTCCTGCTTCCCACAGCCTTTGGGGTAGAAAGGGAAGGCTGGGAAGTGTCATTCCCACAGGAATGTGGACCCTGCAGCTGGGGCCTCAAGTGGAGGTGGTGGCTGTCGAGGAGCAGATGCAGAGCTATGGTGTGCCCGCAGAGCAGGCTGTCATCACCACCCAGCAGCCGGCGTCTATCTTATCTTTGGGTGTATTTATAGAGCTCCAGGCTTTTGGGGCTGCAGTTCCTCCTGGAGAGCTGCAGGGAGCCTTGGGCTGTGTGTCAGCAGGCTCAGAGGCACGGTGGGATCTCTTTGTCCCTCTTATGGGGGGCAGCAGCATTTCAGCCTATTGTGGTTTTTAAAGGTTGGGGAAACTGAGGCACAGAGACCTGCTCACAGCCTACAACAAGTTGGAGAGACATGGAATGATCCAGGTTTCCAGATGGGCAAATCAGTGTGAATTTTGGGGTGCAGGGATCTCATTGTGAACACTTGCTCAGGGTAAAGGATGCTCTTGGTCCTATCTGTGGTGTCTCAGGACAGGGAAGTAGGGAGAGGACCCACGTCCAGGATTTGGAGGAGGAGAACTGGAATTCTTGGGAAGAGAGGTTGTTGCTGGTGAAGATCCCCTCCCCATAGCCTCTATCTTTGTGGGGTCCCTGTGCTGCCATTGGGAGAAGGTGGATGCGGGAGGGAAGTGAGAGGGAGATCATTCACAAATGTCCCATGGCTGTCCCCAGGCTTGACCTCTTGGTCATGAGATGGGAGCATCCCACTTGCCATGCTCTGCATGCCACAGTGCAGCAGCCAGTGCCACTTGCTTTCCTTTAGCAGCTCCTATCTGAAGCCTCCAAGGACCATGTGAGGGATCTCCCTGGAAGGGTGATGGAGGCCCCGGGAGCTGTGTGGCTTCCCCAGGTGGGTCAGGATATTGGTGATGGTATCGGTGCCCACTGGCCCCCAGCTGCCCTCTCACCCTTGAGTTTCTCCCCAAACATGGTGAGGAACACGGTGAAGTTGATGGGGCCAGGCGCCTCCTTTATCATCTCATCAATCTCCTCATTCTTCACGTTCAGGCGCCCTAGGGGAAAGCAGCAATGGGTGTCCATGTCCAGCTGCAGGCATGTGCAGCCCTCCAGGCTCTGCTGTATTGTTGGAGGCTAAAAGACACACCATGGGAGCCTTTTCTAGAACTTCCCCGCCTCCCCCCCCCNTCCAGCTGCAGGCATGTGCAGCCCTCCAGGCTCTGCTCTATTGCTGGAGGCTAAGAGACACACCATGGGAGCCTTGCCCGGAGCTTCTTCCCCCATCTGAAGCAGCACAGCCCTGGGGAACCACCTCTGACAAGGAAGGGCAATGAAGAAGTGAGGATGGGAGAATCGTGTGCTGGTTTCCATCGTCTCCATCTCTGGTTTCTCCAGCCTCAGGACCATACAAAAGGGCTTCAAAGGGCTGAGCTTCCTTCCCTCACTGTGCTAGCCTGCTTCAGCCCTCCTTGAAAGATGGTTTGGATTGAAACCAACACTGCTGCTTCTCCCTGTGTCAGAAGTGAACAGGACTGAATGTCTACATCCTTTTACATGAGGTTGGGTGTCTTTGGGACTCCCCATCCATCACTGGTTTATGCTGACCTCTGTGATCAGAGAGTCAAGCTCACAACTTCACAGCTTCCCACAAAGCTCATAAATGCCCCTAATGCCCATACACCCAGGGATGCTGTGGAATGGGCCTTCTTAGCTAAGAGAAGGCAGGGAGAATTTGGCCATGTACAATCCAGCAACTGGATCTCTGGGATAAAAAGCCTGCTGCTGTGGGATCTGCTCCCACACAGAGCTAACAGATGTGGGTTTGGATCAGGAGGTTTTCAGTGAAGCAGCAGATACAGTTACTGCTGGGGCTTGGTTAAATGGGGGCTCACAGGTGGTTTCTCACATAATAGATCTGATATTATCTAAGCTGTTAGGGAGGATCCTAAAGGGGGGCTCACCGAGTGCAGCGAAGGTGTCTCTCAGGTCTGCCTTGTCGATGAAGCCATCCCGGTTCTGATCCATGATGGTGAATGCCTGCTAGCACAAGAGGAGGACAGGGAGCACAGGGAGAGGGAGAGTTGTCAGCCTTTGCAAAGGCTTTAGTATCTTCCTCCTCCTCCCTGTGACTTGGATGGGACAAGGGCACCTTGAGCCCTCAAAGCAACAGCTATCACCCAAACCCAGCAACAATCCTAAACCCCTGCACCCTTGGGTGTTGAGGGGTGATGGCTTCCTATGGCAAATGCTAATGCTGTACAGCACCATGAGCCAGCCATGCAGGGGGAACATCATGAAGAGCTGAAGGTCACATCACATCATGGACACTAGGACATGCAAACACACCTACCTCTTTGAATTCCTGGATCTGGGCCTGCTCAAACATGGAGAAGACGTTGGAATTAGCACCTTCAATCCTCTTCTTGGCTTTCTTGGGTGCCTGCAGGGGTTCAAGTATGTATCACTAATTCACTGGCTTTTTATGGCGTGGAACAAAAGCATGAAACTACCCTATTTTTAGATGAGTCCTTCATGGTAGCTCTGGGTTGGTGCTGATGCTCTGCTGTCTTCCCTGGGTGTTTGGTGCATTGCTCTGCTCTGGACACATGCAACCCTCCAGTGTCGACAGGTGTTAAGATTCTTGCTTAAATTACAGCTCCATCCTTGCTTCCTTGATGAATTTAACAAAATAGATCCCAGGAAAGATGAGCTGGGAAATCACTTCCCCATCAAAGACTATGGCAGGTAAAAGGGTCAGCAGTTAGGTGAGATTGAGATCTCCCTGGGTGGATATCCAGGTTTGGGACTGTGCAGCTGAGGTTGCACCCAAGGGCTGTAGTCATTGGGTGCTTCCTTACCCTGCTGTGCTTCACTGAGAACTCAGCTCTTATTAAACTGCTTAATAAAAGAATCTGCCTCATCCTGCAGCGAGGCTTGAAGCAACCAGAAACAGCTCAATGTTTCTTTTATAAGGAGCACAGGACACAGCTGCTCACCATCTCACCCTGCCCGTCATCCCTCTTCCCAGCCTTTCCCTCTAACCAGGGGGGGGTCTGCCAGAGAACGGATTCTAGGGAATACAATAGCCCTTCCTCTTGCTGTATGGAGGGAGGGAAAGCAGCAGGATGGTATTTGGATCCCCAAACCCTCTGTCCCCATTAAAAAGCTCTGCTAGTGTGGGATACACCTCTCTGTTCCCCATGGGACGCTGCCAATGCAGCCAGATTTCTCACCCCCTTCCCAGTGCAGGAGGGACCTTTGGCCATCAGATCCCTGTTGCCTCTGTCATTCCCTGCACATTAAAGCTATCCTGGTGAAAAAGCTGGCAGATTTTGCCTCTTCCTGTTGGAATTCTGGGCTCTCGTACTCACCATGGCTTCACGCAGGTACTGATGCCGCTGCGAGAGGTGTCTCGGAGGCAAGTCCCTCCTTCCCCTTGGGCTGAAACAATAAATACATCCCACCCCGGGTTAAAAATAGCCTCATGCCCACTTTTGGCTGTGGTAGGTAAATCAGCCACCCCCAGCCCTCTTGTCTCAGGCTGTCTCTGTCCCCCTCTCTCTAATCTGGAATAGCAGCTCCTTGTCAGTGGCTGACGTGACATGTGAGAGCCAGAGAGGGTTTCAAGGTTAACCAAGTGGCCCTGCAGCTCCCACGCTGTTGATGCTGACCCATGGTAGGGACTGCACAGGAGCAATCCCACTTGCGTTTGTCACTCGGGATGGGGCCAGGCTTTTCCCCTCTGCTGGGGGACATGCAAGGATGGTTTGGGCTGTGGGGACCCCCAGCTACAGCCCCATAAGCTTTGGGATAAGGATGTTTTGCTCAGTCCTACCAGGCAGCTTTGGGAGCCTTCATCCCTATTACAGTGTGGCAAAGCAAGGTGCTGCTGGTGGAGGAGCCCCTCTGTCCTACCTGCAACTTGGTCCCATCACTATGATGCTCCAAGGACCTGGTTGAAAGGTGACCATCCTGCTGCATGCAGCACCCCATTTGAGATCACTGGGATGCTGAGTCCCACAAAGCAGGGCAGGCACACAGGGCTGCTCTCATGTGTCACCCCCACCGGGGCACCTGTCACACACTTAAGCCAACCACTTGCTTGTCCTGGTCCCAGTGACATGCATGGGATTAACTCTCCTCATCCTGCGTGCAGCACCCAGGAGCAGCCATCATGGTAGGACAAAGGGTGATGGGTTTAAACTGAAGCAGGGGGAGTTGGGATTAGATAAAAGGCAGAAGCTCTTTCCTGTGAGGGTGCTGAGGCGCTGGCACACGGTGCCCAGAGAAGCTGTGGCTGCCCCATCCCTGGCAGTGCTCAAGGCCAGGTTGGACACAGGGGCTTGGAGCAAGCTGCTCCAGTGGAAGGGGTCCATGCCCGTGGTTGGAGCTGGAGGAGCTTTAAGGTCCTTTCCAACCCAACCCAGTCTGGGATCGTATGATTCTATGGCCTTGGGGCATATGGTGGCTGGGGCATAGGTGCTGCTGGACTCTGCCCAGAATCATCCCACATACCAAGGAGGCTGGAGGGCTGGAACAGGGCTGGGAACAAAAGAGACGATGAAATCAGATCCCTGGAGCTTCAGGCTCTGCCCAGACACTGCCCTTGTTCCCCCAGAGGACACAAATACCCTGCTTAATTCCTGCCACTCGCCATTTGCCATTCGGATGCACTTCAAGACTGGGCTGACACGACCAAGCCAGTAAGGATGGTATTAAAGGGAGGATTTAAGAAGCCAGCAGGGAAATGAGTAGGGAAAAGTGCCCAGAGAGGGGAAAACTCCTGATCTGGGAATGACTGCCTCATCTGGATGGAGCTGCAGCTGAGGGAAGGGATTTCAGGATGCAGTTTGGGTGCTCTCTGAGCAAAAGGGCAGACAAGAGGGCCAAGGGGCAGGGATGGAGAGATGATCAGCCCTGGGCACGTCCAGGGATGAGGGGTATCAATCTTGGTGCAGATGCTCCCTCCTCCTGCCAAGTTCAGCTGGATTCATTGCCCAGCCAAGCCCAATTACCTTAATTTGTGGCATTAAGGAAAAATCCATAAGCATCAGGGAAGTGATGTGTAGCAGTTTAATGGGACTGGTTGGCCGTGAAGCTGTCGGCACTGCCTAGATGTTGCTCATCACCATCCATGACTCCATGTCCATGGCCGGACATGGCTGGTGGTGCAGGAAGCAGCCCTGGAGCCATGGAGATATCCCAGATTTGGGTTTCTTTGGGGGGAAGCACCATTTCTGCTTGCCCAGACTGGAACAGGTCGGACTTTGGTCTCTCCCCTGTGTTGCCCATGTGGTTGGGGGTACAATGGTGGCTGGGGGTTTTGAGGGGCTGGATGATGTGCTGAGTGTGGCACAGGAATGCTGGCTGGGAATGGGGTGCAGATGGCTGCCTGTGCTTCTGCTGTGATTTGTAAGACAGTGCATCTGCTCCACTGCTCACTTCTCACTGTCAGACCTAATCCTCTGTGCTGCGCAAGCCAGATCCTGACCCCACAGTGAGGATCCTGGTCCAGCCTGGGGATGGAGGTGGCTTCAGTCACATCTTTTCCTTCTCCTGCTGTGGATATAGGGGGATTTACTGGCACCCAGGAAAAAGCGAGTGCTTTAAATATGTATGTATGTACATATATGCCTATAGAGCTCTGTAGTGAACAAAAGAGCCATTGGGAAGTGGCTGCGGCTTGTGAATGCATGTCAGGGAATAACACACGTATCTGCGCCATGGCAAAAACAAGTGTTGTCCTCTTATCTGCAAAAAAAGGCCTGTGTTTTACATGAAAAAGCCTTTCTAATTAACAGGACAGACCCTCTTGAGCTCGATAAAAAATGGAGTCAAAAGGATTTGATTAACCCCTGCTCTGTTCATGGCGCGTGCTCTGCCTGAGCCAGACACGTGCCTGCGCCCAGCCAAGTCCTGCCCGTGGCTGATAACAGGCTCCATCATCCCATGGAGCCCAGCAGCATCATGCCCAGGGGTAGCCCCATTGATAGAGCTGATGTGGGGTGTTCCAGGCCCCCAGGGCCACATCAGTGGGTCAGGATGCTCCAGAGGCACTGCTCAACCCATGCCATTGCAGTTTCCTTATGAATATCTTCTGCTCCAACTGACATTCTTCCCTGTGATCAGATACATTTGACTAAACTAATACATATGTATACACACCAGTACATTCCCATTCAAACCAATGTAAATTACCTTTGACCAATACATTTTCCCAGGAAATCGATGCATTTCAACACAGGATAATATTTATGAAATTGAATTTTTTATTGAAGCTAATGCAATTCTCTTCCATATTATGCATTTTTATTAAACTAATGCATTTTAAATTAAACTGTTGTATATTAACTACAACGGCTGTTGGTACTTACCGTGAAATAATATATGTTTGCTGAAATCAATACATATTCCAAACCTAGGAATTTCCCGTTAACAAGGCTATATCAAATATAACAAATGCATGTAGCTACTTAATTTGAAGCTTATATACACTGCCTACTGCATTTGTTTATTGGTAATGATTATTTTTAAAGGGAGAAAGATTATTAAAGGTTGAAGGATGGATTCCTGTGCAGCTGCAGTTTGAAGCTGGTTCTGGTTACCCTATCCCTGGTGTTCACACTGAAGGTGGCCATTGGGATAGCCAGAGCATCCCAGTGCTGAGGCCAGCCCTCTGCCACCGATGGCCTTGGCCACATCCCTGCATCTCATTTCCCATCACACTGGGGAATGGGGGGATTCTTTCCTTGGGCTCATCACACTCCCCCCACAACCCCTTTCTGCTGGCAGTGTCTTCAGAAGGGTTTTATCCACCTCCCCTTGGAGTTCAGAAGGTTTCCATATTTAACAGCTTGTTCCAGACAGACTTAATTTAGCAGCTTTTCCTGATTCAGCTCCATTTTCCCTTGGAAGGATATATCACTGCAGTAATGGCCAGGAGGGTTTGCCCAGCTCAGGAGCCTGGGGAGGAGCTGCCACCCACTAAACACAGCTGGGGACCGGCTGGCCTGAGGATGGGGATGAGGATGAACAATATCCCATCCCCAAACTGACCTGTCTGGGATGTGCCTTGTGCTGCGCACAGGATGCAGCCCCAGGAGGAGGTGGCTGTCCCGGCCTCTGGAGCTACGGTGTTGACAAGGGAAAAGCCATAAATAGCAGCATTATCCACTGTGAGCGCCGCCGAATGGTGCCATAGTTGAGATAATTTGGGCAAAGCAATAAAAGAGGAAAATTAATTAAAGCGGATGTGCTAATTGTAAGGGGAATATGCCCGGATAGAAGTGGCCGTGGCAGAAAGGCGGCTGATGGAGGGGCCCGAGCATCCTTCCCGCACATCCTGGGGTACCCGGGGGATACCGAGGGCTGAGGCCAGGCACAGCTCAGTGCATGTCCCGCGGGAGCGATGGGCACCAAGGGGAGACGGGAGAGTCTCCCGTGGTGTCTCAGCCTGCACTGCTTTGTCCCTATGATGCCCTCAGTGTGCCCCATAGCGGGGTGCGTGTCCCCAGCCCTTCCGGTGCCCTCCGGTGCCCCCGCTCCGGCCCGGTGGGACGCGCTGCAGCTGCCACGGAGGCCACCAGGTGGCGCCATTGTAGCGGACGCTGTGCGGGCTCTGCCCGGATCTGGTAGGGCGGGGGAGAGGAGCAGGAGGGGAGAGGGGCAGGGGGGAGAGGGCTGGGTACCGGGACAGGGGAGATGCTGTGAAGCTGCATCCCCTGCGGTAACGGGCTTCTGCGCCACCAAACACCTTAAACCATGTGTGAGAAGATGTGAAAGGGACTGAGCGGCCCCATATCCAGCTGCGGGGTTAGCCCCTACTTTCCCAGGCTGGCAGAAACAGGCAGCGCTGGGATAGCCCTAGTCTCTCCCACTGGAAGACGCACAGACCCTGAAGTGGGGGCACTGGGCAGGCAGCACCTTGTGACAACTGACAAGGGCTGTGCTGTGTTCCCCTGCATGGGATGGGAACAGAGCTCTGAAGCAGTTGTTTGGGTCTTCATGAGGGTCTTCCTGCTCTGGGACAAGCCCCAAGGCCTGACTTGTCCCCACTCATCTCTCGGTGGGGCTCCCGCTGTCATCCTGCCTGTCCTGGGGACAAGGCCAAGCAAGCCCACCATCACCATTGGCTCATGGTTCTTGCTGCCAGCATCACCTCTCAACTGTGTAATGGTGCTGGATCACCACACAAAGGGCTTATGTGGATCCAAACCATCGGGAAGATGCGAATAAATTGAATGGGAACGTGCCGAAATCTAACTATTATTTTCTTTTTTAAGTACACAGAAAAGCCCCTTCCATATTTTAATTAAAAGCTTTTCAGAAGAGGAGGCAAGGGGCTGCCGTTTACAACGGGCTATTGTCAGGCGCACAAAGCAAACCCTTCTGGAGACAAACTGATTTATTAACCTGCACCTCGCAGCATTCCCTGAGGCAGGGAAGCCAGGGAGGGGGGGCACACACAGTAGGATGGGGTCCCCCTGCTCTCCTGGGATGCCCCAGGGCCAGAGGGATGGTGCATTAGGGAACACAGGAACAGGGGGACACAAGGGGAGCAGGGATGGAGCATGCCACCCTGCAGCTCTGCATCCCTCTGCACGGCACAGGGTGCAGTTCCTCTCCTCTTCCCTATGGCTCCCATTGTTTTGTTAGTGATTTGGCCAAACAGAAACATTCCTCCAAAGCCCACAATTTAATTTGCTCACCAAAATGCCCAGTTAGTTTTGTTTCTGATTTATGAGCAGGCTCTTCTGTTCCAGAGAGGGGCAATGATTTATGGGTGTGAGATCAGCTTTGTGGGTGCAGGGGGATGGCCTGGGACCTGTCTCTAATAGTGTCCAACAGCAGATACTTGGAGCATCTTGTCATGAACATCTCAATCCCTGTCACTGGCTTGGAGAGAACACCAACATCAAACAGCAAACACTAACTCTCACCCCAACAAAGACCATCCATCCCACCTGAGTTTATTGGCCCATCTATAATCAAACCTCCCCCTGTGCATGGCCCTTAGAGGGGTGGAAGCCAATTCCCATAGAGGAATCCTCCCTTTACACGACCTGCTCTCACCTCTGCCTAATTACAGCCTCATTAAGCCAAATATGAAACACCTTTCTGGCACCACCTGTAGCCCCAATCTCATTATGAATCTCAGCACCTCACACTGCTTTGGGCTCTCTGATTCTTTGGGTTAAGAGAGAATCTATTTATAGGGCTTGGTTTCCCAGAGCAAAGTTGGGCCCTTGACATGGATGCATCCAAGTAGGGGTAGTGCAGAGGCGTGAGACAGTTGGAGGTCTCAGAGCATCCATGGGGCTTGCTGCTGATGGTAATAAGGTTAAGGTTTCAGGTTGGCATTTGCAATCTGCAGCAGTTCCAGGTGGATGCTTTTGTTGCAGCACCGTGAGGAGGATCTTCTGTGGCAGCCCCCTTCTCCAACCAGTTCTGGAGGTGTGGAAGAAGCTGGACCAGGGCACCCCAGCTCTAACACAAACTGCCTTGGCTCTTGCAAAGCTTTCCTTTGAACTTTGACTTTCTGTTCACTTGTTCTTCTGCCTGAGGCAATTTGTAATTGTGGGATCCCAAACAGCTCCAAGTTTCTCTGAGTGGAAATGATGAGAAGGAGGAGATCATTTCCTGGCTGTTCATGCTATAGCGTGGTGCCAAGGTCATTTTGGGTGCTGCCTTGTCCTTTTGGGCTGTTCTTCTGGTCCTTGTGAACTTCAGACAGCAAGAAGGGAAGGAGCAGACAGGTCCCTGTAATGGCTAGATGTACTTGCAGAGCAGGGTGCAGTTTGGAGGATGTTCCTTTGGTGCCTTCTGGACACAAATTGTGCTTTTTGGTGGAATCCCAGGAGTACTGCACAATGCAGATAACAGCAGGATGATACTTAGGCTGCCAAGTGAGGCCAAGCCACAGGAGCTGCTTCATCCCTGCATCTCCAGCGCAAGATCGGCTAAAAGGAGCAAAGCTGAGAACTTTGGGGCTGGGATGGTGAAGGACTGAGTGAGAGCTGCAGGAGCACTTGCACTGGGTTTGCTGGTGTCCATGCACGCAAGGAGTAGAGGCTGTTGGGATCCTGACCACCAGCCTTACCACCCTCTGAGCACCAGGATCTCCAAAGCAGCAAATGGTGACAGGTAAGATAAAAGGGGACCAGTGTGATGGTGCAGGATGGGGTGCTGCAGGATGCCCTCCTCTTCTCTGCAATTTCAGAAGCAGAGCAGCACCCAGGTTTATGAGTCCAGGGCAATGCTTCATCCTCCATTGTGGGGTGGTTGGGACCCAGCTCCTCCACACTGGATCTCAGTGGAGCTGGGATGTGGGTTTGTGTCATAGCCTGGCAGGAGCCCCAGGCTCTTCCAGGCACAGGAACGTACACGTGTCTGCACGACAGCTTGAGGTGTGCCCTGCTCCTTAGCAGGAGCATTGAACTGCTGCGTTTGCTTGTCTGCAAATACACCACTGCAAAACGTACCCAAAGGGGGAGCTCAGCTCTTCTGCACTCAACGGGGACTCCTGGTAATCATAGCACGGCTCTGCCTGGAGTTTAATGCTCAAAGCCCTTCCTTTGGATGTTGGTGTGGCTGGTAAAACAGGATATGGGTAAACTTGGGGCAGAAACCATAAAATTTGGGGGCTTTTTGGTAGGAAAGTAAAGGGGGTGTTTATTGCCCAGGTTTCGTTACTACCCAAATGCTGGTGTCTGAGCCCGTTGCTCTGTTGAAGTTGGCTGAGTTCTTCAGAGCTCAGCTGCATTAAGTGATTTTAATAGATACTCCTAAATCACTCTAAATTTGGAGATCTTTCCAGTCGGGCTTTGCTGCGTTCGAGTTTGCTGTTGCAGTTCCCACCAGGGTCAAAGGTGCTGTGGATGTGTCAGGTTTAGAAACGAAAACCAGCTAAACTTTAACGGGCGGCTTTAGGATGCTATTCCCACCTCCCCGCGGCGCGGGATGCTCTTCAACCACCCGCAAAACCCAAGCCATCTATCGCTTCCTTCCCAGCCATGGGGGGGGGGTCCCATAGACCCGAGGGGGACCGCGGGCGGGGCGAGGCGGCGGCGGGGCCGCCCCCGGCGGTGGAGGCGGGCTGGCGGCGCGGTCCGGTGCGGTGCGCTCCGCTCCTCTCCGCGCCCGTCCGCGCCGCCGGTCTCCCCCAAGATGGCCGCCGACGTGGGATCGATGTTTCGATACCGGACGAGGTTTGATGTCCGCCGGCTCCAGGTTGGTGGCGGCGGCGGCCGCGGGGCTGGCGGCGGGCGGAAGATGGATGGAGCGGGGCTGGAGGGGGGGATTCCGGGAGGCCGCCCCCATCCCTCCCCTTATCCACCCCCCCCCCCCCCCCCCCCCCCCCCCCCCCCACCCCCCCTC
>NDXB01007362.1:182404-201920 GCA_002631895.1 Agapornis roseicollis | reverse complement strand
CCCCCCCCCCCTTTTCCCCCCCCCCCCCCCCATCGCTCCCGCCCTCCCTCCGACCGCCCTTCCCCATCGATAGGTATCAGAAATTGATCCCCGCCGCCGCCGCTCTTTGTTCGGCGCCGCCCGGGAGCATGGAGCAGCGCTAGCGGCGATGGAGCCGCGCCGCCCCGGCCCCCGCCCCGCCGCCCCCGAGGTGACAGCGCGGCCGCCGCTCCGCCCCGGCGGGAGGGAGGGAGGGAGAGGAGGAAGTTGCGCGGGATGAAGTTGCGGGGAGCGCGGCCCCCCGCGCCGCTCCACCAAGTTTCTTGCGGTCCCCGCCCGCGGAGCGGAGCCGCAGGTGCCCGCGGGCTGCGAAGTGTCCCCGGCGTTGTCCGGCCTGCCCCCGGGAGCGGGTCTGCAGGGGCATCCCCGGCTCGTGTCTGGAGCGGGCGCGGCGGGGCAGGGGCTCACCGGTGAGACGATGGATGCGCGGTAGCCGGGGGATGGCGGAGCGGGGCTGCCCGGAGCCCCGCCGAGCTCTCATTGTTCAGGGCCCCGGGTGCGCGGTGCCGGGGCTCGGTCAGCCCTGAACGTCAGGGAAAGGCGATCGGGACGAGCCGGCTGTTGGCCGGTCCTGCGGTGGCCGGGACTGGCTATGGATGTGGCGGGAGAGAGATCCTTTGTGGCCCCGGGCAGGTCACGGCTGCCGTATCCCGCCGTGGTGCCCTCGGTGTGTGAAATTACCGGTAAGTCCTTTGTTAAGGTGTGCGAGGGAAGGTTTGCCGGGGGATGCTGGCAGTTTGTGATCTGAAATAGGCACCGATGTAGTGGGGAGGCGGATAATTAACACAATAGCTCTCCCAACATAATGGGATGAAATCCAACCTGGATCTACTACAAAAGCCGAAACGCTCGTTTACATGGATATTAAATGGGTTTATCCCTGTCGGATATTACGGAGTTTAAAGCATAGTGTGCTTCGTAGGGGAGTAAACAGATTGAAATGCGATTTATGGGGCTCTCTTACTGTATCAACAGTTTCAGCATTTAATGCATTTTGGCTTTTAAGCAGATTGTGTGCTATGTCCGCAATACGCGACCCTAAAAGTACTGCAGGTACCACGGTCGATTGGCTTGCCATGATTGCTCATTGTGGTCAGGAAGGGATTACGGGTCTAAGTGCTTTGGATACAAAAGCATTCCCAGCTAAATCATGCTGATGACTTTTCGTGGGTGTGCAGACCTTTATTCAAAGGCGAATATTGGCAGCTACTTTTCCATGGGTCCGTTGTGGGGTGAACTTTGCTGGAGGGAGAGGTGGTCAGGGCGGTGGGTGTTCTGCTTGACTGAATGGCCATGGTTGGGTGCTGGAGATGGAGCCATAGGTATTGACTTCTGTCCAGCTGGGATCATGGTGGGAAAGGTGACCTTGTGCCAGCTTGGCCTAATGCCCTCTATTAGAAAGGAAAACAAAAATAAAAGGAAAGGAAACAATCCATTTATTATCCTTCCAAGAGCTTTTCCTGTGGGTTTTTTTCCTCCCTTTTCCTCTTTAATGCATGTGCCTGAGCAGCTCTGCTGGCCTGGGGCTCCCTGGGAATGGCAGAGTTTTGAGCAACCCTGATGAATGGTGGGCATATGTAAAACATGTAGATAATGTGCTACTCGGCAGCACTTTGATCGAAACAGCGTCGAGGCTTTTTACAGCAAATAGTCTTGGAAATGAGAAGAGATAAAATTCCATCAAAGATAATGCCAGACATATTTCATTGGGTTATGAGATTGTTTTATTGTGTACATTACTAATGCAGTATTTTTTTACAGCTTTCTTGTGTATAATAGTCATAGCAGGATTTGGTCCTTTATGGGGTTTTTGTGTTTTAATTTGCTCTTGGTTTATTACGTTCCGGTTGGCACTGTATGGATTACACGCTCCGGATGCCTCTTTAATCTAACCCAAACCGGCAAAAAATGGGAAGAGTTGTGAGCTGCTGATTTGGGATAATAAATACAAGAGCGAGTGAGGGGAGAGGGACTGATTATAGCCATCTTTTGTCAATGTCTTCACATCTCATTATGCAGATGAGCTCTGGCTATATGGCTCCAGTGTTTGGTTCGTCAAATACAATGCTCTCGGTTTGATTTCCTGTAATGCAAATGCTCTCAGCATTCTGGAGTGGAGTTGGGCAGAAACTTTGTCAGGAGCCTTGGAACGCGGTGTGGTTGATGGAATGTTTTTTGCTGTTCAAAGTTTAGGGAATGGTGGGGGGGTTGAAACACACCCAACCAACCCCACAACTGTGGATGTGATTAAAATATTATAACCTTATGATATTCTGAAGTGCATAAATTTTACATATCAGCTACAGAGGGAGTTTAGACATCCATTAAATGATATGACAGCTTGACTTATCTAAATGTGCATCATTTAACAATGTGTCAAAATTCTTCTTTATATAGACGACAGCAGTAAATAAGCTATCAGTCCTCTTGGCTGAAGCTTAATTCCTGGAGCTTGGACTAACGGGCTGAACTGCTTGCTTGTGGTGGGCAGGATAATCTCAGGGGGAGGCAAGGGTGCTTTTGGGGCTATCCATGCAGGGAGCTTCGCCTCTGCAAATTCCTGGGTTCTGTGGTTTTTAGGGATCGTATGGAGAGACTGGTGGCACCTTCCAGTTACCTCTAGCACCCAAGACTGTTCATTCCCACCTCTGCAAAGCAGAGGGTGAGGTGATGCTCGTGGTCACTGTGCCCAAGGGGAGGAGAGAGGTGCCAGAGGGGGCTCTGAGTGCCCACATCTTGGGACTTTCATCTTTCCAAGGGGAAAGCTCAGGGTTTGTGCCATTACAGCCCATGGCCGGGGCTGGCTGAGGAGCGTTGTGGGCTTGTGAATGGTTTGTGCCTCCCAGAGGCTCTGACTGCTCCTTGTGCATTGGGGTGGGAGCTGTGGAATTATCCCGTTTACACAATTAACATGGATTTAGGAGCAGTGTCACTAAAGACGCCTGGTTCTCTACAGATGTCTGTTGTCTGATGGTGTTGTGCTCCTCTTGAGAGGTTCCTGATGACCTGATGATGCTCTTTATGTGGATTCTCTACTGTCTTCTATTGTGGCTGTGCTATGTAGCCTATGTCTTGTCAGGGACACTGGTGACATTTCTTCACTTGGGAGCCCTGTTTCTTTAGAGATCTAGGGCTATGGCAGCTACAGATACTTTTCCTTTCCATATACCACCAAAGAGGTTCACCTGAACTGACCACCAAAGCACAGATGATTCTCCAGCGTGACTTGTTAGAACCTTGGCCACTGGGGAAACTTGTGTCTCTGGATGTCACCATCATTGACCACAATGTGGTGTTCCTTTCCTCCCTACTTGATACTGGTTCTGGTGCAGCATCCATCCCACATCCCACTGTTCCTCCCCAAACCCTTCATTAGAAGCAATTACTTGATATTTCTAATATCAAGAATGACTGGGATGGGCCCTGTTCCTGCTCCCACCTGCCATTGGCTTTGGGTTGTGCACCATTAGGAAGTCATTCCATGAAGCTTCTGAGGTCAAATGTATGGTTTTCCCCTTATTATTTTTTCCTGTGTCTGAATAATTGAGACACTGCCAGACAAGACGAGAGCTGCAGAAAATGAGAGTTTATCTTTAGCTCTGCAGCTCTCGCTTTAGAAACTGGTGACCCCAATTCCAGCCCAAAGAGTGACTTCTTCCCTAATTAATAAATCCATTAATTAATTGTGTGCGTGCTGCGGCCCATTAGAGATGTACACGCTGTCCTCCTGATCCAGTTTAGTGGGTTGTCTCTGTGGCCTTGGAGGAGAGTGGGGGGTGCGGAAAGGATTGGGATCAAGAGGCAAATAAGGGACAGGGATGGGGATGTGATTTGATTTTATGGGACTAGAGGGAAGGGTATCAACCCTGATGGGTTATCCAGCTCAGAGGTGGGAATGGGGACAATGAGCAGAGTGCTTGTGGTTGCTGTGCCCCATGAAATAGGGGAGATTGTGGAACGGAGTTCATGGGATGGAGGCAGCTGCCTGCTGCCCCTAACTCAGGCCAGCCCGGCCTCTTGCATTGATGCCCTGCATGGCTTGGTGGCAGTGAGGGAGCTGTTTCATTGTGGTCCCCGGGTTCCTCATCACCTCTTGCTGCTTGTGTCATGAGTTTGGCTGGGCTCAGCAGGGCCTTTGTGCTGCAGGTGGAGCTGAATGCTAAAACGCTTGGTGATCTGAATTATTATTTATGACCAGATTAAGCAAGCAGCACACTCCCAGCCCCAGTCCTTTAGGAGGCACTTGCTTAACTAGATAACCTCAGCGGAGCGTGCAGAACGCGCTATTCATCTCCCTCCATATGTTGGCAGAGGAGCTGCTCCTTTCAGTTAATTTTTCTTGCTGTCTGCAGAGACTTCAACTCAAAATGCAGGCAAAACTGTTGTGTGCGCTGGTCCCGTGGCTCCTGTCTTCTCTGCTGAATGGCAAGTTAACTATTGGCAAGAGCAGCACCAACTTTAGACACAGAATATGGATTTGGGGGCTGGAGCGGCCTGTCTGCTCCTCAGTTGTCCCTTCCTCTTTTTGCTGGTTGGAGAAAAGCAGAGTATTTGGGCTCCCAGAGGTGGTTGTGTGTCCCATGGAATGCAGTGATGCTGCTCCCCTCCTCCCTTGGGTGCTGGTATAATCATGGTGCTGTACATTCCCAGCCATGGGAATTCCCACATCTTGAATGCCAGGGAATTATCCCAAGAGCTGCTGACTCAACATGGCGATTGCAAATGCAGGACCCTTGTTTGCAAGGTGGGAGGGTGATGTTGAGCTGCAGCCTCCTCAACAGCCTGCTTTGAAATGAAGTTAATTTAGGGTACAGCAGTGATGGTGGGTGCTCCCCCCTTGCCAGACCTTGAGATGGAAACCACACAGCAGCTCACTTGCTGTATTAATGGGTAGCACATTCCCTCTCAGATTGGAAAAGGCACATTAGAGGCGTCCATCCCTCCAAAAAAAAGAGCCTGTGTGAAGTTCCTCAGAACATTTTGTACCATCCTGCTCCTATTACCGAAAGATGTAATTCCCCAACTTGGGAGATAATAAGCAGGTATTGACTTCTGCTGGGGTCATTATCAAGATTTATTCAGTCAATATGGCTTCTTGGGTCAATAAATCTTGAGGTTGATAAAGGAGGAATATATACTTGCAGACTTTATTAAAAAGTTTTCCCCTTTTGTACGGCTTTCTCGTGTGTGTTGCGTTAGGATCTATGAGACTGAGCTCTCTTTAATTACCTGTTCATGCAGCTTTTGGTGTCCCCTGCCAAGGCAGCAAGACTTGGGAAGCAGGATTCAGCCTGGTGCTGGGACTGCCTTGCTTGAGATCACTGCCTTGGCATGCCTTTGGTGATGGAGTCTCTGATAGGGACGTTGCCATCTGAGGGGGATCCCTCTAATCAGGGGGACTGGGATCTGTAGGTGCCTCATCCCTTCATCGCAGGATGGATGGGACTGAGCACGGTTGCTGTGAGAGAATTAAAACTCAGGATCCATATTCCCAGCCCACTGTAAAATAATGGGATTGTGTCCCCTTCCCCATTGCAGGCTGAGAAGCCTCTGGCATTCAAGATGCAGTGAAACAGCCATGATGCTCTGTTGGTCTGGGGTCTGTCCCAGCACCTGCTTACTGCCTAGGGCAATGGCTTTGTGCCTCAGTTTCTCTGCTCCTGGGGTACAAACGATGGAGTGTCTTTGGGGCAAATCACCTCCAAAAAGGGGTCTGGCAGCCTCATGGTGTTTGTGCCTGTTGCTTGTGTGCATGGCTGTGTGTTGTCCATTATCTCCTGCAGCAAAGGGCCCTTGGAAGAGTTGTGTGTGCCATTTTGGCTGCCCATGCAGAGGATTTCAGGGGGGCACCTCTGCAAAGAGCTCCAGGCTGTATCAGTACAATGAGGAATGGCTGTTGAAGCCAGCAAGCCACCAGCCACAGGGGGTCATCAGCAGAATCCAACCAAAAGGCTTTAGATAGCCTGGAAAGCTCAAGTGCTCATTATTTACTGCAGTGCTTGTTAATGAACTCGGGCACAGCAGCATCCACCCTTTCCCAGGTCAGATCCAGGTTTGAGGTGGGCAATAACTGCTCACCCTGGGCTTGCAGGCATGAACCCCATTGGATGATGGGTTCCTTCAACTCCATCTGGGTATTTAATATGATTTATTGTGGCCATGCCTGCTGACGAGCTTTGCTGTATTCCCACAATTGACGGCTTTCCTTTTTAAGTTGAAGCTTCCTGATTTCGCACAGCTGAACACCTCCTTCCAAAATGGTTTCTGTGCTGCTCCCTCCCCCCGGCCCCTTCTCTTAGTATGGCCTTGCTGTGTAATTATTTTTTTGACTACTTAGAAGTAGCACTTAATGATTTCCCCAAAGCTGCGACAGGACCCCAGAGGATTGATTTAGCTGCAGTTTAAGCGACTCTCTGCGAACGCAGGGCCGCTCTACTATTAATTGCTTGGTGGGTGCGTGCTGGTTGGTTTCTTCTGCAACACGGGTTTCTAAAGAAGTAAATAACCAATTTGAACCCTGGGTAAATATCCCTCTGGTGGGAGCTGCGCCGTGCGTCAGCCACTCGGAGCATGCTGCCGTTGCCTTTGGTAACGCTCCCGTGGTTTTACACCGGAGTCAGGACCTCAGGCATCCTTTGTTTTCTTCCGTCGGGATAACATAATAAAGTAGTACCTGGTGCTGGCAGCGGGTCTTGTAATGTGTGGTGTAAGCACAGCAGCTCGTTGGCGCCAGGGCCCGTGTGTTATTGCTTAGCCTGGCTGCAGAGGACATTTATTCTTTATTAATCACGCTGATTAATAAAGGGCATGGGGAGAGCTGCCTTTGGCTGCAGTGCTCTGAGTGCTCTGCAAACATTGCTTCATCCCTGGGAGCTGGGTAATCATTACCCGTCCTGTCCCCCTGGTCCCTTGGCTGAGGGAGCAGTGGGCTCTGCTCTGGAGGGGCACAGTTTGGGGAGCAGTGTTGCTAAAAGTCTGCTGTGATGGCCACATGCAGTGCATGGTGGCTGGGATGGAGTGATGGGGAGGATGGTGCTCTCCAAGATGAAGGCTCTGAACTCTAAAGACAGAGGCTCACCACTCTCCCTGGTGGGAGCATTGTGCTGGATCCCCTGAGCAGCACCCTTGCTGAATTCAGTGCCCAAGCTGCTGGTGAAGGTTCCTCCAAAATGTCTCTCTTTCTGTGAGCATTTGCTGATACCATATTCATTGTACTGGAGCCAGAGCAGGATGCCCTGATCGTGCTGTGCCAGTTCCCATTCTTCCAGCACCTCCAACTCCCCAACCCCAGCCCTGGCAGAGTTTGGACTGGCAGGTACCCGGAGCTGGTGGGACCCAGCATCCAGGATGGCAGCAGCCATCCAGGACCATCAGATTTGCCCACTCCATCCTCCGTTTGGTGCATGCTGCAGAGGTCTTCTGCTACTGCACTTTTCCTTCAAATAAAAGCAGCTAATTAACATTATTCTTTAATTATTGCCTTTATCAACAAGGGGTCTGGTTTATACCAGCAGGATAGTTGCTTTCCCTTCCACTACCCAAGCGAATGCTTCAGTTCCTGTTGCTTTTGAAATGAATTTGATGTCATCTGCCCATTGTCACTTAATGGGGACACTTGGGTAATGATTGCGCGCTCCAGCCCTGTTAGCAGCACTGCGAGCGTGTAATTTAGCCCCTTAGGCAGCAGTACTTTTGAAATCTCTGGATAGTTTTGAACTCTCTGTTCTTAATTAAATATGCAATTTTTCACGGTAACCAGGTTAATTCTTTTGTGTTGTGTTGTAATACTGTTAGGAATTTCCATCGTTCTTATTAAACATTATTCAGGCATTGTGAATTCCATAATTAAAAAAAATGAAAAGAACAAAGCTTGATTCACTTCTTTCTTTTCCCTGGTTAATTTATCAAATGAATTTTGCAAATTTTCCTTTTTCTCCCCAGACGGCATGCCAAGTGTTTTAAAGGGGAAGGATTTAATTGCTCTGTAGGGATTGGTTGGTTATGAAGGATTTGGCTGTTTGATTAGTAAACCCTATTGGGAATGGTTTAATGCTCCATGATCTTAAAAATTGTCTGATTGTTAGGCTCTCCAAGGATGTTTCCTCTTTTCCTTCTGTACGGCAGCAGCTTTGCACAAGTGTGATTATTAGATAGTGAGGAGGGAGTGGAGGGGTCGATGGTTGGTGCTAGGTGAGCCTGGCCTGTGCTGCTAGTGCCTAGGGAGCTGCTGTTGCCCCTGGGGCAATGGTGATGGTGAGACAAACCAGTGGTCCCTGTGTGCATCCCTGTAGGTCGCAAGGCTGGATCCTGTGCTCAGTTTTACTTCTAAGACTTGTTCTCTAATATCTACCCTGTAATATAATGAAATTACACAGCAGATCTGATTTACCAAGAGACGAAACCCCTTTGTGTTCTTCAGGTATGAATCACTTTGGTAACCCACTGGGCAGCATCCTGTAAGGATGCTAAAGTGTGTGTGGAGGTCTTGCTGCATCCTGTAAGGATGCTGAAGTGTGTGGAGAGGTCTTGCAGCATCCCATGAGGATGCTGAAGTGCATTGGGAAGTCCTGATGTGAGGAATCCATAGTATCTTGGAGCTGGGTGGGCAGAATCGTGCATGAGGAAGAATGCATGGCTGCAGCCTGCTGGGGGTTTAATCCAGGTACCCTGTAGCAGGGGTGCTTATAGAGCCCCAGTCCAGGAGTTAAGTGGTTGATCAACCTGCTCTGACTGGGTTGCTTTTGAAATGCTTTTTGACTTAATGTAGAGAAACCCCCTCAATATCTGGTGTTTCTAGCCATGTGGTGCCATTTGAGGTATGGCTGTGAGGTAAAGGATGGTGATGGGCTCACTATTAAATAACTGAAAAGCCCCTGTGTGGTGCTGACACCCAATTGGGTTTGGGGGAAGCGGGAGGGGTTTTACTTCCCACCCAATGCATGGAGCATCCCTGGCAGGTGCCGGTAGCTGGGAGACAGCAGTCCAGCCAGGATCGATTGCGGCCAGTCTGAGGGGGCTCCCCAGGGGTTATTTGGGCTTTAAGGAGAGGTCAGAGAGTCATTAAACCCATCAATACATTACAATGTAAGAGAAGAGCCGCCGTTACCTTCCAGCTTGGTTTCTGTGCTGACAGTTTTTCCCCATTCTGGTTCCAGCTTCTTAAGCTGGATGGCTCAACCAGGCTGGTGCTACTTGTGATGGCTTGGATGGGAACTGTTCAACAGCTGTGGGCAGGAACAGTCAATGCCAGGCTATGGTTATGGCTAAAGCAGGGTTGCAAGCCATTTGCTCTATGTATATTGCTCAGTGGCAGTGACATAGGGCTGCCTGGGCTCTGCTGCACCACTGGCATGGGGCTGCTCCCTGCTGTGCTGTGCTGAATCCATAAAGTCATTTAAAATACAAGAAGCCACCTAAAAAATTCTAGACATTTGCAAGGCGAAGGCGAGCAGATGCTGGTAATGTATTCCCAGGCATGACGCAGAGTGGCAGCATGTCGTGAACCGTGTCCCCAGGGACCTCTGGGGCTGTGATATTGGCTTTAACCCCCACTGCCTCCGGTCGGGGTGTAAATTCATCAGGCTTACGGGTATTGCTCTTGGACTACTGAATAATTTACAGTTGCGGAGCCCAGCCAGGTTCAGGTCATTGGGGTTCATGGGTTAATAACAGGTTTGGTTTTTGTTGTCAGCAGCTGCCTTGATAACATATGAAAGAATCCTATTCTGTTGATTAGATTTTGAAATGGATCAATTTTTAATCAGCAGAACATCTGACTCACTCAATAAGAGGAGCGTTGGTGGAGACAGGACGAGGGGCTCGTTATTTACAACATTGTTTGTTTTTACTAATACGCAAATCCTCACCGGGACTGGAGCCTGGCCCCTGCCTCTCTTTGCCCTGGCTCCCCCAAACTAAATTACTGGGATTATCACCACGTCTTGGATTCATCCAGTGATTCAGTAGGAAATCTGTGGTGCTGTTGGAGAGCTCCGAGGGCACGTGGAAGCTTTGATTTAGAGATCTGCTGTTATCAATGGAAAAACATTTCATTATCGATCACTGGATCATTGGTATAGAAGCATCTTGGGGGTGTTTGGCTCACCCCTTCCCAAGCATCATTTTGGAAATTTGCCTCCCCAAGGGCTACCAAAATCACCTTCAGGATGAGCTTGTGGGTGCTGGGAGAGCAGGGGACAAACCCCAGTGGGAGGCAGAGAGATCTTGGCCAAATCCCTATGTGTAAGGTTTCAAAGGGAATAACTTTGATTTCATATAATATTAATGTAATATTTTAGTAAATCTAACAGAGCTGGATTCCCATTACAAGTTAAATACTGGGTGGGGACCTGGGCATATGCTTATTTATTTGTTATATTATTACTTTTATATACATTATATGATTACAACAAGCATCCCAAACTTGACACGTTGCACCGAACCTTGATAACCACGTGCATTTCTTTTTGTAAAGACATGCATAAAACCCATTTATGTTTTTCTAAATGGAATCCACTGTCTTGAAGCAACTATTAACAACCACTCTAGGCAGACTCCCTGAAAATGAAGCTCAAGTTTTTAACAGCAGAAAAGGTAAAGGTCTCGTGAATGTAAGTTTGGAGAGAGTATCACTGGAGTGTGGGTGGCTGGGGACGGTCTGTTGCTGGCAGATACAGATATAAATAAGGACTCAGTGGTGCTGGTAATTTGCATGGTTTTGCCCTGGGTGCTTTGGGATTTTACTTTTGAAACTTGTGCCTTCTGGCAGTCTCCTTAACCTAAATAAACATTTTCCCTCTTGCCACAGATCAATTAAGCTTGTGGCTGTGTGGGGGCTTGCCCCTGGCAGGTTTCCTTCTCCATTTTTGTTCCTTGAAAGAGTTGCTTTTTAGCTAAAACTGGATGTATTTATGAATTTATACATATAGCTTCGTGTTGATTTGGTGGGGGAGTCATCCAGGAAAAGCGGGCTGAAGCCTTTGGGATACCGGTGATGGGATGTGAGCATGGGGATGTGCTCCCTGGTCCTGCTGGGTGCTGCAGCCTATTCCAGCTCCACGTGGGCACTCACATCCCCTGTGTTTGCTGATCTCTGGCCACAACCAGCCACGCTTCAAGGTCTCCTTTGGGGCTTTGTGGTGCCTGGTGTTATTACAGTACCATAAGCCCAAGGGCTCATTTTCTATAGCCTGGAAACAACACTGCAGGTAATGAGTGTTTGCTAATAGCCACAGCAATAGCTTATGGGCTCTCATGCCTGTCTGTGGGCATGGGTGATATATCAGTTTCTGCTAAAAACATTAGCAACATCATAAGGTTAAATATGCATATTATATCATCCTTGGCAGGTTTATTTTCAGGAGAGCAATGGGTGTCACAAGTTCATGACTTCAAAATAAAGTTTATTTTGGTGATGGAAAATGTGCTTCTCTGTTAAGCATCTGCTGGTTATTTTCTGGGGAGAGGGGAAAGAAAAACACTTTTGCAAAGAGGAGAGGGGCAGCTGACCTGCCTTTTGTTTAATAATTGGTGCTTAGGAAGCATCAATGGAGGTGATGGGTCCATAGTGTTCATTGGGCATTGAGGAGCTGCCCAGTTTTTGTGCTTGAGAGAGAAACCAGCTCCTCTGGTAACTCATTAACTCTCCAAACTGCCCTTGTGTTTAGCAACTAAGTAAATGAGTTGCTGATGGGCCCCTGGGTTTTAGTGTCATTGCTCCAGACAGGATTGACCCAAAACTGTAGTGGGAGATAGGCCCTGTGTGCAGAGTGAGCAAAGCGCACCGGTGGGGTTGGAAATGGTACTTTGCCACTTCTTTTTTGATTTAAAGTTCTACATGGCAGTTGCTCCTTTGCAGCTCAGTGTTCATTTTGGGTCCATGAGGTTTGTCCTTGTGACAGTCCCAAGGCTGGTGGGTACAACCCTGTGTGTTGCTTGAAAGCTCAGCTGATTTGATTTGGAGTTACTGAGACTGAGTTACTGAGACTGGCATGTAATCCTGTCCTTTTTCCTCCTTGATTTTTAAGCCATTTAGCTGGATATGAAGCTCCAGCAATTTTGGACACCACAAGGTACTTGGGTCCATCAGGTCTCCCTGTGCAGGACATGTAGGTTGCTTTTTGGCAGCAGTCCTTTTCTCCTTATCCATCCCTTGCTCTTGTTGAAGAATCCCTCCTTCCTGCCATGCATAACCTGAGCCTGGAAGGCTTTCTGTGTTTCTGTCTTTTTTTTAGTCTAATAATTAAACAGTAACAGAGCCCAGCATCTCTTTATTTAAAGAGCAGATGGAGCATCCTGTATATTAGCATGGTCCTGGCTCCAACAGCACCAGCGAGTCCTGAAGCTCAGGGTTTGGATGTGCCTCCCGAGGACTGTGTTATTGGGCAGGCAGCGGGCAGCAGCCCCATGGGATGCCACTCAGAATTAGAAGGGCATTGTTAGATAGAGGTGAGCTGAGATGATTTTCCTGCCTTTCCTTTCCTATGCCATGGCTGAATCCCAGCGAGCTGCTTGAAAAGCACTTCTTGGCCCCGATGGGATGCCTTCCTGCTGTCTGAGTTGGCAAAATCTGGCACAAGGTGGGTGCCATGGGCTCAACCCAGTGCTGAACATCTTTCCCTGCATCCCACCTCTGTGAGCAGCCACCAGAGGAGCTGCAGCTTAGATGGTTATAACCAATGTGAGGTGTTTTTGGTGGCACGCATTGTAATGGATATTCCCAGACTGCTGCTTGAAACAGCTATAAGAGACACGAGCACAGGCACTGGCTGCTGAGCTTGCCCAAAGCTGGTTGCTCCCTCCTCACCATTGTGATGTGTTGTGCCTCAGATGCCATCAAATCAATCATCAGCCAAACTCTTGTCTTTCCCATTCTGTCTCTAACCAGCATCACCATCTAGCAACTGTGCCATTTACCTCCCACACTGGCTTCTTGTTGAAATGCCCTATTTTTGTTTCTTTCCCAAGCAGCTCCAATTGATAATTTAGCTCTGGATAAAGCAACCTAAGAGCTTTTTATTTCTCAGAGGCCAAACATTGATGTTGTGTGAAATGGGAGCTTTGAGGAGGCTTTGTATGGAACTTAGCTTCCTGAAAAATTTATTTACTGTGACTGTGATCTGCAGGAGTGAATTGATGTTTATCTATAGTAGTTCTTGCCAGAAAAAGAAATGCATAACTGCACTTTCTTGGGAAGCTTTGAAAGGCCTTTTAAATAAGTGTCTAATAGTAGGCTCTCAATAGCAAACAGCCAGCTTGATAGACAGTATACAGTATATTAACCATAAGCAGGCCTAATCTTTTCCTCATGTTTTAGAGAATGCTTTATAACCTTGTGGCCAAAGAATTCATGATCACCAGGTACTTGAAGCTAAGCAAAATTATACTGGCTGTTACAACTGCGAGATCAATACTGCCGGGAAGCACACGGGGCTGTGAGCTCCTGCTTGTAGCCCATGTCCTGACTGTGGAGCTTGGATTTAGGTGGCTCATCCATAATGTGGAGGTTTCCCTGGCAAGGGATGCATGGGAAGGGTGGTGATTTATGCAGTCGTTTTGCAGTTGCTACATGGGAGATGGGAGTCCCAGCATCGTGCCGGAGTGATGCGCAAGCCCCAGTGTGGTGATGGAGCTACATCAGAGAGTGGGATTTGGGTCTGGTGGGATGGAGCCAGCTTACCTGCATCTTCCCATTGCTGGAGGTGGCAAAAATACAGCAGTTTTCTGGCTGGTAGCATTTGCCCCAAGGTGAGAGCACAGAAGTCCCTGGTGAGCATCCAGCCATCACCTTTGCTTGCAGGTTGGGGGTCTTTGCTTTCTCTGGGGTGATCTGAGCCACGTACTTCAGTGCCCTCATTTGCAGTCATGTTTTTCTGCTTTCCCTGCCTGTGCTGTGTTGGATCCTGGGAGCTCTGTCCAGGAGTCAGGGAATCGATAGATGGTTAAGGTGATAAGTGGCTTTGCTAAAAACCAATTTTGCAAGAGGACTTTGCAAAGGGGTTAGTGGAGAGGATCTGCATCCATGCCCCAAATTGCTCGCTCCAGCCAGGAGCTCAACTCCGACCTGAATTAACCTGGGAAGCATCCTCAGTGCAGGCTGTGGCTGCTCTTCTCCTGCTTCAGTAAATCCATGTGGATCCTGTGGGAGGGTGAGTCTGAGGAATGGTTCTTCTTCCCCCAGAGAGAGTGTTTGGGGAAAATCAGAGGGGTGAACATGCCTGAAGGCAATGTAGAATGAAACAAGCAGAATTTGCTCAGCTGATAACTTCTCACTGCTCTCAGAGCTTCGGCTCTGTCAGCATTCCAGTGGCAGTATTTACATAGGGATGAAGTGTTCCCATACGGCTTCTTCAGTGCAGCCAGGTCTAAGCAGGCTTTCTTCTAATCTCCACCACTGCTGGCTGCTGCTTCCAGCTCTATTTTCCCCTCTAATAAACATATTCGTTGCACTGTCAAGAAGATCCCATAGCCCACTTGTGGGGTACTTACTGGTTTTGGCATAGCTTGGTGGTCCTGATGCTGTGGTGCCAATGGTGGGATGATGCTGTGCCGAGACATTGTGCTGCTTCCTGCCACCAAGCACGAGTGCCCCTTAGGCACCCAGTTCATTGGGCTGGTGATTTATCTGAGGGTGTTGTAATGTCCCTCTGGTTCATCTGTCCCTTCTGCATCACACAAGGGCTGCAAGCAGCAAAGGTGTGAGTTTTCCCACCTATGTATTTGATTTTCCATGGGCATCGAGATTGTTTTGGGGCTTTCTGGTGTTTCTCAGTCTTAACTCATCTTTTCCCACCTACAAGGCCCATATTGTAGCCTCAGGGCACAGAGGCTGGTGGTGGGATGAGCCAGCAGCAGTACCCCTTCTCCCCTCAGGCAGTGGTTCTTTGTTTTCCCTCTGTTTCCCATTCATCAGGTGGAGTTCCCCTTTGGCCAGTGAGCCCAGAAGGAGCATCGGTGGGATGCTCCTGCATTGCTGTTGGGCTTTGCTTTCGTGCCATTATTTATTACTACACTGCTTCATTACACAGCCGCAGTTCGAATGCTGTGGCTGAAACCACCTTATTATTTGATTTTTTCTAATCATCGTGGGGAGGCTGTTTCTGGATGCTGATTGATGGAAACATCTTATCTCCTCTAGTCAAAGTGTCTCCGCTTCGCGTGGTAATGAAATAGTTTGACACTTTGACACAAGTGTCAAACACTTCCAGACAGCGGAGGCTTTGATCTAGGTGCAAACTGGTTTCATTACAACAAGCAGACTTCCCCCCTCCCCCTTTCATCCGGAGAAGGAGATAAGGGGTTCCAATTGGTGCGAAGTAGTAGCTGCTCTTAATGGTTTTAAAACTAAAAGTAAGGAAAACTATAAGGCTGGAATAGTTAAGCTGTTATGTCATGTTAGAAACTGGCCCCAGTGCTGTGCAGTGGAATATGGGAAAGCCAACAGGATGAACGATAAACATGAGAGAATCTTCCTAAAATAAACCAGAAATCTTCCCTTCTGGGAGATGTTTGGTTTTGTTTTTCCCAATATTTCAAGTAAGAACTTCTTCAGAAATGCCTTTTCTGGAGAAAAATGTGTCTTGTTTTTCATAAAAGTGATGTTTTCTGTGAAAGCACTCCTACTGTTGCCCTTTTTTTTAATGGAGGGAGGGCAGGCAGCCCTTTTAGGCACTCTGGTTTGGTGCTATCATCTGCACCCCAGGTTGCCACCCCTGTGGTTGTGTCCAGGATGGCTCCAGGAGATGTTGGGGCAGTGGTGGAGTCTGTGGGACAATGCACTCTACTTCCCCATCCCATCCTTTTCCTGGGGAGGGGATGCAGCTTTGCCTTCTCTCCCCCTGTTTTTCTCCCAGCCAAGCCTGGAGATATTTTGGGTCCTGGTGGGAGGGATCCCAAAGATAACCCCAGGATTACAAAATTCTGCTCAGTCGTGAGCTTTTTCCAAGACAATTTTGAGGAGTAATGGGTAAAATTCCTCCCTGGCATAATTCTGTTGGCATTAGGCTGCACTATGCCTGGCTTTGGCTCAAGTGTGGCTAATTAAAACAAGCAGCACCTTCTTTCTATTTCAAGCAGTGAGCTGAGCACACATACCCCAGGAGCAGCTGAAGAGAATCTAAGTGAGGTGTGGAAATCTTTCCGTCACAGCAAATCCTGGGGTTTATATGAAGGTTTCCTCTTCCTTCTCTGCTCTATGGACATGAGTGGTGCCAGCCTGGGCACTGTGTTCAGTCTTCTCACTTTTAACTGTTTTCTTAGTCTTTTCCCTTTGAATAGCATGGATTAGATGATCATTGTAGGTCCCTCAACTGATCCATCACAGGTCCTGTGCCATATCTCATGCCCTATTCCATCTTTCCCTTCTGAGTGCTGGTTCAGCAATCACAGCCTGGCACTGGCAGCAGGATGTCCCTTTGGAAGTACAACACCATGGGATCGTGTTCCCTCTCCTCCTCTCCTGAAGAGTGACTGTACATCCCAGGCAGCTCATCCTGGGGCTGTGGCAGTGGGCGCAGTCTCCTCCCTGCCCATCCCACCCCACCCCATCACCAGTTTGCATTCATTCTGTCACCATTTTGTGTCACTGTGAGGGTCCCTCCATGGGCTGTGCTGACCCCCTGTGTGATGTCCACTGCTGGTGACCCAGCACTGGCTTTGTCCCCTGTTCTGCCCTTGGGCATTGCCCCCAGAGGTGCCTCTGCCCAGAGTCATGGGGTGAGCAAGCAAGGAGGTGGTCACACATGGGCAGAAGTACTTAATTTACTGCCTCCTTAATTAGAGCAACAGTTCCTGCTCCTTGCCCTCATCCCTGCCATGCCAGAGGCCTGGAGTGCAGCAAAATCCACCCCAGGAGATGCTGTATTGGGAAATGACAGGGGATTTGGGGCTTAATTTTAGCCAGAATATGTGGTTCATTTTTAGATGCTTCTCAAGTCAAGTCGTGGTGGTTTTGTTACAGTCTAGGAAAGAAAAGAATCCTGAAAACCCTAAAAAGGCGACACAGTTCAGATGCTATCTCTCTGCAGCTGGAGTTATGGAATTTAATACAAGGAGGCTTTTGCAAGTTCCCCACTCTGCATCAGAGCACAGAGAGGCTGCATTTGAGATTAAACCTCACATTTCATTTTTATACACTGTGCTTAATCCAATAATGATTCCATGTTACAAATGGCAATGATATCTTTCAGCATAGTTAATCAGAAGAGACTTAATGCTGTCACTATTTATTAACCTTTGTTGAAAAGCAAGAAGTTTTCTTACTAATCTGTGATTGTTGCTCTTGTCAGGCTCTATCAAGTGCAAACCAGATTTGGCATTTGTTACAGCAGGGAGGATCTTCTGCTTTCTCTGCTGTCTGCTGCATCCCACTCGTGTACAGGGATGGGGTCCTGTGCATTGCAAGCAGAGGATGCTTTGGGTGCTGCAAGGTCCAGCCTGGCTGTTCCCCTGTCCCCATAGGTGAGGCTCCCAGATGGGTTCCAACCTCTTCTGCTCCTCCAGTTGCATGGATCCTGGGGCTCTATATAATCCTCAGTGTTGTTTTTTGGCTGCCTGACCCATGTTTCTGCGTCCAGGAACATCCTTGCTGTTTGAACTTCCCAGTGTGGGAAGATGCTCTCCTGGATTGGTAGCACTGAGGCAGTGATGTTGGTCTCTGTTGGCTTGCAGGAGGTTAAGTGACTTCCAGTGGCTTCCCAAAAAGCTCAAGGCATCCCCCATACCCCACTGCCTGCATCCATGCTGGGGGAAAAGGATGTTACTGGATGGACTGAAGGGTTAAGGGGTTTTTGTGAGGATGCAGTGGCAGGGGGTGAGCTGAGGTGCATGGAGATGACTTGCCCCTCACATCCGAAAAGTCATCCCTTGCATCTGAGCATCACCCCAGTGCTGGCAAAGACAGGCAGGAGGCTGCAGGCAGCGTTGCCCTTGAAATCAGGGCCCAGGATGGTGGCTCCTGTGGCTTTGCAATACCAGTAACCAAAATGTGGGGTTTGGAGAGGGGAGCAGCTGAGGCTGCATGGGTTTGGAAGCTCCGTGGTGGCGAAAGGTCAGCGCGTGAAGGAATTTCAGCCTTTGATATTCTCCTGTTTGTCTCCTGTTGCAGGGAGGCCGGTGCTGGAATTGGTTGTAGGAGCACCTGGAATTAATGAGCCAGCTTGGTGCCGTGCAGAAATCGATTCTTCCTGCATTAATTGCGCTGTGTTCGAGCTCTTGGCTTTTTATTCTGAGTTATGTAGTTACAGGGAGAGATGTCTCTCTTCAGCAGCCCTCAGTCCTATGGGAAGGGGTCCTTCTCCCTATGCCCATCCTGGCTGTGCGTGGCACATCCCCCCTTGCTGCCGGCCATGGGATGGGGATGTCCAGAACTGACTGGAGTGGGAATACCTAAAACCACAACAAAAATAAACCTCAGGTGTCTGCTCCTTCCCCTGTAATCAGCCAAATGAAGTGACCACCAATGATGGCCATATTATATGATCGTGGGTGTATGTCTCAATGTGGAAAAGCCACTGGCGCCCACCTTGTGGCACTGCTGTGTGCAATGGGAGATGGATGGCCAGGTCTCTCCAGAAGGCTGGTGTCTCATTGCAGGTATGTTTGCAGCAGCTTTTATATTTATTTGCAAATGATTTTGCATTTAATTGCAAATTGTATTTATTTGCAATGATTTGCGATTCCTGTTGCCAAGCATCCACGTGGATGCAGCACAGATCCTTGGGGCTTCAGGAGCTGGTTTGGAAGAGCAGGCATTGCTGGTATTTCTTATTTTAGGGTAGACCAGCATGGAGCACTATTCTGATCCCAGCCTGGGCACTCAAACAAGTGCAGTTATTTTATACACAGCCACCAAGCATCCCTCTTTGCTAATGTCCTTAAAGCCTAAACATGGTATTTATATTTTTAGCAAATTGTTCTTTATGGTATTGATTTACATGTAATGTAGCCCTTGCATGAATAACTACCGTAAATCTGGAAGCATTTATTATCTGAAATAGCTGTGAACTCAGTCAAATCCTTTATTTGTTAGGCACAATTATGGAGTTTAAGCTGCAAGGTAGAGAGTAAAATGGAAAGTGTGTTTTGTGTGGCTGGCTCAGAGTTTCTGCCAGGCAGAGCATTGATCTGTGATAAGAGGTAAGGGTTAAGATGATTTGATGAAATGAAAAAGCGGGGAATAAATTACAATGAATGGGATCTTTGATCTGGCCCTGTCGATATTGGGGATGGTGCCTGCCTCTGCCTCCTCTCCCTAGCCAGAGAAATTAACTTTTGAACCCAGTGGCTTCAATCTTTTTCTCCTGACTTTCATCCTTCGTGTTGATGGGCAGCAGGGACAGGCACTTGTTTGTTATCTTATTGATAGTGAGCCCAGGAAAGCCAGGCTTTGTGGACCCAGGGCTTACAAAACCAGTGTAAATCTCGTTTGGTATTTGTGAAAGAGCGATGGTATTAAACACATCCATCCCCCCCCCCTCCC
>NDXB01007362.1:157850-177599 GCA_002631895.1 Agapornis roseicollis | reverse complement strand
TGTCCCAGAAAATGACACAAAATGGGGGGGTGAGAGGGACACAGACATCTTCTTTGCCCTCTAAGTGGGGAGCCAGGGACCCTAGGGCTGCATATGCCAGGGATTGAGCCCATTCCTCCCTCTGCCTTGCACAGGCTTTAATTGCCATACAGGAGGTAAACAAGGGATGCAGCACATTTGGCATCTCAGGGGCCGCTCTCACCCTGATGCTGCTTTATAAATGGGGACAGGTACTGCTACAGCTCCCTGCCCTTGTTTTGGGGACACCAGGGTCCCTCTGCCTTGTTGACTAATGCTGCCAGAGCAGTTGGTGCCCAGATCCCAGGCAGTTTTGCTTTCTGAAGAATCAGCCCATGGATGAGGAGCCCAGTGGTGATTTCAGCAGGGCTGAATCGCTCATTCTTCTGCAAGCAGGTCCCAGTGCTGGCTGTGGGGTGGAAGTGATGGAGAAGGGTTGGAGAGCTGCCATCAGTCCCCAGTGATGGGACCTTCTGTGACTATGTGGTGATCCCTGTGTATCATCCCTGCAGCCATGGATCATCTGGGTCATGCCCATGATTTGGAGGACAGGAGCATCTCATCCCTTCCTTCTCCCGTTTTTCTGGTACAAAAAGCTACCAGGATGATGATGATAAGGAAGAACAGCCCCCATCAATGCAGCTTTTGCACCCCCTTCCTCAGTCCTGGGGTACTTAAGAGGCATCATGATTTGCACAACCCTATCTCCAAATGTTTCTAAAGTTTCTGGTTGACCCGATACACAGGGATAGAAAAAAAAGATAAACACCCTTTCTGTGTTTGCAGTCATGTGTAATTTTTATCTCTTGACCTTTAAACGTAAGCAGCAGTAAAATGAAGAACTATGGCAGTCATTTAACACCCTGCCTGTACTAACTGGTTTCTTCCTGTGAGCCGTGGTTTTAAATTGGCTAATGCAGAATACTTGCAGAGCTAATAATAATTCAGATGACTTCTGTCAGCTATTCCGGTTTCATGGGTAATTTAGTAGTTGAATAAATTTTTACAAAAACCCATTCCTCCCCATGCCCTGTTATGAATCAGTGGATGGTTTACCATTGGCAGCAGTAACTGTAAGAAGATTTAAATTGCTACTGAAAAGGATTTGAGTGAAGGTAATGTTTTATAATGTTCTAAGCCATATGCACTACTTTCAGGCCTCATCAGTTTTACATTGATTCCTAGTGAAGTGTTTAATTGCATCATGAATGCAATATAATTCAGTTCTTTTTGCTAATATGGTATATATCTCAAAGTGATATACAGTGCTGACAGTGAGGACTCAGGATTTTCTTGGGAGTTTAGGATGTGTGTCTGTGTTTGCACGTGTGTGTACGCATCCATGCATGGCCAGGAGATCTCTTCTTGGGGTAACCTTTGGGCTCTGGGTTGGGAGCTCAGTGCTGGGTGTTGCATCCTTGAGATGTCCACATGGGCATCAGCATGCAGGGGAATTGTTTTCAGACATATGTATGAGAAATATACATATAAAACATATAAAAATATATTGAATATGTATTAACTATATATATTTAAATATACATTAAAATATGTAGTAAGATATCTATATAAAATGTGCTTATCTCACACAGTGACTATTCTGCTCTTGACTGGTGCTCAATGGACATCTCTGCTCTGGCACTAATGATATCTTGATCCTTCCCAGCCCCGATGGGCAATGGAATCTCGGTTGGAGGCACAGGCATGCTGCTGCCAGAGCCTCATGGGCAGTGGATTAAAAGAAACATGCTTCCATGTTAACGTGAAGACGATTTATTTGAGTCCATAAAAGAGCTAATTAGGGATGCGGCAGATTGCAAACTGTTACCCGGTTGCTCTGTACCAGCGGTGAGGAGATGTGTACTGGTGATGTACCAGCAGTGGGGAGATGTGTGCTGGAACTGCTCATCCTCACATAAAGCCCATCCCTGTCCCCCTGCAGTGGAGTCGGCTCTGGAGCCACCAGTTTGCACCTGCTAGTGGCCCTGTGCTGGCCCTGTGCCCTTCCCTCTCTTCCTGATCCCTCTGCACTCTGTGGCACAGGGACTTTCCTTGTTCCTTCCTATTTTCCTCTTGCTGCTTGTGCTTGTTTCAACTTCATCAGCTAGTTGAGAACCAGGCCCTAAAGAACCTTTTCTCATCCTGATGGAGAAACTGAGGCAGGCTTAGTGTTGGCTGGGGTTTTCCCATGGGATTGTGCCAGCTCTCAGCTGCAGCAGAGTGAGCATCCCCCATCTCCACTGTAACCCTTATTTACCTGGCTGCATCCTGTTGTCTCCTTGGCTTTTAATTCCCAAATTGCCACGGTTTTGCAAGGAGGGGAGCACCCAGTGCTGCCAAGGATGCTTCCTCATTGGGCAGCTGCCTTTGGGAATCATTATTATTAGATGAATAAGTTGCTTGTTCAGAATGCAGCACCCTTTAGTTTGGTTTGCATTTCACCATCCTGAGATTGGAAATCCTGTTCTCATTGGGGACCTCAACACTGTGGGGCTGGGGGAGCTCTGGAGGAGTTTGGTGAGAGCAGGATCCAGCCTTATATTTGGAGTATTCCCACTGCAGGCTCCTCCTTTGCCGTGGTGCTACCCACCCAGCGCTGCTGGGGCCAGGATGCATGCCGGCAGTAGAGCATAATGCGATATCAAAGTCAGTAACATGATTATGCTTATATATCATATTAGAGAAAATGAATACTAATTCAATACAAACTACTAATTCAGTAGAACAGAAAATTGCTGAGAGAATAGAAAAGTGCTGAGCGTGCCGAAGCCGGGCATTGCTCGCAGGAGACATGCTGCCTGCCTCTCCCTGTGCTGGAGCTGTGCTCTGCTGGTTGGTGCCACAGTTGGCTGGGACAGCACAGAGCATCCCTGGATGCATGCTGATGCTGAGCTAGGAAGTGGCTCCCTGAGATGGCTTTGCCAAGGAGCTGGGGAGAGAAAACCCCTCTTTGCTATTGAGCCTGAAGCTTGTGGTTGGGGACTGGGAGACATTAAGAGGGACTTGTGGGAGGGCTGAAGCCAAAGAGCAGGAAAATGGGTCCAGGTGCTGGAGGTGAGAGGGAATAAAGCTGGTATAGAGGATGAGCTGTCTGCCCCAGCCAGAGGAGGCTGCCTGATGGAGCCAGTATATTAAGATGCTTGCTTTTTCCAAGCATCATATCTCATTCCTGGGCTGGTGCTGAGCTTCAACTCTCTGAGGTCCAGGGCAGCATCCCTGTCTTGGGGCCTGTGATACTGACTGGTGAATGATTCCCATGGTCCAGCCTTTCTTCCTAGCATAAGCTCTGGATTTCCTCCTCCTCCTCATGGCATTTGTATGTGGGGATGTCCCCCATTAGCATCTCAGGCGATGCTGCTGCAAACTGTGCTCCTTGGGATAGTCCCCAGAGCCTCAGGTTTGTGCTGGGGACTCAAGGAACTTCAGGGGCTTGGTGAGAGGCAGCTACCAATGCTCAAACTATGTGACAGGCTCTTTGGCTTGACTGGATTTCTCTTTCCAATTATTATTACTTGTAGGAGTTTTTAGGCCATGGTGGCCATCCCTGGGTCGTGGTGGCTGGTTTGGCTCTTCATCTACCATCACAACTAGGGATCTGGTCCCAAAGATCTGGTTGTGTGGTGGAGAGGTCCTAAATTGCAGTAATGTATTTCTGAATAAGGAATTTTCACTATAACTTAATACATCTGCTCTATGGGGACAAAGAGGGGTCCCCCTATCCCATGTGTGCACCTTGGGACACAAAGAACCTGGTTGGGTTTGGAAATGCTGGGTATTTATCAAGTTCAAAGAGAGCTGTAACTGGGACACACAATGTTTCTGTACTAATATGGTAGAAGAGTCTTATTGTATTAGCAATTTCCCATCAGATCATGTCATATTAGGATTGTATTGTATTAGTATTTGTTTTCACTAATGTGATGTGAAAGTTGCTAATATGATAAGACTCCTGCATTGTATAGTGAAAACAAATATTAATATGATAGGATGGAAAATAGCTAATAAGAAACTAAGTTGCTAATCTGACGTGATGGATCTCCTAAAGGAATTGGTTGTAGCTTTCCTGTACTTTTCCAGAACCACCTTCAACCCTGCTCGGGGGGGGAGGAGGGGGAGATGGGAAGGCAGCAGCACTGATGGGTTTTAGAGAGATGAACCTACCCGGAAAGCAAGAGCATCTCTTTTGGGCTTAAATCCAGGCTTTTGGTGGGCAGGGGAAAAAACCATAAATCCCATGCTCATGGGAAAGTGCTGGGAGCCCTTCCAAAGGGTCCCGGGGCAAGGTGATCCCTGGAAAACTGGAGTAAATATGAGTTTAGGAGGAATAGAATCCACCCGAAGCTGCAGTTATGGAGCACTCTATGAGAAGACATAACCAACGGTTCCCTAATTTTAGGTTGATTTTCCCCAGGCACTGGAGCAAAATATCAATGTCTGACATGGAGAGGCAGGGTAGGTGAACCAGAGCTAAACAAAAATAAGCATTAAACAATTATTGGAATTTAGGTTTATTTAAAAACTCAGCAGGGTTGAGGGAATGAGCCACCTATTAGCGGGGAAAAAGCTATTGGGCTTTTTAACAACATGCTGTTCCTTGGCGGAGGCTGGGGCTTGGGCTGTGCACGCAATCATGTTATTGATTAAAGATGATGTAGCAGCAGCACAATTATATCACAGTTTGCGCTCGCCGCGGTGGTACCGTTGGCCTCTCATTTGTCTGGTGGAGATTGGATTGTTTGCCTTGCCCTTCCCGGGTGTCATGCATTGCTCCAATGGGTTGGATCCCACAGCACCAGTGGAGGATGCTCCAGGGCAGGTGGGGACTTGGCTTGGTGTTGTGGTGTTGAAAATAGTTTTAATTGGTGCTTTTCCCCCTGTTATTTTGCCATTAAATGGTAATTCCAAATTCTGTCTATCACAGAATGGTTGGAGCTGGAAGGGACCTTTGGAGATCACCTAGTCCAAATGCCCTGCCAAGGCAAGGGCCACCTAGAGCAGGTTACATAGGAACATATCCAGGCAGGTTTTGAATGTCTCCAGAGACAGAGACAGTAATGCAGACAATAAGGGAATACTGAGCTTTGGGAAGAATCAAGATGCCCCAGTCGGATCCACGGTGACACTTGCCCTGCACTGGAGGGTCCAGTGTTTCCTTGAGGATGGGATGGATCCAGCCCTGTGCTGCTGCAGATGATGCTTGGGATGCCATAGTGGGAAAAACCATGGAGAAGGGTGATTTTAAAGAGTTTCCAGAAAATTCCACACAGGTATTAAGAGGGCCACATAGAGGCAATGGGAACAGGCTGTGTGGTGCACAGGAGCAAGTGGATAGCTCGCGGGGAGCATGCATCTTCAAATCAGTCTATAATGCAATCAATTCTGTATATCCCTAGTGAAACAGCAACATTTATTTAACGTCTTTTATAGAGCAGCTGAGTTTTATCACAAATCACATTCCATTTCTATTCATCAGGGACCCCTTGAAGGCTAAAACGCACTTACTTTCCACCAAGGAAGTTTACCAATTCTTCAATAAAGCCCCATTTACCTCCGTATGTAAAATTGACACATTTATTGAATATTAAACATTTGCTGGTTGCTTGTGAGCTTCTTTTGACTTTATCAGCTGCCCTTAAAAGTCGTTAAGGGAAGGATATATCAAAGTTGCAATAAAGGCGTGTTTATGCATGGGAAGGGGATGCTCAAATCCACCAGAGAGGCTGGTTTATCCCATTTGGTGGCTCCATCCTCGGAGCAGTCCTCTTTCCTCCAGTGCCTCTTGGCAATAACCACTTGGTAGTGGTTTTTCTCTGATTATTAGAGAGGCTTTTCTGTGCATAAAAGCTGTTTGGTGTCAGGTGCTGATCGGGGTTGTGCCAGGTTGCAAAGGATGCACTTTTCTAACCTGGAGTCAGTTGAGCTAATTAGCAGGAGGTCCAATAAAACAAGTTTTTCTTTTATCACTGTTACTAAGTGCTGTTGTAAATCAATTAAAATGTATTCTAGTAATTCCATTTTTCCTTGGCGACTCTGTTTAAAGAAATACCAAACCATTAGCAGCATTCTGTGTATGTTTGATGGGGGAATATCGAACTGTTGCTGTGGAGTTTGGTGCCTGGCGATGAGCACAGGAGCATGCCCTGCCCCAATCTCTTCCCGCAAGCCACACCAGTCTCTGCCCGTTTATTTGGAGAAAAGAGCAGTTATTTGGAACGTAGTAAGAGGGGAAATTCTTTTCCTTGATGCCAATAATTGTCCTGGTTATTAATTCCTAAAGAATCTGCATCCTTTCAGTGTGTTCTTGGAGATGTTTGGGGAATATTAACTCAGGAGGATGTTAGGGCAATGTGTGGTGGTCCAGAGGTAAATGGACCTTTCAGTCCATTCTCTGAAGACATCACAGCTTCTGTGCAATGAGAAAAACCTTGCTGGCTGGAGGAGAAAATTTGCCAAGAGCAAAAACTTTGGGATTCGCATGCTTTCCATGAGGCTCTGCTTCTTCCTCTCTCATTCCCTATCTTTTCTCTCATTTAATTCACTTTATTTTGGATAGAATTTACAAATGTGGGGTGGCTTGCCCTGCTTAATGGATAATTTCTCCTAGGCCAGTGGCTATTTGAGGATGCATCATTAGATAGGGAGGTGGCTGCTGGGTGGTTTCATGGGTTCCTCAGTATCGGCAGAGCACAAACAGACATTTACTGATGGCCAGCTTGGTGTCTCAAAGACCTTCCTGCTCTGTCAACCTGAAGAGATGAAGGGGCTACTATCCCATCTGGAGGCAAGCATCCTTCCAGCCATGGGTTAACTCTTTAGCCCCATGTGGGATTTGTTTTGGCAGCATTTGGGAGAAATATCTCCAGCCCATCCTCATCCAATGGCCATGCTTATGAACTTGTTAATTGAATGCTTGATTGAGCACCAGGATGGGATCAAACTATTGGGTTTTGGGGTGGGTTTTTGTTGCTAATGTTACCAGCAGGAATAAGGAGCATTAAATTTGAGATTTGGGGGTTGCTTGGTTGATTTGAAGGATTTCAGTTTGTCTCTCTTTTGGAGCAAGGCGACTCTTTCATGCCACAGGGATGCAGTTGGCTGCAGTAGGTCTGGCTCCCACTTTGCTGTGATTGTGGCTCTATCTCTGGATGCTGAATTATAATGTTGGGTTGGAAAATTAAGCTTGCAGGGCTGAGATGCCCAAAATTGTCCCAAATGGAAGAGCAAATGGGCATGCAGGGGAGTCAGCTCATCTTCACAGTGGAGGAGGATTTTTGGGGCACTTGTCCATATTAATTTCTAAAAGGAGCTGGCATAATAAATGTCACCTAAACAGAGCTCATCTTGAGTGGATAATAAAAGTAATATACAGCTGCCTCTCCGCAGCTCCTGTTTCACTGCCAGCTGAATGGAGAACCCCTTTGCCAGGGATCCTGCTGCCGACAGAACACTCATTCCCATCAAGAAATACCCAAAAGCAGCTCTGGGCACAAATAACCTTTCCAGTGCACCAAGAGGCTCTTCTTTATGGGTGAGGGAAAGTGCTTAAAATGCTTAGAGGGAATAAACAGCTTTTAATGAAGTTACATTGCCACATAATGGGTATCATAAAATTGCCTTCATAGTACAGGGTCCCAGGATGGCTTTTATTATCGACTGAGCAGGAATTCTGTCTGTAAAGCTCTGGCAGCTGCAGAGAGGAGAATGCAAAGTCTTCTTAAATTACCTGATTGAAATAACGGGCAAATATTCTGCTTTGCTGCTTTGTTGAAGGCAAAGCTGCCTTTGGGGTGGTCTGTCAGACCTGGTTTGCAGCTTCTGAAGAACACAGGAGTTTCATTGCAGCAAAACAGATGTTCATCTTGTTTCTCTATCGGCTGTTTGATGAGAGATTTATTGCTCTTCTGCTGGGCTGGTGCTCCTCTGCTGCGGAGTCTATTAGGCAGCCCGGGAGCTGGCGGGGAGCCAGGGAAGCTGCGTTTTGATGAAACCCATGAAAAAGCCTCAGCTTGGAAGGCGCCAGTAATAATGCATTGGCTAGACTCTTCGGATTGGGCGATTGATTGCCGTGATTTGATTTATTGATCAATACCCTCAAATTTGGCGTCTGAGAAGCTGAACTAATCTTTAACTGCTGTGAACATCTCTGCCTGGTGGAGAATTAGAGCTGATAAGGAATGTATGAAAGGAATCTGAGCTTATCTTAATCACACAGTGCCCCGGCGCTGCCTGTGCCGAGCGGGAGTGGATGTGTGCAGAACACAATCACCAGGCAGAACAGAGCAGATCTATAAATTGATGGAATTCAAAGCCTCCAGCATCGATTACCATTATAACAAACAGTGGTGCGCTGAATGTCTGATTATTTTTAGACAAAGATTCTGTGCTCTCAGCAGCAATTTTGCTGATGCTGTCACTGTGTCAGATGTCTGTTGTTGATTGCAATTAGATGCAATACAAAAAAAAAAAAGAAATTAAAACTATCTCTGCCTATAGTTTTATTTCCACTTATTAAATCTCCTCCTTTGTTTNAGGCTGTCACTGTGTCAGATGTCTTTTGTTGATTGCAATTAAATGCAAAAAAAAAAAAAAAAAAAGAAATTAAAACTATCTCTGCCTATAGTTTTATTTCCACTTATTAAATCTCCTCCTTTGTTTGCCTGCTCCTAATGTCTGCAGCTGGATGAAATATTGCGTTACCAGAAGAGATCTCTTATATTCAGTTGGGTATAATCACTTTACAGATCATTGGATTATATCTGATATGGTTTAGATAATCCAGGGGAAATGTGGGACATTTACTCTGCCTTGGTTAAATGCGCCCTGGTTTAGCGTTTCGAATGCAAATCTGTGTAACATTTGGGTTTCTGAAACAGGTCTGCAACCCTCCCAGTGATCTAATTCTATTAAAGCACTAATCAATTCCCCGTGACGTCAGCCTGATTTCCTGCTGGTGCCGAGTGTTGGGTCCAATGTGGATTTATTCTGTCCTTTTTAAATGGCAGCTGCCACAGCTTTAATGGTTTAAGGAATGGATACCCTGGAATGGTGATGGGGTTTGGGCAGTGAAAAGCACGATGTGCTGGGCACCATGATTTGGTTTGCTGGGATTCTGTGTGCTGGAATCCCATTATTGCCAAGTGCATCCATTAGTTTGATGCTTTCCAGTTTCTTGCTGGTGCATGGCTGAGCAGATGTGTTTGGGCTGGTTAGTACTGTGGGAATGGCTCTGCCAGGGAAATGCGGCTGGAAAAAGGCAGTTTCTGAGATGGATATTCCTGATGATAAGAGCTTTTTAGGAGCTGCCTGCAAAGCCCAAATTAGCACCTAGGACTGTGGGTCCATGCGGTGATGCAGAGACATTGGGATTAGGGCAGTTCCTAGGGCTCCTCATTGGAACCTTGCTGGGTTTGTCCTGCTGGGTGCTGTCTCTCCACACCAGTGATGCTGGTACAAGCCCCCCACATTAGGGGAATTTCCCATCTGTATTTCACCCCATGGAGGCGGATGTAGGCTTTGCACTGTGGCAAAGTGGTGGCCATGGCCCTGGCCCTGACCTGGCTGCCGGGGGAGAAGGAGGTCTTGTCTTGAACGAGACCTCATCTTGCACAGACACGTGTGGCTCGGGGGCTTGATGGAAAAATGCACAGCATCGGAGGAGTTATGTGCTGCTGGCAGCTGGTGTTTTCTTTCTTTGGGAAATCTAATATATTGATTAGCTTTCTTCAGAACAGCATCAATAAAGCGTATAATGGCATGGCTGGTGCCTGCGGCGTCTCCTCCCCTGGTCTGAGCCCCCCTGGAGCTGGGAAGGACCTTGGCTGCTCCGTGCCAAGCTCCATGTCCTGCCAGCTGCTCCTCCCTTTCCTGGCAGCCACAGGCTCCGCTCTGCCCTGTGAACGTGCTTGGCCAGACACCCTGGTCCCCTGCAGGGCCATTATCCCAGGGAGCCTTCCTCCTCCCTCCTCCTCCTCCCATCCTGTGCTGCCATTGGCTTTATGGAAGCACTTGGCCAAACCCTGGTACATATCTCCAGGATCTGGCTGTGCCATGGGACACAGCTGTGATGTGCTCCTGTCCCGGTCATCCCCACCCCTGGGCACCAGTGGAGCCACCATCACCCAAGTGCTGGCACCAGTGATGGCAAACTGGCATCATGCCGGAGGGCTTATTGCATCCTGGATCCCTTCCAGGAACACATGGATGTTCTGCCCATGCCATTGTGGGTCCCCAGCATGGTACAGACTGTCCTGGCTGCAGCCCGGCCCAGGGCACATGGATTGTGGCTCCAGCCCCGTGGAAGATGGAAGGAGATACGTTTTCCATTAAAGTGTCTGAGGGAGTTTAGAGGGTGGTTTATTGTTGGTTTTGTGGTTGGGCTTTTTTGAGCTGATTGATTGCCATAATGAATGGAGCCCAGAAATCAGCTGGAGCGGCGGCTCGAGGCTGGCTGCTGGATTTAAAGGCCTGGCTGCCTTCAAACCCTCTCAACTATTTTAGTTTTCATCTCTAAAATTCGCAGGAAGCAAACAGGATCTTATTTAGTGCTCTCCCAAGCCCAGCTCTACCCTTGGATGCCAGTGCCTGTAGGAGCTGGTGCCTTGCACTTGTCAGAAGCTGTGTTATATACTGCTGGCTTATTTATTTCTTTGTGGTTCGCTGGAGAGTGAATCCACCCAGAGCAATGGCCCATTCCACCATGTGGTACATTGGCATCCTGCAGCAGGTAGAGGCAGCATCATCCAGGATTGATTCAATTTATGGATGCTTTTCTTTTCCTTTCAAGTCTGCTCTGCTCATAAAGGGCTGGAGGAGCATCCTGGTTCCCCGTTGCCCCAGAATGGAGGTGGCCAGGCTGCATCCCACTGGCAGGGAGCCTGGAAGGATTTTCTCTCTTATTCCCAAGCATCGTGCTATGAGCTTGCTTGAGAGAGAGATTTGGGGGGGAAATTGACAGCTGATGACTATGGGAAGATGTTTTCCAAAGAAGAAACAATTTGCAATAATTAGAAATTTATAAAATGTCTTTAAACATGGTGGTAAAAGGGATAAGAAAACACTTGCTGCAATGTAATCAGTTATTAGCAGCTGATCATTTATCTCGATGGATAGTCGCTGCTGGTACACGAGACACGTGATAAAAGGGCTCTTGATTAACTAATTTGAATATCTTTTGAGAGCAAATTTCGAGTTCTCTTTTTCCTCCATTGTAATGGATCCGTACATCTGTGAGATAAACACTGAATGGATATGGTAATGAATATTATTCTGGAAGTGGAGCCCTTGAACACTCCCGTTGCCATCCTAGCCCTGGCCTTGAAAAGCCGCTGTAATAAGGAAGGGACCTTAACTAAGCCAGTCAGGAGGAGCAGAGGCTGTGGGATGCAGGGATACAAGGTCCAGGAGGACAGAAACAGGCTGGTCCCCTTCATCAGCCCCCTCTTTGGGTTCCAGTAAAGAGCAGAATGGCAAGGGTGGTGGAGCAGCCACCAATCTGGCACATGAGGTAGCATCCCTTGATATATGGGATTTCTGAGAACCAGCATTTTCCTGTCTCCCAGGGAATGGAAATCTGATGCATGTCTCAAATCTCTGCCCTCTGCGAGATCCCATTACGGCTCTTTTGATAACGAACTGTAAACCCTGATTCCATTTTAGATGCTGAGACCTGGTGGCTCAGCATCTGTGCTGCAGGACTGTGGACCAGGGATGGGCCCTGGGGTGGCAGCAGTGAGACAGGTCCCTGCTTCCTTTTGCTGGCTGTGTATCTATCTACCTGTGCTGGTGGTTGGAGAATGTGGCCACACTTGTGCAAGCAGGAAAACACAACAGCCTTGTATTTCTCCCTTTCTGGCAAAGGGAGGAGGCTGCTGAGGGTTTAAATGGGATCTGGTCCCAGACCCGTTTGGTTTCTCTGTTGGCTCCTGGCTCCTCAGGAGCAGTTCTGCTGCCTGCTAGTTATTCATGGTCCACAGCCTTTAATGGACTCCATTCAAGTACTTGTCCATCCTTCCCTCATCCCAAATCTTATGATTCACATAGTGGCTGAAAGCAGATTCCTTTTAGCCTCAAAAGCCCCAGGTATTTTATATTTAAGCATCATTTTCTTCCCAAGATTCCAATTTTTCCCTTCTCTCACCTCCCCCTTCCTCCTTCAGCTCTATCCCACACTGGGTCGTGGCAGTAGCTCCATCACCCAGCATCCTCTCCCCACGTGGCTGGCAATGCTGCTGAGGGATGCTGGGGCTGGATACAGTCACTCCTGCAGGTATGGAAGGTGATGCTCCAGGCTGGTGTCACTGCTCCTCCTCAGTTGTATTTACTGCAGTGAGGAGCAAAGTCCGTGTAGCTGTGGATGCAGTTTAGAGGTAATTAAACTCAGCTTGGTGAGGATTTAAACATTAATATTGATGCTAAAGTTTTTAATAAAATATAGGTAGAGAGAGAGAAAGAGGAATCGATTCCTATAGGCTTCTATTTTTGCCTTTCTCCTGCTTTATTGTCACAGGGAAAGGGTTAATATATTGGTGAGTGTGAAATAAGGATGTCCTGTGCTGGCACACGCAGATGAGGAGAGATATGATCCCAGAAGGACAAACTGGGGGAAATTTCTAGGAAAATGCATTTGGGAATGATCTGTATGGTGAGGCTGTTCCTGGGCATCTTCTGTGGTGGGCACAGGCTCAGCCTTGGGCTTGGGGCTTCTTGGGAATGGTGTTCAGCCTCCAAGGTTACATCTGTGTCCCACATGTTGCTCTCCATCATGACTGGATCAGGACATAGCCCCACTGTGTCTGGGATGTGGATCTCTGTGGTCCCCCACTCTCACTGTGCCACTGCACTCTTCAAACCCCTTTCACCCGTGCTCCTGTACTGCACCAGAGGCCATTAAAAAGATGCTGATGGTCGTTTTTCACTCCCTGCTTCTCTGTATACACACAGGACCCAGGTTTAGCTGCTTTCTCACCAATATTTTTTTATATAACAGTGAAATATTTATATTGTCCAATAAAAGGCAGTAAACTTGCAATCTCACGCAAATTCATCTGAGACCAGGAGCTTCTTCATCGGAATCTTACACCAGCACTGACCCCAGGTAATTGGCTCCATGCATCATAAGGCATTAGGGGGTGATGGATGGCTGGGGTCACCCCACCTGCCCCATGTCCCACCCCGTCTAGCACGATAGTGGCTGCCCTACACGGTGTCTCCCCCTGCCCCATGTCCTACAGGGTGGGTTTTTGGTGATGCTGGTGAGGAAGGAGCTGGTCCTCTGTGATTCAGGCAGTCTTGGCTTAAATCAGGGGTGCAAGGCTGGCTCCTTACTGAGAGAGGGGGTCATGGTCTTGAGGTTTGGTGGGACATGAGAATGGAGCAGACTACCAGTCCTGCATCTGCTGCTGCTCCTGGTGGTGGCGGCGGCTTCTTCCACTGCAAACCCAGTTTGCCACAAAACTGTCTGTTTTGGGAACTGGGCAGGTATGCTTGAGACAGGCAAGTTGGGGGTGGGATGTGCATCACCAGTGGCCATATCTTGAGCCCCACACAGGCACTTTCTGAGCTCTGTCACCAGCACCTCATTCCCAATTTATCCAAAAGCAATTAATAGCCTCCCCCCAGCTCATGTCTGATGGTTTCTGTCTCTTCCCACTTCCCAGGCAGTAATTAGAGTCTGTCTAATGAGGTTTTCCTGGCGGGGACATGTTCTTGTGCCATATCTCCCCATCAGACAAAGGCTTTGCCATGGTTTATGGTGCCAGCAGCAATTCTTTCCGGCTGTTTTCACCATGATGCAAGCCAGATAGGAACCGGGGCATCCCCCAGCACATCCAGGCTGCAGGATTTCCCGGGAAGCACTGGAGAGGTCGTGTCCCGTCACATCAACACCATCATTTTTATCAATTCTTTATTTTTCCTATCACATTCCACCAAAATTAAAAAGCCATCTCTATCTTAAAATCCTTATTTATGAACACTTAAGCGTAAGTAAGTCAGCGTTGGACGGCTTCCCTCCCCACTGATGGATGTAATCTGGCACCGGGGTGGACCGGGAGGGAAATCTGGCAATACAATATGCTGTGCTTGACTATTTTGACACTCGGAGTGCGATGTTTTTTTTACAGTTACTGATGAGCTTATGGCACTGCTCCTTTTGGAGAATCGAGGAGGAGGCTGGGGCTGGGAATATTGATTAGCAAGCTCCTGATAATCTCAACCACCCTCTAGGCTTGCCTTTTCTTTTGCAGGGAATACGGAATTCCTTCCATTATTCATATAAACCCCCTCGTCAATAGGGCCAATGCACCGTGGCTGCACAACACAGAGCAAAATCAGACCAGGGGAATTAGATTCCCGCAGTCTTAAACCCCAGCCTTCCCAAGCCATCTTTATTTTACCATTTCCCCTCCTTTTGCCCCCATTCTTTTGTTTTTGTTTTGTTCCAGAAGGAGCTTAATTCTGTTGCTTTGGTGCTGGCAGCATGGTGAGGGAAAGCACACGGTCTCATAAACATTTAATTGAAGTCAGCCAGGAATTCAAGAGGAATGTACCTGAGGTACAGGAGATTTGTTGTTGGAGAATTAACTCAGCAGGGTGGTGATTTCCCTCCCTGGCAACTAGGTTTTTGGGAGCCATAGATGTAAGAGGCTAACAAGAATGGAAGCTGATTAGCCACAAAGACAGATCTCAGCCCCTAAATTTGGAGTACAGGAATTCATGGCTCTTGCTGCCTCTCGTAGCTCCTTTGGATAGGGTGAAGGAATGCAGCATCCTCCTGGATGCATTGTGGCAATGCAGGGGGAAACACTGGGTTTGGAGGCGTTTATAAAAAGCAAGCGTTGAGCACTCGGCGCCGCGATGCTGGCACTCAGCTCGCAGCCCAGATGGGGGGAGATGTGTTGTTTTTGAAGAAATAGGGGGAAAAAAAAAAGATGAGAAAAATAAAAAGAGCAACTCTAAAATAGCTCCTCGGAGGCTGTGTGGGGAGGGGTGGTTTCTGCCTGCCTGGGTGAGAGGAAAACAGGAAGCCTGAGAGGGGATGTTCAAAGGAGAGGTAGGCAGGAACTGCCCTTTCTTCCCATCATCCTACTCATGATCCCATCCTCTTCCTACCTGTTGGTTTTTGGGGAGTTGAAATGGGAAGGGGAGAGTGCTGGGAGGGACAGATTGGACTTGGATTGGTGTGGCCAAGGCACAGGGTCACTGTCCCCAACCTTTGAGGGGTTTCTGCAGCCCATAAAGTCTGTCTGCTTTGTGTCCCTAGACAGTAATGGGTGGTCCTTGTGCCATGCATGGACATGGTTATTGGCATGGCTATTGGCAGGGTCCTGCTGCTGCTGAGCTCCTTGATCCCCCCTGAAGGGATGGAGGTGCTGCCTTGAGAGGTTCCAGGCAGGGGATGGAGTCATCACTGCCAGGAGGTGACTGGGAAGTGCCATGATGTGGCCAAGAGCTGCTGTGGTGTGGCTGGGCAATGCCATGATGTGATCAGGAGGTGCCGTGGTGTGGCCAGGAGATGCTACAACGTGAACCAAAGGTGCTGTGGTGTGACTGGGAGGTGTTGCAGTGTGGCTAGGAAATGCTATGATGTGACCAGGAGGTATCAGCATGGTCAGGATGCACCAGATGAGGTTGCAATAGGCGATCCGAGGAGCAGCCAAGCATTGGGGTGAGACAACATGGTCCCAGCCCATCACCTTGCTGCAGGAGGCACCTATTACTCCATCCTCCATCCGTATCAGCCCTGTAGCCCTATCACATCCATGGCAGCTCTGCAGGTACCTTGGCTTTCTTTGGTCCCCGATGCTGGTGAGATGCATTGCACTTCAGGATACCTCTTCTTCTCCCTGTCTTTTCAGTGCTCTCTCTCTGGGGGCTGCTTTCTCTGCTCCTCTAATGTGCTTCAATGGAAACCCCTGGAGAGCTGCTGGTACTCGGAGCTTGCCAGCAGCGACACATTAGGATCTGTCATCTGCTGAGCATTACCTGTGTTTAAATCTGTCTCTTTGGAGTCACGGAACTGCATAAGAAAATATTAAAGTAAACAATAAGTGGATTTACACAAATGCGACTGATTTCCATATTTTTCATCACTTCATTTTATTACTGGGTTTACTGATATGCTCATTTATTTATAGGGCAATCCAGTATTGATTCATTCCAATGCACCATGCATAAACACATAAAAGAGAGTGATAACAATAGGAATACATTTTCAGTCTTTTAAATACTGCATTTTTTCCAATAGTCCTCATTAGATCTGCTGCGAGGATTGAGCTATGTCCTTTGGGAAGCCCCAGCCCCTCCACCCAAGTGGCTCTGGATTTATGGGGGTGTAAAGGAGAGCAGGATGCAATTCCTGGCTGACGGCAGCCACTTCCCGGGCTCTGCCACCTTCCCTCCACCCCGAGGTATCTTTTTCGTGGGAAGTTTTGGGGGATTTTATCCCGAAAGTTGGATTCTGCACCCCTGAGGTTGGGTTTCTGGGCTGCTTCAGTGTGGAATGGACACCAGAGCGATGCTGCTTCTCCTGGGATGAAGCTTGCTGGGGCCTGGGGCCTTTTTTCCCACCCTTTTTTCCCCACTTTTCCCCCTCTTTTTTCCCCTTCTATGCTTTTACCCTCTTTTCTGTCTCTGTTTTTAGTTTATTTTTTCCTTTTTTCCCTTCTCTTTTTCTCTTTGAAAATATTTTTCCCTTCCTTTCCGCTTTCTTTTTCCCCCTTCTCCTCCCACTTTTCACCACTTTTTCTCCTCTTTTCCCACCTTTCTCCCTTCTTTTTTCCCTCTCTTTTCCTCTTTTTTTTCCCCTTTCCCCTCCTCTCCCTCCTTCCACCCCTTTCACTCTCTTTTCCCTCTCATCCCCCCTTTTTACTCCATTTTTTTTCCTCTTCCCCTCTTCCTTCCCCCTTTCTCATATTTTTAACACACTCCAGTACATTTTTCCCCACAAACCTCACTTCCCACTGCTCCCCATGAATATTAACAGGGAGAGCAGAGCTCTACATCACCCGCATCATGGGAAAGAGCCCGTGGAAGCGTGGTGACGGATGGCGAGCGCTCCCCTTCCTCTCCTGCTTGTAAATGGGAACGGAAAAAATATCATCTTGAAATATTAACCCAGGTGGGGGCACATGGGCTGTTCAGGCTGTTTCTCTCTGCCATTCACAAATGCATCTCATACACATTTAGGCTCCTGCATCCTTCCCATATATATTTTTCTCCTCAAGGAAGGAGAAGCAGGGGCAGGAGGATAAATTGTGACTACAGAGAATAAACCCAGCTTTTATTCCCCACTCTGATTAGCTAAAGGGCAGTTTCTTTCTCTCCCCAAAAGCTGCCCGTGATGGCAGTTTAATGGCAACAGCTTGAGACGGACAAAGTTTGAATATCCTTGCGACGGAGAAAAGAGCAAAGCGAAAGCCCTGCTAATTACAAAAGTTGCTTTATGAAAGATAATTCAAAGCAATAATTTAGCAAACATAATCAAGTAGCGCAGATGGGGATTTTGATGAATAGTTTGCAACATGCAATTAGCAGCTCTTGCAGTTACATATCATTAACCCTCAGAGCACAAAAATTATTTTCTCATTATTAGATGAAAAGGTAAAATTAAGCTGACTAGACAGTAAAGGAACAAACTACAATTAATTACCTTCATTTATTACAGTCATTATTTTAAACTTTTTTTTTTCTTTTACTCTGATAGATAGATGAAAACATCTAAATTAAAAGTTTTGTTCTGCTAAATGGGAGGTGAAACTTTGCGATGCTCCGGGTGCGCCCGCATCCCGGCGCCATCCTGAACCCAGGGACCAGTTGGGACCCCATCATCACCCTGCTTCATCTGTGCCAGTGATGCTGAACCCTGCCCATCCCTGCCCATCTTTCTGGATTGCTGCCACCAGCGACATAGGGAAATCTGCATATTCTTGCAGGAGAAGGATGTTGTGGGCTTGCAGGAAATCTGGGAATGAGCCTATTTGGGTGGCACCTTCTCATGCCAGAGGTCAGAAATGAGCCTGTTCCTTCAAGCCGCGATGGGTTTGATGCTGAAGCCTTTTATTTCGGTGTGTGCGTTGGTAGCAGATGGTTTGGAGTTGCCAACTGTCAGCAAATGCATGGAAAAAAATAAATTAAGGAAAAATAAAGGGGAAAAAAAAAAGAAGAGGAAAAAACCTCAACTAAAGCAGTGAAAAAAGGTATTAAATTGTGATGATGGGGATGGTAAAATAAGCTTGAAATATTTTCCTTTCTTGCTGTGTGACTGGAGGCTGCAGCTCACCTGGGTGTTAGGAGGAGGCAGGAGGATGCTCCTACCTGGCAGCAGGCTGGCAGGGCCAGCACTGAGCTGTGGGCTCAGCCCAAGGAATCCTGCAGTTCATGGGAATGGGAGACCTCTGGTACCTCATCCTGGAGCCGGCCAGGCCAGGATGCTGAGGGGAAAGGTGGGGAAAACTAACCTAATGAGTTGAGCATCATCTGCCCCAAGAACTTTGCCAAAGCATCATTGCACTTGTCAGGGAGTATTACAACAAAATTAAGAACCAGCAATGATTTTCTCGCATTCGGGATCCTTTGCTTTATAAAGTAAATTATTAATGCATTTTTTTCCTCCGTTAAGCAGTTATTTGCAGCAGTCTCGGTATATTTCTCATTAGAAATAACATCATCTGAAGAACTTCTATTGATTCTTTTGCCCCCCCTTTTTTTTTAATCTGCGAATCATGAACGTGAACAACATATTTCTGTGATGTTCCCTTTAACTAGAATTCTCAGGCTTTATTTTTATATTATTGATCTTTTTTGACATGAATTGCTTTTTGGCCTTGTGAGAACATTGTGAGCTGCTTCTGCCTTTGGAGGGATGGGCATGGGGGTGCAGCAGGAGGCAGGGTAGGTGTGAGAGTGATGTGTGACAGGTCTGTTGTGTGCAGTGGGTCTATGGGTATGCAATGGGTCTATCAGTAGCCAATGGGTCTATGGGTATGCAATGGGTCTGTGTAGGTTTGCAAAGGTTCTCTAGGTATGCAACAGGTCTGTGTAGATGTGCAATGAATCTATGGGTGTGCAGTGTGTCTGTGTATACATGTGATGAGTCTCTGTGTGTGTGATGGGCTTGGGTGTGTGATAGGTCTATGGTTGTGCAACGAGGGGGGTATGTGTGATGGGTCTTATAGGATTGCAGTGAGTTTTTGGGTGCACAATGAGTTTGTGGGTGTGCAATGAGTTTGGGTGGGTGTGCAAGAGGTCTCTGGGTGTGCAATGCAGGTATGTGTGGATATGTGATGGATCAATGTGGGTGCGTGATGGGCTTGGGCAATGAGTTTGTGGGTGTGTGATGGGTCTGTGTGTGTGTGATCAGTCCATGTCCCTGTGCTGTGGGTGTGTACATGTGTGCAATGAGCATGTGTATGTTTGTGTGGGTGCCCAATGTGTGTGTGATGGGTGTATGTGGTAGATTCGCATGTGTGCGATGGGTTTGTGGGTACCTGCAAGGGGTTTGTGGTTGTGCGATGGATCTGTGCATGACTGCAACAGGCTTGTCCACACGCAATGGGTCTCTGTGTGTGATGTACACATGTGATGGGTTTGAGGGGTCAGTCAGATGCGGGATACTGGGAGGGTGGCAAAGGGTGAGGTGGGAAGCAGAGAACCCAGATCTTTCCCCTGGGACTGGCTTCCCCACTCTCCCCTCCACATCCCTCCCGTTTCTCCCCAGCTTCTTTACACATCAGC
>NDXB01007362.1:132808-156967 GCA_002631895.1 Agapornis roseicollis | reverse complement strand
GGGGGGGGGGGGGGGGGGGGGGGGGGGGGGGGGGGGAATAGGAATTACTAGCACATTGATACATAATGCAGAGGCAGTGCTTAATGGGGGCTTTGCAGGCAGAGGGAGAGTGGTCGTGGTGGGTTTGCCATTGCTGATGGGCATCATGGTGATGATGAGAGCAGGGATGATGCCATCCTGACCCCACTGTGCTTGTGGCAATGTTCAGCTGTCCTGGTTTTAGCCATTTTCTCCTCTTTTCAGCAGGATGCTGGTGATGTTGCCCTCTTGGATGGGATTTGGTCCCCAAGGAAGGAAGGATTTGGGGGGGTTTATTACAAAACCTTGATTTTAGCGCTGATGTGGGCTTTTTTCTGCTAGTTTGTTCAGCTCTATGTGATTCAGCTCTATGTGGTTTCAGGGTGAGGTGTCCCTGTGTGAGGCTTGGAATCTTCCCTGGCATTTTGGTGAATTATCCCCATCCGGAAAAGGTCGCTGAAAAATTTAAATGTCTATTTATTTATATCTATGTTTAAACATTACCTTGAAGTTTATTGGGCCCCCAGATGCCTCTCCTGATGGAATGGTCCCAAAAGCCTCCCCACCAGCAAACTATGGGTCCTGTGGCTCCAGTTAGGATGCTGATGGTATAGTTAATGGGGGTAAAGATGGGCTGAGTGGCAGGTCAACCCCTCGCAAGTACCAGGAGGAAACCTAGATCCGTCCCCTGTGGTCGTCCTCCTCTCCCATTCAACATCCAAAGGATGCAGGAAGTGGGGATGATCACACAGTGCTGATGCCATGGAGCACCCCAGCACCGCTGTGTCTCTGCATCCTTATGGACACCCTGGCAAAGCTCCCTGTGCCACCCCAACACCACATGCTGCCAGTGTGTTCAGCAGGCACAATGCTGTCCTGCTGCAATGCACAGGCAGTGCCGCTTACTGGCTGCTTTCTGCCTCCCCCTATTCTCCACTTCATTATTATTATTTTAAAGCACCCTGAAGCCAAGGTTTTTTTGCAGAACACTGAAGAAAAGCCCCCAAATTCCTCCTGTGCTGGAAACATGTTGCTGAGAAAGTAGGTTTATGTACGAGATGCTATAAAAAGCCCAGCTTATACAATTTTAACAATAGAAAAATGATCTTTGTGCTCCAGTGCCTGCAAGCTTGGAAGGAGAAGGCGGTTTGCTCAGGTGGCTGTTGGATTACAAATGAGTGGTTTGCTTTGGGTTTGAATGACAAGCAATGGTGAGCTCTGGCTGGAGGGAAAAGATGCTCCAGTTGAGGAGGCGTGAAGTTTGGGCTTTGATGATTAGTCCATTGGTGGCTTAAATGTGTTTTGATTGACTCATCCATAGTACATCTGCCAGCACTGAATGCTGGTGGCCATCTTACCTGCCATCACTGGATGATGGAGTCATAGACTGGTTTGGGTTGGAAGGGACCTTAAAGCTCCTCCATTTCCAACCCCTGCCATGGGAAGGGACCCCTTCCACTGGAGCAGCTTGCTCCAAGCCCCTGTGTCCAACCTGGCCTTGAGCACTGCCAGGGATGAGGCAGCCACAGCTTCTCTGGGCACCCTGTGCCAGCGCCTCAGCACCCTCACAGGGAATAATTTTTTCCTTATATCTATGCTAAATCTCCCCTGTTCAAATTTGAACCCACCACCCCTTGTCCTATCACTACAATCCCTGATGGAGAGTCACTCTCTAGCATCCTTGTAGCCCCCCTTCAGATACAGTAAGGCTGCTATAAGGTCTCTACAGAGCCTTCTTTCTCCAGGCTGAACAGCCTCAATTTCCTTAGCCTGTCATTATCTTAGCCTGCATTTTCCAGCTGGGAATGGGTCACCTCTACCCCCAGCTCCTGCACCTGAGGCAGCAGGGACACAGAGGTCTGTGTGTCCCACTGGTGCCCCATTCCACAACAGAGTGTGCCAGAGCCCGGTGGGCAGCAGCTCCCACCCCGAGGTGTTGTCATGCCTTGAAAAATTAAGGTGTGTAAATGATTCATGCTCATAAATGTTGGATGGAGCGTGCAGCAGATTGAGATGTTGTTCAGTTATTAACGATGCAGCACACCGGCTCCCCACCACTCACCCGACGCGAGCATCACTGGCAGCCAAAGGGGACAGGGACATGAGACAGAGGAGATGTCCCAATCCTGGTGCGAGCATCACTTCTGGCCCAGCATCATACTGAGGTTATGGCTGGGGAGGGCTGTGTGGTGAACCCAACAGCAGGCGAGCTGCTTTATTTCTTATTGAAGCACCGACATTAAATTATAATTTTCATTTACTCAGAGCACATCAATGATTTAGGGAAATGTGACGTGGCCATGGTGCAAGTTCAGCCAAAGGCAGTGAGCGGCTGTGCAGGGCATGGGGTGGATGCTTGGTGGGACCCATGTGCCCATCATGGGTAGCACCAGTGCATCAGAGCCAGTTCCCTCTTCCAAGCCCACCTCTGACCCCCATTTCCCATCTCCCTGCAGGTGATTGCACTTAGTAAGAGAAGCAAGGAGGCTGAGACGGCTTTCCTGAGTGTTTACAAGCAGTTAATCGAAGCTCCAGGTAAGCAACACGGTGGTGACCTGGCTGCCTAACGCATTGCGTGCCGAGAGGAGCCAGCGAGGACCGGCCATCCCCGTCCCGCTGCGGCTGGTGTCACCGACCTTGGCTCACACATGGTGCTCTGGAGATACCAGCCGAAGAGAGGAGTGGAAACAGCTTTTGCCATCGCTGTGTTTCAGCCTCTGAGCCAAATGCATCTTGACATTAGGAAAGGAATACATTTGCTCAGCTCTTGTAATAACACTGTGGCTAGCCCCAGTTGCCTTTTTGACGGTAAGTTAACCAAAACAGCCGAGCACCAGCTCACAGCACGGCTCCCAGCACCAGCTGTGCCTCAGGGATGGCTTCCCCCATATCACCACCGTGCTCAAAGCCTTGGGAGGGGGAAACTGAGGCACAGGGCAGCCCTGAGGCTTGTGTTGGCACAGTTTGAGGGGATGGGACCCCCCTCCCCACTGCTCCCCACTCCTTGCCATGGGCTCTGCTGTGCTCTGAGCCAGGGTTTGGCTGATCAGGGCTTGGAGCATCCCTCAGCATGGTGAGAATGGAGAGCTGCGAACGGCTGAAGATGCTCAAAAGGGCTCCTGCAGGGCCACTAATTCATTTTCCAGACATTTAGGAATAACAAAATGTTTTAATGATTTCTTAGGGGAATTAGGGAGACATATTTTTGTCCTCATTAAATTTTCTTCTGTGCTACAAGAACCAAATGTCAGCTCAGTTTCCAGAACACCGTTATCTTCCCTCCCCATCTCCCCACACTCACCCACCATGCTCCTCCTGCTTGCACACGCATGCACATGGATGCACACCCATTCACTCACATTCACACCTCAGAACTACTCCCGTCTGGTCTCTGCCCCCCTCTTTCTCCCCTCACTCCATCCATCTTTTGCTCCCCTCTTCCCTTCTACTCCCCAGATCCTCCCGCCTGTCGTTCTGTCCCCATCTGTTACATGTCCGTGTGTCTCTCGACAGGCGAACTCTTTGTGGAATACTTTCCAAGCGCCACATAAGTCCTGATTCGACATTTTTTGCTTTGAATGGCTGCTGTCAACACAAATCTCTGGCAGAGACTGTAACGGAGCCTGATTGCTCAGCAAGTATTTTGATAAGTGAGCTGGCTGTGTGTCTGTAATTACGGGAGAAAACCGTAAATCTTTTGGATATTGTTCACACAGATGTGGTGTGAAGGGAAGGGGGGGAAGCAGTAAAATGTGTTAAAAGCATAATTAATGTCATTGTTGTTGGGGATGATTTGATTTAAGGCTGGCTTTGCCTCACAGAGGGATGCGTAGGGCACCAGTGGATGTGTTTGAGCAGGTTGGGATGGGGCAGTGGACAAGGTGCTGCCCCAGGGGGAAAGGTGATGGCACTGGGGATGCACTGTGCATGCCCAGGGATGCACCATGGGTGTGCTGTGCTTCTCTTGGAGCTGGGTATCATCATGGACTAAATGTCACCCTTCAGCCCCACAGCACAGACACCTCCACTTAAAGCTGGATCAAGCAGCCAGGCCCTGGCACAGGGATGAGCTGCTGGTCTCCAGGGACACAGGTGCTTCATGGAGCTGTGCGTGCTCAGGAGGAGGTGATGAGAGCCCAGGGCACCTCCTGCCCCATCTCACCATCACATAGTGCCTTGAGCAGCTCCAGTGGCTGCAGGGTGCTGCGGTGGGAGTGTCCGGGGGGGGTGTCTGCTGGTGGCTCAGACCCCCTCCAGCATGGGGAAAGGCCCTGGCCTTGGTGCCAGGGCTGGAGACACCAGGGAGGACCCCTGCCCACCGCCCTGTCCCTGCTGCAGCACTACTGGTGCCACTAAAGGACAGCCAATAACGCCAGCTAGTGGCAGCACTTATAATATCTATAGAAGCACAATATATATAGTTACATGTATATAAATACATAGGTATGTATATATACAGTGGGCAAGTGATAGATAAGCAGGTTCTGCTTCGCTGGCTGTGCTGTTGGGTGAGTGATGGTGCAGCTTCTGAATGTGTGGGAGCTGCTATGGGTGGATGCTGGAGCATGAGGAGCTCCAAGGTCCTGTTTTGGCATAGCCTCTCTCATGTCACCCATCACAGCTCAGGGCCATGACCCACAGAGGAAGGAACCATCCCCTGTATCATGGGCTGTGTGGCTCAGGGAGTGACAGCATCCATGTACCCCAGTGTGAGCAGATGATGTGCTTGGTTTGGGGTATATTCTCTTTCCAGCTATGCAATAGGAAGGCTGGAGAGCTGGTTTGTTCACCAGCAGCATAAGCAGGGTGCAGACATGGCATGAGCTTGGTGTCTGGTTCCAGTAGCTCCTCAGTGGTGGCATCATAGACAAGGGCAGCACTTTCCCACAGGATGGACAGCTTGGTATTAGCATGATGGAACTAATCCAGCCGGGTGTTTTGCATCAGTGCTGCCCCAGCTGATATAGGAAGTGGAGCTGAAGCACTGCTTGCTATTTTCCCTTCTAAAAGCTCCACTCCCAGCCACTTCATCCTGGGATTTTGGCTCCAAATGGGAAGCAGTGCACTGGAGGATTGCCCTGGTTGGATTTCAGCAGTGTGGCTGCTGCTCATGGGAGTGAAAATGCTGATCCAAGGAAAATCCTTGGAGGTTTTATCACTTAGGCCAGTTCCTCCCATCTTCTTTCTCATCATGGAGGTGAGAGGAGCTGCCGTTGCATATTGCAAAGGGCCTGCCCTGGTGTTTATCCCTGTGGAGATGGCTCAGAGGCTGGCACAGAACATTCTGTCAATGCCCCAGGGCTGGGGGAGTGTAGGGCGTCCCCTGACCCCTGCAGCCTGTGAGTTGGAGCCCTGGAGTGCTGGGTTTAATTAACCTTATTGTTATCTCTTCTCATGTACTTATGGATGTTATTAATGGCTGTGAGAGCATCCGGTCTGGCTCAGGGCTGCGCTGCATCACCATGACCCTCTGATGGTTCACTCCTGTGTCCCAGGATGGGGAACCAGCCTGTAGGATAATGAGCCAAAGGATGCCAGGAGCAGCTTGAGAAGGTTCCAGCTGGACCTGAGTCCTCGTTTCAGTGCCAAAGCCAACTGTGTCTGGGTTCAGTACCCACTCTGGATGCACCTCTGTGGCCAGGATCTGGGCGCAAACCTTTTATCCCAGCCTATCCATGGAGTCTCTATGACATCCAGCAGAAAGAAGGGAGAACATTCCCTTTGGAGAAGGATGCTCCATGGGCTTTTAGCATTAGCACATGAGGTCTAGTATTCACTGGTCCTTCAGGGAAGACACATGGTGGGTGCTGCAGTGGGACCCTGCACCCCATGGTCATGATGCTGTGGAATGGGAGGGCAGTAGAAGAGCTGTTCTCCGTCCCATTCCAAGCAGTTGTTTGATTTCTTTTCCATCACCATTATTATTTTTCACCCTTGGATGCATGCCATGCATCCCTGATGTACAGTAGCGCACCCGGCTCCATCCCACTTCCCTGTGTGCCTAACTTTTTGACCCTGGAGAATTCAAATCTATTTTCTTTCCTCTTCTAAGAAGGAGAAAAAACTCACCCCACCAAACCTATATTAACCTGGCTCAATAGGAGGCATTTTCTTGAACTTATTAAAAAATCCAGACTTGTAAATTAATTTGTTCATGTTGTACAATGGCAGTGCAGATGGACTCATTAGCATGCACACAACAAATAATTATAGATGAATTTTTAGCTGGCCTGCTTAATGGGCTTGCTGGGTTAATTATGTCAATGTATAATTACATCAGCCCTGGGAGACATAATGGCACACCCTGCTGAGCAGACACTAGCTAATGATGGTGTAATGCTGACAGAGGGAAGACGGACGGCTCTGAATGCACCTGCTTACCTCGGCACAAACCGCCATTGTCTGCACTCAAATGGGCTGGCACTGGTGGCACTGGTGGCACTGGTGCTGTGGGTACCACCAGCTCACTCATGGAGGTGATCATAGAATCATAGAATAGTTAGGGTTGGAAAGGACCTTAAGATCATTTAGTTCCAACCCCCCTGTCATAAGCAGGGACACCTTACACTAAACTGTGCCACCCAGGGCTTCATCCAACCTGGCCTTAAACACTGCCAGGGATGGAGCACTCACAACTTCCTTGGGCAACCCATTCCAGTGCCTCACCACCCTAACAGGAAAGAATTTCTTCCTTAGATCCAATCTAAACCTCCCCTGTTTAAGTTTGAACCCGTTACCCCTTGTCCTGTTACTACAGTCCCTAATGAAGAGTCCCTCCCCAGCATCCCTATAGGCCCCCTTCAGATACTGGAAGGCTGCTATGAGGTCTCCACGCAGCCTTCTCTTCCCCAGGCCCAACAGTCCCAGCTTTCTTGTAGGGATGGTGGTGGAAAGCGCAGGACTGAGAGATGTTCCTGTGGCACTTGGTACGCCAAGGGGTTCCTCAGGGTGAGGAGGGCACCCGCCTTTGTTATGAGTGTAATGTGGGTGCTGAGGAGGGTGGGCATCGGGTCCTCAGGGAGGTGGGAGGGGGCATGTGGTGGCATGCTCACCACTGCATCCCATGTCCTGCAGATCCTGCTCCTGTGCTGGAGGCTGCACGGAGCCTGGAGGACCGGCTGCAGCAGCTCCAGCGCCTCGAGCCTGAACCTTCTCACCTGAAGGATCTCAACCAGCCCTGGAAGAATCACCCGGAGCTCATCAGCACCAAAGGTACTGCCTATCATGGCCGTTCCTTCAGATGAGGATGGCAGCAGTCCCAGATGGATTCCCCTGTGTGCCTCTGAGCATCCCTGGGACATGGGTTGGGTCTTGGGACCAGGACCTATCCCGTGGTCCCTGGTGGCCACTGCTGCTGTCCCCTATGCAGCTGTATGAAATGTGTCCCCCCGCAGAGCACAGAGAGGGGACGTCGCCAGCAGAGGCCGAGCCCCCGCAGCCTGGCATCAAGGGCAAAGCACCGTGCACAGAGACCCTGCTACAGAGCAATGAGGCAGAACAGCAAAAGTACGTGAGTACTGGGGATGGGGTCATCTTGGGGTGCTGCGGGGATACGTGCTTCCTGCTCCTGCATGGTGACATCTGTCCGTCCTTCCTTCTTCTCCTTCCCTTTGCACCTCCTTTGTGGACACCTCCTGTCCAGAAGCCTGGTGCACATTCTTGAGCACTCTGAGCATCCACCTGTCCATCCATCCTGTGAGGCTTTTGGGCAGTGTCAGGCATGGGCAGAGCCAGGGCAGATCCCTCCAGCCAGCCCTTTACAGCATCTCCCTGACACATGGCTTGTGCTCAGACAAATGGGTTAAGTCCAGGTCGTTGAATGAACCTCATTAAATGTCCTTTTAATTTGGAGGCTCCCGGTTTTCTCAGGGCCTTCATTGTTATTCCTTAGCACGCTGCACCGGGAAACAAATGAGGAATCTTTAAACCCTAAATTGCAGATCTCTGCGAATAAGTTCCTGGCAAGTGCAGGCTATAAATAATGCAGAATAACTTTTCCCTGATTGCTTCCCCCTCCTCCAATTAATTCCAGGCAGGGTGGGCTGCCATAAGAAGGGGTTCAGCCATGGGGTGAACCATTCAGACCAAAGTGAATTCCTTTACATGTGGGGCAATGCAACTCTTAACATCAAGGGGTAACATGGCTTGAACGCATCCTGACATCCTCTGGTGGGTATTTCTTTGGTGTCATGGAGTGATGGGGTAGAGAAGGGGATGCACCGAGGGGGTCTCTGTACCTTGGGGGCTGCAGCATCAGCACCTCACTGATGCCCATGTCTCACAGGGGGCTGCAGGAAGCACAGGTCACTTTGGCCACTAGGCTTGGGGAGGCAGAGGAGAAGATCAAAGTGCTCCACGCAGGTAGGGGGGACGGGGCAGGGGCTGCTGGCCACAGGGAGCCAAGCCCCAACCCCGTGGCTCACCCTTCTCTTCCTCTTCCCAGCGCTGAAGGCCACCCAGACAGAACTGCTGGAGCTGCGGTGTAAATATGACGAGGAAGCTGCATCCAAGTAAGTCACTGGCAGTATCTGGTTGTGTGGGGAGGCTGTTGGTGTGCCAAAGGCTGAACCGAGCTGCCAGCAGCAGCACCAGGACAGCCTCATGGTGCTGCCTAGTGACTTGAGGAGCTGAGATACTTGAAGCACCCCAAGTCATGGGGACTCCCTGTATCCAAGATGCTGTGGCACCTGCAGGAGCCCTCACTGGCCATGGAGGGCTATGATTGTGCCTCCTTGCTGGCTGACTCCTCTTGCTTTCTCATCACAGGGCAGACGAAGTAGCCATGATCATGACAAACCTGGAGAAAGCCAACCAGGTGAGCCAGGAGCTGACTTTCCAGCCAACACAGGGCACATACCCTGCTCCCCTTTCATAACACTGGGACTGATGGGCTTTGCCCCTCAGAGCATGCACCCACCATAGCACCCCAAGCATCCATGGGCCTTGTTGCCTGTCCTGGAAAACAGAAGGGATTCCCAGGCTCTGGGACTGGGAAGCCCTACAAAGGATGGTGGCTCTGGTTTCCTTTGCCTGGTGGATTCTCCTAATGGGACCCACTGCCCCATGCTGAGGGTCACTGGTGTGGTTGGGCTTCTGCCAGGTTCCATTCTGGCTGCTGGGGCTGATGTTTGTCACCTCCAGCCTCTCCTGGGCGGTTTGGAGCACACCCACAGCATCCTGGTGCTGGTGTCTGGTATAATTACCTCCGGTCCTACCCATTGCTATTCATCAGTTTTACTTCATTCTGAAATTGTAGGTCCAAATAAATGCGCATGGGTAATAAAAGAGGCTTAAAGAGCAATTTGCATGTAAATAAGGCCTTTTGGGTGGAAAAAGACAGTGTCCTGGACATGGTCTGTGGCCAGTGGCCAGGGATTGGGATCCAGTTGTTGGGAGAGGAAATATACGGCGATCTTATGGTGACAGTGGTAAGAGCAGGGTGCCTGGGAGGGATGTGTGTCCTGGAGCCCCTCTGTGCCCTGTGTAGGGTGGGATGAGCTGGGGATGCTTGTCCTGATGCTCTCTCTGATCTCTTGCAGCGAGCAGAGGCAGCGCAGAGGGAAGTGGAGAGCTTGCGGGAGCAGCTGGCAGCTGTGAACAGCTCCCTGCGCCTGGCCTGCTGCTCCCCACCAGGCGCTGCTGGGGTGAGGGCACCCCTCAGGCACAGCAGCACCCCCAAACCAGCCAGGAGCACCCCTCGGGTACAGCATCACCCAGCAGAGCTGTCAGCATCCCTTGGGGCCAGCAGCACCTCACCACCACAGCTGGCAGCACCCACCATGTCTGGGAGCATCTGTCATAGCCAGTAGCATCCCATCACACCTGGGAGCACCCTGTCATAGCTGGGAGCACCCTAGTACATCCCACTGTGCTGAGGAGCACCCTATTGCATTCAGGAGTACCCTTTCGTGTTTGAGAGCACCCAGTGTATTCAGGAACAAGCCCAAAGTGCCTGTGACCAAGGCACTTTTCCACTGTGGGGTGTAGCATTGGCCATGTCCTACCTGAAGTCCCAGCCTCCAATCAGAAAAGGGGGACAAGCACCCCATGGCATTGAGCAGATGTACCTGGGAGACCTTTAATGGCAGAGGAAGGGTCTGTCCCTCCCCAGGGCTGCATCACCCACAGCACTGAGCTGTGCTCACCCGCTGCCCATGGGGACACATCTAATGGGGAGGGCAGCCCTTGTCCCCACATTGGGTGACCAGGAGCTGATGGTGTCCCCTCTCCCAGCAGGACAAAGTGAACTATTCCATGTGCTCAGGGTCGAGGCTGGAGGCAGCGCTGGCTGCCAAGGACCGGGAGATCCTGCGGCTCCTGAAGGATGTGCAGCACCTCCAGAGCTCGCTGCAGGAGCTGGAAGAGTCCTCTGCCAACCAGATCGCAGAGCTGGAGGGGCAGCTGGCTGCCAAGAATGAAGCCATTGAGGTGCGTCCTCGGGGGCTTGAGGCTTCACAAGGAGGGGGGACGTGGGTCTGGCCATGCCGGGTGTGCACAGGGAGCTGGTGCAAGGAATCCCCCCCCTCTGCTCTGCAGAAGCTGGAGGAGAAGCTGCAGGCACAGGCGGACTACGAGGAGATCAAAACAGAGCTGAGGTATGGCTTGACCAGCACCCTGCCTGCTTGTCCCCTGCCTGGCCAGGTGCCGCAGGCATCCATGGCCCTCTTCAAGCATCCCTAATGGCTTGACAGCAGCAAGAAGCCATTCCTGCTGAGTCACCCCCTTGTCTCCTTCCCAGCATCCTTAAGGCAATGAAGGTGGCCTCCGCCAGCTGCAGCCTTCCCCAGGCAAGTGCCGTGGCGCGGGCCAGCACACTCACCGGGCTATGGCGCCCATGCCAGCCCTGCCGCCGGTGCCTCCGCCGCCCTTTCCCATCTCGGCTTGGCTCCTTGCAGAGCATATCGAAGGCAGAGGAGGCCCTGCTGCTGGGGAAGGAGGCATTCTACCCCTCCCAGAAGTACCTGCTAGAGAAGCCCAGTCTGATGGCCAGCACTGGTAGGGTCCCTTCATCCCACAGCAGCCGGGAGCATCCTTGGGAATGAGGGTGGAAAGGCAGGATCCTGCCCTAGCTGTGGAGCCAACAGCAGGGGAGGGTTTGGATGCCACCTGGGGAAACTGACGCAGGAGATGCTCCACTGCATGGCTGTTTCCTTCTCTCTCATTCATGTCTAGAAGAGGATCACTCCGAAGATGAGTCGGGGAAGGACTCGTTGGGGATGGAGCAGCCGTACCCATCCCCACAGCACGCCCCGGCGGAAGAAGCTGCATCCCCCACTCCCATCCCACCTCCGCCTGGCCCTGGTTTGGCCCCCGATGGACCACGGACATTCTCCTTGTCCCCCTTCCCGGGGGGAGAGCGGCTTACAGCAGACCCCAAGGCCCCCCAGCTCCCACCACCCTCCTATAAGGGCGAGAGCACCGGTGTGGGGCCACCTTTCCCCTCCGGCATCTTTGGTGCCAAAAGCAGCACCGCGAACCCTGGTGGCACCGCGCCAGCCACCAGCCCGCCTGGAGAGCCAGCCGAGAGCAGCACCAGCAGCAATGCTGAGGAGGAGCAGTTGGACACGGCCGAAATCGCCTTCCAGGTGAAGGAGCAGCTGCTGAAGCACAACATCGGGCAACGGGTGTTCGGGCATTACGTGCTGGGGTTATCGCAGGGCTCCGTCAGCGAGATCCTGGCCCGGCCCAAGCCCTGGCACAAGCTGACGGTGAAGGGCAAGGAGCCGTTCATCAAGATGAAGCAGTTCCTCTCTGACGAGCAGAACGTGCTGGCCCTGAGGACTATCCAGGTGCGCCAGAGAGGTGAGTGGTTGGGGTGGCCCTGGCCAGCTGGCCCTACACTGGGAATGCTGCATGTGGTACCATGGGATCCCATCCCGATGCATCCTGGTTCACCCCAGCAGCACCGTGCCATGCAGGGATGCCCAGCAGCCTGGCATGACAAGACAGGCAGGGACACACATATGGTCATCAGTGGCACTCAGGGATTGTCCCAGTGGTTTCCCATTTGCTTTGGGGTGGGATAAAAGCAGCTGCCAGTGGGATGGAGCCTTGGCAAACAGTAGTGATTAACAACAACCCATCCTTACGGAAGCTGCGTTTCCGGCCTGGCTTTACTCATTTATTCTGACAAGTGCCATTAAATTATTCATTGGGCTGTTCTGTGGTGATGAATCAATGTGTTTGGGAATATTTTGTTAGAATAATCCAGTGTTGATGCTACGGGATCTTGGTGTGGTGCTGGCACTGCCATGAAATGGTGACATCTGGCTCTAGGGACAGTGGCAGCAGTGGTGGCTGGTCACTCGTGTCTCCTCAGTGATGCTGAGCACTGCAGGTCCATGTCCATCCAGAGGGCTCTGATTTATCCCTTCACCCACACAAGCAGTGCCAGGGATGTGGGACATGGTCCCCATGCCTATGTCTCTGCTCAGCACCCTGTGTGCCCTTGGATGGAGAGATCAAGGTGGGTGGGAGCAGGGGCTACCAGGTCTTCCCATGCTCCAGCAAGTGACTAATCAGGAGTGACATTTATCTTAAAACCAGCATCCCTAAAAATAACTGAACATGAGGAGCAGTAAATACTTCTTGACGTACAAGTGGAGCTTGTAAACCAGCGCCGGTGACAAAGCTGTTATCCTGCCTCTTTGATCAGGTAGCATCACGCCGCGGATCAGGACGCCGGAGACCGGCTCTGACGATGCCATCAAAAGTATCCTGGAGCAGGCAAAGAAGGAGATCGAGTCGCAGAAGGGAGGTATGTGCCCAGTGTGTTGGGTGGCCCTTGGGGTGGCCAAGCCCCCACTTTGCACCAGAGGAGTACTTGTGGCTGCAGGTCCCATGGGGGAACCCATCAAACACCCACAAAACCAACAGTGTCCAGCACAGGAGTCTGCATCCCTTAGGAAACTTTATCCAGATCATGCCAAGCCTGGCACTCATGGTATTCCTGAACAGGGTGGCTCTGGGCACCCATCATGGAGCAGCATTGGCAGGACCAAAATGAGCTTTCGGGGGGCGTTTTTCCTGCTGACATCCATAGAGGAGATTTGGGGTATGGTGGGAAGAAATGCTGGTTAATAGGGGTGGAAGATTACTTCCCATGCAGCAGCACTTGCATCTGGGCTTTTGGAAACTTTGGATCTACCCTTTTCCTCCCCCGTGCCCCAAACCAGATGATTAAATGAGGATGCAAGATCCATCTGGCACAAGGAATCATTAAAACAGCTGCGCTCACAGTCAATTACAAGAAACGGAATACATTAGAACAGGTAGTCTGCTGAGAAAGCAAAATCCCAGAGAATTGAATTAGACAGGAATGGTGGAAAAATAGACAGGGAAAACAAACATGTTTGTCTATTGCAGTCTTTGGTAATGGGGTTTATTTTGCAGTCGTCCAAAAGGAAGCTTTGGGCTTTGTGTTGCAGGTTTTGCTTTGTGGGTGCTGCTTGTCCTTTTGATCTGCACCTATGCCACAGAGAGCTCCAAATCCCTTTTCTCCTGCATTGTATTATGGCCACATGGTAAAACAATGTTTGCTGCTCCCCAGGGCTCCCCTCACCCCTTTTCTTTCCAGGTGAACCCAAAACACCATCGGCATCACAAGCAGTGGCCAATGGGGCAGGTGGCAGCAGCTCTGAAGACGCCATCAAGAGCATTCTGGAGCAGGCGCGGCGGGAGATGCAGGCGCAGCAGCAGGCACTGCTGGAGATGGAATCGGGGGGCAGCGGGCGCCCTGGGGACACACCACCCACGGAGCGCTCCACGCTGGCCACTGTCAGCCAGAACATTGTCCCCCCTTATGTCAAGCAAGAGGAAGGGAATGGGGCCAGCCCTGGCCCCCCGCAGACACCCCTGGCTGTCCTCTCCCCCGCCGCCTTTGTCCAGAGCATCATCCGGAAGGTGAAGTCGGAGATTGGAGATGCTGGCTCCTACTTTGACCAGCACTGGGCATCAGAGCGGAGCCTGCTCAGCCGACCCTACACCTCTGTCTCGCCTTCGCTGTCCTCCTCCTCCTCAAGCTACTCCAGCATGGCCAATGGCCGGGGCTGGCCGCGGGGTGAGCCCAGTGAAGGGGGCACCAATGAGGATGAGCTGCCGCCGGCAGATGATGAGCCCCATCGTCTCACAGAGGTGAAGGCAGAGGGAGCCGGCACGGAGCCAGCTGCTGGTGGTCGCCTCTCCTACTACCCCACCTATGTACCACGGACCCTGAAGCCCACAGTGCCGCCACTGACGCCAGAGCAGTACGAGATGTACATGTACAGGGAGGTGGACACGCTGGAGCTGACCCGGCAGGTCAAGGAGAAGTTGGCCAAGAACGGCATCTGCCAAAGGATCTTCGGAGAGAAGGTACCAGCCTGGAGAAAGGGGGTCTGCTGTCCTCCCTGCACCATGACCAGAAACCCTGGGCTCATTAGTGGCCTCTGCCAGCTCCTCTGAGGGTCCCCACTCTCCCCACTGGGTTTCCTCTTGGAGGATGCCAAGTCTTCACGGTGTTACCCAACCACAAATGGTCTCCCAGTGGTCACCACCAACTGGTTGATGGTGCTTCCTACCAGAAACACCTTGTTCCCTGTGCAGAGCCTTGCAGGGAATATCCTTTCATCCCACTGGGTATCCTAGGAGGGCCCACCATGGTCCCAGGACCTATGGCTGAGGCGAAGGGGTTTGGACATGCCATGGGGCTGTGAGCACAGCAGTGGGTGGCAGCCTCCCTCGGCATGGGGAGCAAGGGCAGGGAGCAGCCCAGTGCTGGTGGGTGACACATGCATGGTGCCTAGGTGCTGGGGCTGTCCCAGGGCAGCGTGAGCGACATGCTGTCACGGCCCAAGCCATGGAGCAAGCTGACGCAGAAGGGTCGGGAGCCCTTCATCCGCATGCAGCTCTGGCTGACGGACCAGCTGGGCCAAGGCATCAGCCAGCAGCCAACACCTTCCCAGGGTAAGTGCCACCGCCGTCCTTGCAGTCCCCAAGTGCCATCAGTGCTTCCAATGCTTCTGCATCCACCCCCTGCATCCCAGTGCAGAGCGAGTTTATCCTGCTCCTGCCCCAGCAATGGGAAGAGCTTCCTCAGCACCTACACCCCAGTCCTGGCAACCCCCTTCCATCCCCCTCTTCTCTAATGCATCCAACTAATTTTAAACCCCCTTAATTAGTCACTTAGACAATTATGGGCTGTTATACAGATCCTCAGAAGTTATTTGGTCAGAAGGGGGGGTTGAAATTACCTAGGTTAATAATAAAAAGGAAAATCACAACAGAAATCTTTGGCTTTGTGCCTGGCACAGATATGGATAGATATAGATAGATATAGATATAAATTAGATATAGATATAGATATAGATATAGATATGAAATAAAACTGGGTTTTATTTTATACATCGGTAGTGGTTTCTCCCCTTAATTATTCCAATGGCACCTTCTGCTTTGTCATAGCTGCTGGTGAGACTTTGCCAGCATCCCCAGAACATCCTTCCTGCTCCCACAGGGTCCCTGCCCTCTCCCATACCATCATCCCTGCTGACCCCTCTGTCCCGCTGTCACACAGCCAGCCCCATGGAGCCCCAGCCTTCCCCCTCGCCGCCTCCCAGCCCCGCTGAGCATGAAAAGGGCTGCCAGGAGCCCCTCACCCTGGCCTTGGAGAGCAGCAAAGAAAACCAGCAGCCTGAGAGCCGGTCCATGCCTGCACTGGGTGGGAAGACATACCCCAACAGCCAGGGACCTGTGGGCATCCAGGAGATCGTCGCCATGTCCCCAGAGCTGGACACCTACTCCATCACTAAGAAGGTCAAGGAGGTCTTGACGGACAACAATTTAGGTGCGGATCCTCTCTCCGCCCGGGTTTTCGGGAGCTGCTGGTGAGGCTGCATGGATGCATCACCCCAATTCCCATAACCACAGACCCTTCCTTGTCCTCTGTGGGTGCTCAGTGGGATCCCTGGCATGCTGGGGAGGATGCTGGCTGGGAAGCAGGGTGCACCCGCTCCATAGAGGGACTGTAGCACCCACCACACTGCTCTGCCCTACTCTAACCACCTCTGCTTCTCCTCTGCCAGGCCAGCGGCTGTTTGGGGAGAGCATCCTGGGCCTGACGCAGGGCTCGGTGTCCGATCTCCTCTCCAGGCCCAAGCCATGGCACAAGCTGAGCCTGAAGGGGAGGGAGCCCTTCGTCCGCATGCAGCTCTGGCTCAACGACCCCCTCAACGTGGAGAAGCTGCGTGACATGAAGAAGCTGGAGAAGAAAGGTGAGGGTCAGGGTGGTGCAGCCCCAATGGGACCGGGGTGCTGGGCAAGCAGGGGGGCTCCCTGGGCATGCAGCTGGGTCTCCTCTCCTGCAGCCTACCTGAAGCGTCGGTACGGGCTGATGAGCACCGGCTCAGACAGCGAGTCTCCCAGTGCCCGCTCTGAGTGCGCCAGCCCCAGCCTGCAGCCGCAGGACCTCAGCCTCCTCCAGATCAAGAAGCCACGAGTGGTGCTGGCCCCGGAGGAGAAGGAAGCCTTGAAGAAAGCCTATCAGCTGGAACCCTACCCCTCGCAGCAGACCATCGAACTGCTCTCCTTCCAGCTCAACCTCAAGACCAACACCGTCATCAACTGGTTCCACAACTACAGGTATGGGCACTCCTGGGCTGTGGATATCTGATGGTGCTGAGCCACAAAGCAGGTGTCGTTGTTGCTCTTCCAGTCCTCCCAGTCCCTCTTGCATAGATGGGAAGGTGCAGACCCACGCATGGTGCTGGATGGCAGCTGAAATGCTGCATGTGCTCTGACTGATGGGTAGGCAAGAGGTGTTGACCAGCTTGACCAAGTCATGTTGAGCATCTAAAGCAATTACCATGCTCACATCCACTTTCTCACTGGTGTGGGACACCACTTGCCACTGGGCAGGAGCTATGTGGTTGGTGGTGGAAAGCCTTATGGAGGCTCTTGGAGCACAGGATTCATCCCCACAGTGCAGGAACAGCACAGGCTTCATCCTTAGGCAGTGTTATAGGTTCATACACGGCTCTTGGGTCCTCTCCAGGCACACTCCAAGTGCTGCCAGCTCTGAGTCAACATCCCAGATGATGGGTTATGCTCCTTCCCCTATAGAAAACAGTATAAAAACATATACATTGACTAATGGTGTTTCCAGGCCCACAACCTTTCCACTCAAATGGTTCCAGAAAAGCCTGAAACACAACTGCTATAAAGAAACCTTTGAAAAATCGTAAGTATTAAACAACAAAAACTGTCTCAGTTTGGCTGGAAATGGCCCCAAAGTGTTGCAAAACCAATTCCTCATGTTCAAGCAGAGTGTTTTTCCCAAAAAAGTAAGTGTTTTGAAAGCCAGCAAGGTGGGGTTTTCCATCTCAAGCGGTGTCACTGCATTTTTATGGCTGGAGATGCTTTTCCAAAACATGTGGTGCCCGTGACATGGGATGATGGGTGGTGGTCACTGACCCTCCATGGCTGTATCCTGGCAGGTCACGAATGCGGCGGGAGATGCTGGTGGAGGGCACACCGGACAACGACACGGATCCGGAGCAGAGCAGTGGGACACCCATCCCCATGGGCCGGGCCCCCCATAGCCCTGATTCGGACACGGAGGACCATAAACCTGTGTTTGGGGGGGGCGAGCACCCCTGTGCCGCTGTGAAGGTGAAGGAGGAGCAGGGGGAGGCAGGTGGCTGGGTCCGCCAGCGGGACTCACACAGCCCGGCCGGGGCAGCCGAGGGCACCAGACCCCCACAAGAGGATCGGGGGGTAGCCCCCCATGCCGCTGCCCCCAGTGCTGGCAGCCTCCCGCGGCAGGGGAGCCGTGCCGGTGCCACCACCACGGGCACCCCACCACCGCCGCCGCATCCTGACAGCTCCCAGTCCTCATCGGGATCATCCCGTTGCAGCTTGGAGGTCTCCCCAACATCGCCCTCGGCAGCATCCTCACCTGGCCTTGCTGGCTCAGCCTCACCGGGGCCATCCTCTGCTGGACCGGTGTCACCGGCGCTGCCGCCAGCACCCGGCCCCCGGCTCAGCACCAGCGTCCAGCGGCGCCATGAGAAGATGGCCAACCTCAACAACATCATCCACCGCCTGGAGCGGGCTGCCAACCGTGAGGAGGCCCTCGAGTGGGAGTTCTGAGCCCTCCGACACCCTGGATATATATAGAGACACCCACATATATATACATATATTTTGTTTAATGCAGCACGCACCGAGAGGCAACAGGCAGCCAGCGCCATGGAGCAGCCATGGAAAAGGGGGTGGCCCCCATAATGAAGCCACATCTCCCCCAGCTTTGTTTTAAATGTGAAAAACTGGGAACGATTTTAGAAAAGCAAAAAGAAAAAAAAAAGGAAAACAAAAATATTTATAGACCTCTTTTAGATATTTTAATAAAAGGATACTTTGGAATTTATTAACAGCTTAAGCTGCTTTGATATTAAAGATAGCTATAAAATGAAGATGATGTAGCAGTTGTGTCATTAAATGTACACTGAAGTCTTGTAGTTTGCCACTGGATGAGATTAAAAACAAAGGAAAATCCCACAGGAAAAGACTGAGCAAAGCCATCGAGAAGCACTATGAGACTGACCAAATGGACTAAACTTTTGCTGAGCAGTTTCCACCTCTGTCTGTAAGACACCGCATCGCTTCTGCCCCAGTCAGAGACTGTGACATAGTCCCTGAAGACTCTAAAGCAACCCCCCTGATGCCATCAAGTATGTATTTAGTTCTGGTGGTTTATGTTCTTGGAAACCTTTGTAACACAGAATGTCCCGTGCGGTTGTATATGTTGTAGAGATGTCTGCACTAGCCTCCTGGAACAAGATGTAGCATGGTCCCAATGCTGTCCCTCGTGCTTCCTCCAGCCGGTAACCAGTGGCAGCCCCAATACGGCACGGTGCAGCTCCTGCCAGCTTCCAAAGGAAGAGGAAAACCAATGCAAAAGCAATGAAAACAACCTGTGCTTGTGATTTTGGGAGCAAGATGGGAAGAGGTACCTGGGTGTGATGCTCCGGGATGGCTCCAGCTCGCTGGGAATGGGCATCCATTGGTTCCCACTTCCCCATGCTCTGCCATCATCTGTTTGGGAAAGGGGGAGAGATGGAGCCTTTGACTTTTGCTCTTGGGGCACCAGTGCTTGGGGATGAGCATCCAAAAATGAGCTGCCTGCTCACAGGGGATTGAACCCTGCTTGGGGCTGCTCCCAGCTCCCAGCAGCTGGCATCACAGCCAGCTCTGGTGGCTGAAGCACTTTTACTTAGGGAGAGCACTCGAGCAAGACGAGCATCCCCTCTCTGCAGCGGTATTCCCAGGCAGTGGTGCCCATGAAGCCAGGATGAGGCCCGAATTGTCACACCAGGATCCTGCCTGAATTGGGCAAGCTCAGACCTGAATTGGGCAAAGCACTATGGAGCTTTGGCTTTCCAGGGTTGACCCAGTGCCACCTCCCAACCCCACCACCACCACATAGGCTCTAACAAAATGCCTTTAAACACCATGGGGTGGCCCATGCTGGGCTGCTCTGCCCTATCCCCTGCCCGCATGGAATCAGCCATCGGGAGGGCTCCCTGCAGGATCTGAGGCCATGCATTGACTGATTTATACATTTTTATCAGAAGAGAAGGTATTTTTATACATGGGTGGTGGTCAGTGAGCGATGCTAAAAGTGGCTCCATGGAGGCACAGCTCTCCTTGCCCACCTACCCTGCCTTAGCAAGCCCCAGCTTGCCCATGGCCACTCTTTTCCCTGCCACCACTCTGCTGAAGGTCAAGGTACAATCATTGCTCTTCTCTGTCATGTGCTAGTGGAAGCTTTAGTGGAATAGGATTCAAGGAAGCACTTAGGATGGTCTCGGACATGGCAATCCTGTTGTATTAAAGCTGGCGGGACATACCGATCACGTTTTTGTTAGGCTCACGTACTGTACTTCAAAAGTTTCTATGAGATCGATGAACTTTGTTTAACAGTTTTGGCAGGAACAAGTTCTGTAAAGAGCCACTAAATACAGAAGTTGGATACGACCCTGGCCTTGGAGTGTGTTTTGTCTGGAGGCAGATGGGATGGGAACTTGGTGCCTGGATTGATGTTGGAAGTCACAGCCTTGCTTTGGGTTTGTGGCAAGAGCTCTCACCACCATAAACATCTCCTGCTGATTGAGGGAAGAAAAGAGGGTGTGAAATGGGGCTAGTCCAGCTCAAGGTGAGATCATAGAATAGTATGGGTTGGACCTTCAAAGGTCACCTACCTCAACCCCCCTGCAATGAGCAGGGATCCTGCCCTGTGAAAGTCCTGTGTTCATCTCTAGTGCAGGTTTGCTCCTGCCCCTTGGGTAGCTTAGCATCCTTTGGCATGAGGTTTGGCTCAATGGCATGGCAGCCTGGCACAGCTCCTCTTCACAGCCACCCATCACCGGGCATGTTTGCAGCTCCCGACACGAGGCAGGGGTATTTGCATTTGATGGATTAATAAATCCATATGTTGCGTATCTGTTTAAGCTTGTTTGTCAGCTAACATGTTGGGATGGATTTACTTCTAATGAATATCTGAACATCTGGAGAAGCTGGGCTGGCTGCCATGGAAACCAGAACCTTCCTCCACAGCTGACTGATGGGGCCACATCAACCGTCTGGATGCTGTGGGTACAGCTGCACCCCACTGCCCTTGGCAGCATGGCTCCAAATGCCAAAACACCAAGTGGGGTGGCCAGGAGCAGGGCTCAGGGTTCTACAGTGCTGTCAGCAAGCAAGTGACCTGCCTGGCTTCGTGCCTCAGTTTCTCAAGAGACATGGACCTCAATGATGTTGGCAGGAAGCTGGTATGTTCATGCAGGTGGGTGTTGCGGGCAGGGACATGGGGTTGTGTTGGCCACTTCCACTTGGCACCAACACTGTCACCAGCAAGGGGACAGGTAATTTGTCTCTGGCCAAGACCCCTTGGCAGATGGCTTGGGATATCCCACCAAGTGCAAAGGGCAACCTGAACAGGAGCACCCAAACCACAGTGGCATCACACACTAACCCTGGGTTTGATGGGATGGTTGTAACACCCCATTAAACCTATAATGCTCCAGCAACTCACAGTGGGACACCCAATACCACTTCCATGGGTGAAACTATAGGAGCATTGTGCTCCCAGTCATTTTCCAATGCCCAAACCCCCCCATGTTGGTCACCTGTGTCTGGCTGCTCTAGCCATCATGGAGAAGCAGAACCATGCTGTCCCTGCCATGGGACCACCCTGGCACGGGGTGTCCTTATATCCCTAGGGTGGCATCATCCCAGCCCATCCATCTCATCCCATCCATCCCATCCCTGCAGGCATGTCAGGCTCCAGGGCACTGCAAGACCCTGGCACTGCTGTGTCCCACTTGGGTGACACTGTCCCTGCTCAGCCCCATGGAAGGAAGGGGATTAAAGGCACAAACAAGAACCCAGGACAGGCAGGAATTCCTGAAACAGCTTTTATTGTAGCAAAATCTTGTGCTTGTCCCACTGGGGCAAAGGGAGCCAGAGCCACTCAGCTCAAACCCAGGTCACCTCCAAGCCAGCAGCCTTAGTGTCAGTCCAAACCATTGGAAGCAGAAAAGAGCACCACTAGCACGAGACACTGGCTTCAGTCCGGTTTGGCACATGAATCATTCGACACGCTCCATGCTGACACACATGTTCCCATTACCACCATGAGTGATGCTTCCCCTTAGGAAGCCAACATAGGGGTGATGCCCTGCCCCAAAATATCCATCCAGCACAGGAGTGCCTGCAGCTGCAGCATTCCCTTGGGTCTGTCCTCACCAGGGGTTCACCCGAGGCTGCAAGCAGCAATTGCCCCATGTGGAACACCCTGGGCCAGGTGTCACCAGCTGCCCGGGAAGCTGCTGCCATTAAGGAAGGGCTGCACTCACTGATATTCTCATTTTCAGACCACATCCTGCTGGAGCAGAGGGATCCGGCAGAGCTCAGTGCAGGGAGGGGAAGGTGGTAGCAGGGTCCCCGGCTTTGAAATACCCACAAAGGGGCTCAGTCTGGTGAGATCCCATTCAAATCCTTCTCCAAAAGCATTGTCAGTGCATGATACCACTGCAAGAGCACCAGGAAGTCCCACCGGCTCCAGTGTGGTGCTGGAATCCCAGCAGGCATCAGCCAGGAAGTGGTTTGTAGCTTGCTTGCTTGCTGGGGAAGGCTGGAGGGGTGCATCCATACAGGGAGCATCTGCTGCCTTGGCACAAGATGCCCAAAACCCTGGCAGCCCCCAAAGCCCAGGAGCTTCATGCCTGGCTGGCAGCACACTGAACCCAGTTGCCATCAGTGCTGGGCTGGTGTTTCACCACCACAGAGCAGCACCGGTGTCCCTCAGCGCTGAGCCCCTCTTGGCACCATCACCACCACAGACAGGGCTGCACATCCCAGGGTGACAGTGGGACCAATGCAGCACCAACGATGATCATCTCCTTGATACACGTCCTGGTGGGTCCCCAGGGCTCAGCCATCACTCAGGGCTGGGGACCACACTGCCTCTCCAGCCAGTCCCGCCGCAGCTGGGCCACCTCCCGGCCATACCACTCATGGAGCCGGCAGAAGGAGGATGGGCTCTCCATCACTGCACTGCCCACCTCGGTGCTTGATGCCCGCCTGCGTGGTGGCAGTGGTGGTGGCTGCAGGTTCCCATCATCAGCATCCTCACCACAACCTGAAGCTTTGGGTGGCTGGTTCACTCCCGATGCATTATTCCACACAGCACAGCCATTCTCCTTTGGTGAGACAGTGGGCAGAGCTGGCAGCCGCTCCAGGGACTGCTCCAGCTCCGAAGGCTTCGGTTTCCAGGAGCTGGGATACCCCCGGCATCCCCCAGCACACCCACGGGCCATCCCATAGCGCATCTCCTCCAGCTGCTTCTCCAGCTCCCGCACCACCAGGCGCATGTACTCAAAGCTGGCTCGTGAGAGCGACTTCACCCACGACTCCATGGCAGCCTGGCTCTCAGCCGCCAGCACGTAGGTGCGGGACTTGGTGCCACCAAATCGGATGGCAAAGGTGAATTCCTCGGCCGAATCGCAGAGCTCCACGGTGCAGCCCTCCAGCACGATGACCCCCACCGGCTCCCGGCTCTCCCGCTCCTCGAAGTAGAAGAGCATATTGCCCTTCAGCACAAACCAGCGGCGGTGGTACGCCGTGTGCCGCTCACCGCGCTTGTAGAGGAAGCCAGCATTGTCAGCCGGGGAGTCACAGGTAGCATAAAAAGCCAAGCTCCGCTCGTTCAGCTTCATGGCTCCGGGTCCTGCAGGGATAGAGGATGGACGCTGAGGATGAGTGTGCTTTAATTGCACTGTAATAACCCATCGGCTGTTCTTGGCAGCAGCAGCCCTCATGCCCAGGAAATGAAGCTGGTGAATAAACAGCCCCGTGATAGCCAGGATAACTCTGCTTCCAGCTGAGGTGCTGTGTCCGATGGGTGGCTCAGGGCTCCACGAAGAGGGGATTTATCCCCAACTGAGTGTTTTCCCATGGAGGAGCCGCAGGCAGGGCTCTCCTCAGTGCCCCACATCACCCGGTGCAGGTGACCTGACCCCCGGTGCCGTGTTTGCTCCGTGCTGCTTTGCTTCTCCCCTCGGCACACAGGGAGGAATTACGGCCTATGCTGCAGATCCGGCTGCAGCTCCAGAGAGCCGTGGCCATGAACCCGGTCACCCAGGCAAGGCCACCCTCCCCTTGTCCCCTCATCAGCCATGGCCTCGCTGTGCCAGGCTTTTTGCCTACCTGGACTCAGCCTCTAGCTCCGGTCTCCGGCATCCGCCAGCATTGCTGATGTGAGGGTACCTGTGGAAGCACTGGATCCGGGATCGGATGGTGTAAGGAGGCTGTGGACTCCGGCTCCCTGGTGTTCCCGCTCCGGCTGACGGCTCCGGCGGGTTTCACCGTTCCCAAGCCTGCACAAGGCAGATGAGCACCAGGATTATTGTTTTCCTATTAAGCCACGTAGCAGGGATCAAGGAGATGAGACGGGGGTTCTCGGGGGGCCCAGCTCCGGGGGGCAGTGGGGCCCTTTCTCCCCGGTATCTTGGGGATCTTTTTGGGGTCCCCAAAGTCTTGAGGCTGTTTGGGAGCAGAGGACCCACACCGCCCACGCTTCCCCCCCCCCCAGGCTGCCGCCCGCTC
>NDXB01007362.1:105497-128040 GCA_002631895.1 Agapornis roseicollis | reverse complement strand
AAACCGCAGGGAAAAAAAAAAAAAAAAAGTAATAAAAACTTTAAAACCCCCCAAATCCAACGAACCAAACCCAAAGCAACCTCCATGAGCGCAGCCGGGCTGTTTATGCCTCTGCCTCCGCGGGCGCGGATGCGATAAGTTAAAGGCACCGGCGGGGAGGGGAGGGGTGGGGTGGCGTCGTGTTGTGCGGTGCGCACCCGCGGAGCTGCCGGCGGGACCCGGACGGACAGCGCGGCCCCTCCGCTCCGCCCCGCACAGCCCCCGCCCTCGGCCGCGCCGCTCCGCTTTACATAACGCGCCCGGGGCCGGGGTCCGCGTCCCGCGGTTCCGCTCGGCGGAAATGCGGAGCCTCCTGCTCCGGTTTCCTGCCTGAGCCGTCCCGTCCTGTCCTGTCCGCCCGGCCCCGGGCGCTCCGCCGCGCTCCACCATGGGCGAGCGGCAGCCGGACGCCTTCTCCTGCAGGTAACCGTGGGCGCTCAGCGGGGCCGGGCTGGGCTGGGCTGTGTTGTACCGTACCTTGTCTACCGTACCGGGACAGGCGGCCCCGGGCAGTGGCGGCTGCGAAGTGGAAGTGGTGGCAGCGGCGGCGGGGACCGGCCGGGAGGGTGGAGCTGCCCCGGAGCTGCGCCCGGTGCGGACCTCTCTCTTCTCTGCCAGCCCCGACTCCTCCGGTCTGCCCCCTTCAGCCCCTCCGCTCCCCGTTTCTTTGGGGTCCCCTTCCTCTGGTCCCCTCCTTCTACCTTTCGGGACCCCTGTCCTCCCCGTACCTTTTTCCCTCATAGGCGCTCCCTATCCCACGGACCCTGTTCCCTTGTGAGTGCTCACAGTTCTGGGGATCCCCATCATCTTGGCACCCCTTTACCCCACAATGCCCCATCTTCTGGGATCACTCTCCTCCCAGGTCCCTCACTTCCAGCACCTTTATTCTGGGGACCCCTGATTCAGCCTTTTCCCTCTCCTTCATCTGCCTCCACACCCTTACAGCCCCCACCATGGAGGTGGCCCCTCTTGCAGGACACAGGACCATGTAGGGTGATGCCTGCCAGCCCCAGCCACCTATGCTGGGTGCTGCCCTGCCCGTGGGGGCCATGCCCTGCCTGCTCACCCCACTGCCCCTTTCTCCTTTGCCCCCATGCTTGCTGCCAGCACCAAGCGGAGGTACCAACTGGAGCCTGCCAAGTGGCTCCTCTGACTTTCTGCTCCCTGCAGACTTTGTTGGCTTGCAGGCACTGCCTGGCTTGGCAGGCGTGGGGGCTCAGAGCATGAGGCCGATCCACCGGCAGATGACAACATCTCCGCGGCCTTCCTTGCACTTGCCAGCATGCCCAGTCCTGTTCATGCCAAGCCCTGGCGGGGTCACCCACAGAGAGCCCGGACCCGCTGGCTCCCACAGCAGCAATAACAGGGTCATTGCTGCCTGGGCTGGGATTTACTGTCAAGGAAACTGGGACGAATTCGATATTGCTGTTGCAAATTAATTCAAGATGTGCTGGAGTTGTGGATTGGTGGCCCAGGGACTCTTAGGGTTGTGCTTAGGTTGGAAAAGCAGCTGGAGGAAGAAAGAGGTGGCCGGCCAGGGGCTGCTGCCTCTCGCGTGTCCTTGTTTGCTGGCAGGGATTGGAGTTTAAAGACCAATGACATTGCTGGCAGGTTTCACTTTGACTTGTTTGGGACTAGATCAATGCCTTGGATTTCTTTTTAACTTGCTTTTGGTGGAGGAGAGCCTTGTCCCGGAGCGTTCTTCCCACCCCCAACACTGCTTTTATTTTCTTCTTTGCCTTTATGTATTTGTTGCCTCTGGAAAGTTCTGTTTTGGTTTTGCCCCAGCCCTCAGAGCAGCAAGTCTGCCAGCACCCTGTATTGCACTGGAGAGACTGGGGTGCAAGTGCTGTTGGCTTTTGAGGGGTTGTACATCCTATTGACCCAGAGCAACCGCCGCCCCCCAGCCGCACACCCCTGGGGCTGCCGGGTGCCGATGGGCACCACAAAGGCATGGGGATAAATCCCAGCATGTGAGACAAAGTGAAAGTGCAAGAGCTCAGTGCTGGCAGGGTTTGTGGTCCTGCCGTGGCTTGGCAAGGAGGAAGGGCTTAATCCAGCCCTGGGAATGCTGCTGCAGTGAGGAGGGAGAGCTGGGTTGGTGGGGGGCTGAGGGGCTCCCAGGGGATGCCCTTCAGCCACTCCCATGGGAGCACTCCCTGCACCCGGGTTCTCCCGTGCCTGCACTGCAGAGATTCATTTAATGCAGCAAAACAAACCCTGTCACCCTATGAGGTCACCCCATGGCTGGGCTTTACCCTGCAGGCAGCAGGTGTAGGGGAGTGTGATGGTATAAACCAGGCTGCCAGGTGACAGATGCCACGGTGATGGGCACTCAGGTGAACAGGGGCAGGCAGAGGCTTTCTAAGGATCAGGGCTGGCCACAGCGGCTCATCCTGGTGAGCTCCTGTAGGTCAAGTGAGTGTGGAGCTTGCATTTGACCCAAGATGGGTTTGGGATGGACTGTGTCCATCCTGTCTGTCCACTGGAGTGATCAGGTGAAGCCACATGGGTGGAATCCCTCTGGATCTAAACCACCTGTGTCCCCAGAGGTCTGTGGTGCTGCTCAGCCCACCGAGATGTAAATTAAGTCCAGCCTTGGCCTTCAACAGAGCAAGTTGTGTCAAATGAGAGGGGTGTGCATGTGCTGCAAGAAAGGGGGGGTAGGAGAGCAAATCAAGGCCCCCCCACCTCCTCCTGGCTTCTAACCTGGTTTCCTCAGAAAGCACAGTGGGTATGTGATGGAGGAATCTCTCTAACCTGCTCCTCTGCTGCTCTTTAATTTTTGGGTTTGCTTCAGCCATAGAAGAGAGAGGAGGAAGGTCCTGAGACACTCTGGGGACCTCCAGGTAGTGTGGAAACAGCCACTGGGTTGCAGGGAGTGATGGTGCTGTGCCATCACCCTCTATAAGACCCCAGAGGATCCACACCACGGGGAGCTGCTCCTAGAGAGCAGAACAGGACAGTGCTGGGCTGTTCCTGCTGTGGATTCTGCTGGCCTGATGCACAAATGGCTTTGGCTGCTTTATAGGGATGTTGTAAATACGGAGGTGCTGTTTTGGAGGGCCCTTTTCACCCTCCTTGCCTCCTTTGGAGTCCCCATGCCCTGAGTGCATGGGCTGCTGGAAGGAAGAAGAAGCTTGACTAAAGGACAGCAGTAAGACTGCATGGGGCTTTCCATGGCCATGCTGCTCTGCATCATGTTGTGATCCAGCTTGGAGGAGGGTGAAATTGGGATGGTCCCCTCTGTCCCCACCATTATCCTACATCAGGAAGCTTCAGTCAGACCCTTTCCATCTCTCCCCCTCCACCAGCCCCTCCTGCCTTGCTGAGGGGCTGCATCTCCACCCCCAAATGATCCCTTTGTGCACTCTTATCTCAGTGTTCCATCTAGCCAATACTCCAGCATCTGCCACCCTGGTCCCCAGGGGACTGGGATGCAGAGAAGGGCTCCACCAGCACCCTCCTGGGGGGATGCTCTGCACAGCCCAGTCCTTGTGAGCCCATCCCTGTCAGGCTGGATCCCCTGGGGACCTGCATTCCTCTGAACCCCCCCAGGGACCTGAATCCCCCTGAGTCCCCCGCACCGGATGCTCTCCCATTGAAAAGTGCTGTTCATTGTAACTCAGCCTTTTATAGCTGCCTTGCGAGCAGGGTGCGGGGTTGTGCCAAGAAAGGCTGCTGCCTGCTCAGAATAGCTCTTTTCATGGAGGACATCCTGGGAAGGAACAATGTTCCTGCTCTTGGGATTGTGGGAACTCTGTATTTCTGCCACTCGGCAAGCAGGGAGCTATGGGGCTGGCGAGGGCGTCTCCCAGCCCCTCACTTTGCTCTCCCCTTGAAATAGTTCTGGGGCTGAGTGCTGAATAGCCTCATGCTTCTAAACAGGGGCTGAAAACGCCGCCAGCCACTTCTCCTCTGGATTGGGAACAGTAGTTTCTGGGAGAGCTGGCACATCAATCACTGTTCCTACTTGTGCTGCTGGCGTGGAGACCCACGGCTCTAGGGCTGGGGCTGCTTTCATTTTCAGATCGTTGCTGCACATGCTCTGGGGCTGTCTGTGCTCAAGCAGGAGCTGAGTTTGCTCAGCGCCGTGGACTCTGCTCCATAGCATCTCCCTTTGAGGCTGGGTTTGCAGCGCTGGGTGCTGCAGGGTGCTCTTCCCATTCAGCCATGGCCCCCTGCATGGCTGTGCTGTGCCGGGAAAGTGGTGGGATAGATCCTGCAGTTCCTCCATGGCATTGCTGGCTCTGAACCGCTCATTCTTCCAGCAGCAGGTGCTGGCTCCCAGCATCGCAAAGGCACAAGTAACCCATTGCTGGATCTGACCCTGCCGCAGTGACACTCACAAGGTTGAGCAAGAGTTGAATGGAATCTCCAGGGCCAGCTTTGCTGCTGGGGTGGATACTGCACAAGCCGGGGCTTGCCATCCCAACCCGCATCAAAGTCAGCCTGTGGCTGGTCTGTCCTGTCCCGCTCTTCCTGGAGCTCCGGGCCCAGCACCCCAAAACAGCCCCAAGATGGGGTGGGCTGGGTGATGTACGGCTCCTCCAGTGCTTGGGAAGGATGTCAGGCTTCCATCCAGCCATCCCCTGGTGCACCAGGGGTGGGCTGGATTCCCCATTCAGTGCAAATTAAAGTCATCAGCTGTTGCAACAAGTCCCTTGGCTCAGACCTGGCCTGCAGGATGTCTGGGAGCCTCTTGTAGGAGTGTATCAGGTATAAGGGATGTGGATATTTTGCTTTAAAGCCACTGGATGCAGAATTCAGGCACTGTGGGCGGGAGCAGGGAGAAACCCACCCATCAGCAGGCACTCACATCCCTGTGGCCTGTCCCATGGAGCCAGATGGAGGAGTGGGATGTTGCTGCAGTAGCTCAAGCATGGATTCATCCAGGAGAGCTGTTTCCACATGGGAAGTGCACTGGGTAGGAGCAGGGAGTTCAGTGTTGAAGTTTGTGGTGGCAGGAGGAAGTGCTGGGGATGTAGTTCCCATTGTCAATCCACTTGGAAAAGCACATTGCTCCCAGAGACAGCCTTTGGCTGCTTCCACTGCATGGCTCAGGCGAAGCCCAGCTATTCCCATGCTGGAAACCATTCCCAAAGCTGGTGTGGCACAAGCCCCAAACCTTGGAAAGCAAATTCCCTGCTTTGGGAATCTCCCTGCCTGTCTGAGGAGCCATCCATACAGGTAGCCCACTTCCTTCAGCACTTTGAGAGAACATCCCACGGAGCGTGCCGGCGGTAATTCCCGGGTGCCGGGAAGGAAGCAGGAGGGTGCTGAGTCAGGGCAGGCTGGCGGTGCTGATAGATGGGGCCCTGCCGGGGTGTTCGGCCAGGCCACAACTGGGCGCATGCCCAGCGCCGGCCCTGAGCCTCGGGTGGCTCTTCTGGGAAGCCAGGGCTGGCGGGGGGCAGATAACATCTCCCCTCGCTGAGAAACCTCACGGTACGTACTAGGAAGGGCGGCGGGTGGGCAAAGATAGAGGTTGGCTTCCCGGCATTATCACCTCCCTGCCTGCAAACAAGCTCCACCATTGCCACACGCTCCCCATCGCCACGCTCACTTCCACCCAACCCTTGGGTTCTCCACTTGATCCTCCCTCCCCATGACCAATGCAATCACTTTTCCGCCCCTCCCAGCAGCCCGGCACTGCCGGGTGTCTGCAGTTTCAGGGAGGTGGTGGTGGTGCCTGCGCTGCTGCAGCAGGATCCGGCCGGGTTGGCCGATGTTTCCTGCCTGAGCTGAGTGCATGGCCCCGATAAGTGTGGCAGTGAGCACGAGGTTCAGCAGTAAGCAGCCCATGGGGAACACTGCTGCCGGGCTCAGCCACGCACACCAGGGCGACCATGAGTGCTGTCAGATTGGCCTCGCACCGAAATCTGCTCCGGACACAGATATGGCGTGGTTTGCCAGAGCCTGATGGTCCCGTGGGCAGCAGAGCATCCCCCTGGGAACACATGCTCATGGCTGGCAGTGCTGGTGGAGTGGCAGTATCCCCACCCGCCAGCCGCAGGGATCTGGCAGCTCTGTCCCTGGATTCCTGCAGCTTTTCCTGCCGTTTCCTCCCCTCCCGCCCCCACTCCGGTTTTATCAGCTGCGTTGAAATAGGTCCCTGGAGGGAAACCCATCAGCGCTGCGAAGCCTTGGCAGAAGCTGAGCGGATGTGGCCCGGGCGGGCGTCCCCGCTGCAGGCAGCTGTGCTGGCAGGAAGCCCCATAGACACCCTGCTCCAGGACCTGCCTGCACCCCACCTTGCAGGTGGGGAAACTGAGGCACGGCCCTGCCAGGTGGGGATGGGGATGCTGGAGAGGGGCTCTTTGTCAGGGATTGTAGCAATAGGACAAGGGGTGATGGGATCGAACTGAAACGGGAGGTTCAGGTCAGATATAAGAAAGAAGTTCTTTGCTGTGAGGGTGGTGAAGTGCTGGCACAGGGTGCCCAGAGAAGTGGTGAAAGCTCCATCCCTGGCAGTGTTCAAGGCCAGGTTGGACAGAGTAATGTGGTCTGGTATAAGGTGTCCCTGGCCATGGCAGGGGATTAGGACTAGATAATTTTAAGGACCTTTCCAACCCAAACCATTCTGTGATTTATGATTCTATGTAAGGCACTGTGACAGGGCTGGGTGCTGAGCCATAGTGGTTCCACTGTGCCACTCACCGGGAAGCTGGCTGTACCCAGACTGGCTGCAGCATATCCCATGCTATACCCTTGTGAATGAAGTGGCTTTGATGGGGACCAAGCCAACCATGGTGCTCCCCAGGCTGTTTGCCCTGTGGTACATGTTTGGCCTGGTGTATGGCCACACTGACCAGGGATTACTGGGACAGGAGGGAGGCATCAGGGCACTGGGGCTCCCCTGACCCCGCTGGTGTGCTCTGTCTTGCAGTGCATCCGCATCGCTGGAGCCACGGCAATGAATGGGCACGCTCTGCCTGCCGGCACGCCAGCGCATCCCCGGGGCTGGCATGAGTTCTGCGAGCTGCACGCCATCAGCACGGCCAAGGAGCTGGCGCGGCACTACCTGCGCTTCGCCACCGAGCACCCGCACCATGACCTCCTGGCCGCAGAGAACTTCTCGGTGCAGTTCACCGACCTCTTCCAGCAGTACTTCTGCCATGAGGTGAAGGAGGGATTCGCCATGAACCAGCTCCGTATCCTGCCCGCTGGTCCTGCGCGGGATTACCGGGAGACACACCGGCACCACACGGATGCCTCCTTGGGCACAGTGGCCACCAAAGCCGAGGTGGATCCAGGCTCTGATCAGCCTGGCCGAGCTCCCGAAGCCACCCCGTCAGGGCTTCGCAAGTCCTGGAGCTCGGAGGAGCTGTTGGGGCCGGCACGGAGGCCTTTCTCGCTCAGCCAGCTGCGCAGGAGCTGGCGCAGCCTCTTCCGACGCCGGTCCTCGGATGCTCTCCCTGCGGATGGGGATGGGGAGGCGGCAGAGGCAGCGCTGAAGCCGGGACTGGGGAAGCGCATCCTGCCGTGGGGGCTGTCGCGGGAGCAGCCCCCGGAGGTGCGCAAGGAGGGGATCCTCAAATACGGGCTGCTGGATGAGAGCTCCTTGGACAGTGGGACGCGCTGGCAGCGCTGCCGCCTGGTGCTGCGGCGATCAGGGACGGCTGATGGAGAGGAGTATGTGCTGGAGCTGTTTGACCCACCCAAGGTAAGGACCTGCTGGTTCCTGCCCCTATCAGCTGGGTGATGCTGCAGGTTGGGGATGATGCCAGGGTACCAGCATCTCCTGTGAGAGGAGCAGGGCCGTGCTGCATCCCTGATCATAAGGGTTTGTCACCATGAGCAGTGTCTGGGCACAAGCCCAGGACCCAGATGGGTTTGCTCTGCTGCTGCTGTTCCTCTGCTGCAGCCACACGAGTCTGGACTCAGTTTGTTTAAGACCTCTGAGAAGGAGAACCTGTGTTTGGGGGATGGACGTTGCTGTGACCATGTGCTGAGGGTGATGTGTGCATGGATTATTTCAGTGAAGATGCAATTGCATTTCTCCCTGTTTGTTCCCCAAACCTGCGTTTTCCAGCTAGAAACAGAGCATCTGCCTTGGGAGATGAGGATAGAGGCTGGTGGCCTCTATCCTGCTCATCCCCAGCCCCATGGACCCATCCCAACAAGGGTTTGGCACACCCCAAATTCACCCTGCCTCTGGTTTGCTGTGGCTTCAGCAGCCAGGGCATTGGCTTGCCTGGGCAAGCTGGGAAAGGAAGGGGAAAAGTCTTACTCTGCTCCCCATGGGACCTGTAAGGGAAGTTAATTTTAGGTTTGTAAGTACTTCTGTAGCTCAAAATTCAGCTCTTGGCTATGCCAGGGAGCTCCCGTGGTGCTTCAGGGCTGGCTGGAGCGGAGATGATGCAGGATGTGAGCGAACAGGGAGCGATGTGGGGGGAGCCAGGGAGTTTAATCTTTAAACAGGCAGTTCCTCCCCACCATGGCAGGTCCCACGCAGGCATCATGGGCTGTGTTCTCCCTCTTTTCCCCCCCTTTTTTTTTTCTGTGCTCGTTTAACTTTGATGACTAAACTTGTGCTTTGGAAGGAGGAAACCTCTGCTAGAGCTGGAGCCTTGTCCCTGCCTCTGGGCTGGGTTTGCTGCTCGCCATGGCAGTGAGGCCAGGGAGCAGCCGGTTGAATTCCTGCTGTTTCTGTCAAATGACTCCAGTATTAAATATTACAAAGAAAAAAATAAATAAGGAAAGCCCACCAAAATTGCACAGTCTGAAAGTAAGAGCTGGTTTTGCTTTGTCGTTTTGTTAGGTTGCAGTTGTTTGCTCCCATAAGAGTGTGTGTCCTCATCCCTGGGCATGGGGAGATCCAAACAGCATCGCTTTGGAGTGCTTTGAGGATGCTCCTGGGCAGCATCACTGGCTGCTGGCATAGTCCATACCTGACTCACCAGGATGGCACTGGCCATGTCAGACCATGCCACAGGGAGCAGCCTGGCCAGTGGGGAGGAGGTACCTGATGTTATTTCATGCACTCCTACCAGCTTTGCTCCTCCACATCCTCAGTGGCTTTGCCCAGACCTGCCCTTGGGGCTTTGCAAGAGCCAAAACTAAAGCCAAGCAAGAGGATGCTCCCCTGCACAGGGTGCTTAGCAGGCAGGGCCTTCCTGGGCACCCACTTAAGCTCCCCACCACCCAGAGGACAAGCATCCCAGGTGCTGCCTGCCCACAGAACCTGGTGCTTACAAACACTGCTTTTTACCTTTCTTTTTCCCTTCCTCCCTCCCCCCCTCCTTGTTCCTCTATTTCCCCCCATGCACTTTGCTTGGGAAGCAAGCCCAGCTCCCAGCACATTCTTCCTCCTGGCTGCTTTGACCCATAGGCAGGAGGCATTTCAAACAAGCCGTTTGCAAGTTCACCCAGCACTCTGCAGCATTATCCCTTGCAGTGTGCTCCAAACCTCCATCCTGCAGAGATTTCCTGGGGAGATCCCATCCCCATGAGGCTGGGGACCCTGTTTCTCAGCCAGGTCTGCGGAAGGGGGGATGTTTCTCGCTGGATTTCACGAGTCTCCGCAGTAAATTGTTTCCTGTGCAAATACTCTCAGGGTGGGTCCTTCCTCTCTAATGAACTGAGCCAGGGCCAGATCCTCTCTCCTTTACAGCACATTCAGTCCAGACCCTTTTCCACCAAGTGTAGTTGAATGCTGCAGGTGGTGGAAAGCCCCCATGGTGCTGGTGGGTCCCACTTCCCAAACCCAGCAAGAGGCAAAGAGAGGAGCAGGAGCAGAGCAGCTCAGTGGTGATTTACTTTTGCTTTCTTTTTCCTTGCAAATAAATACTAGGGAAGGATGCAGGGAGCCCCCTCCCCTCCATGCTCTGCCCCATGATGCTCACAGGGCTTTGCCACTGTCCATGTTGTGTATCTGTTCCTGATCTGATGATGCTGTTGGTTATAGAACCAGACTGGTTTGGGTTGGAAGGGACCTTAAAGCTCATCCAATTCCACCCCCCTTGCCATGGGCAGGGACACCTTCCACTGTCCATTGTCCAAACCCTTTAAATAGTACAATGTAAATGGAGATTTGGCTCAACCTCATGGCTTTGCAGCATCAAGCCAAATCCCCATATACATAGCACCTTGCAATGACATGGGAAGGGCAGGATGCCTGCAGGAAGTGGCCATGGATTGGCCTCTGCTCCCACATTTTGGCAGCTTTTATCTTATTCCCCCAATTGTACTTTCTCCCTGGTGCAATTCAATGGGGCCTCTGAGCCTAATTCCACAATGTGCCTGGCATCAAAGGGAGCAGGGTGCTTTGAAGGGCCCTAATCCCACTTACTGCTTGGGTGGCCAGCCCTGTGCTGGCTGTAAGAGTGAGTGGCAGTGAGCCGAGCCAGTGCCACCTGTGCAGACAACCAATTCCCTGTTATGTCACTGGAGCTTCAGTTGGATGAGATGGGGTTTTGGGCACAGGGAGCAGCTCACATTCCCGTGCTTGCAGCCATGGCTGGGTTGGTTTTGGCATTGTTCCTTCCGCCCTCGAGAGCTGGAAAAATGATGTTGCAAAGGAGGGGTTTGGAGATGCCTGGATGCAGAGCTCTCCTGGGAGCACATCTCAGCCTGGCTGCAGGGCATCACTGGGCTCAGGGCACCTGGACACTGGGGTGCTTGTGTATATATAGATGTGCACAGGAAAACCAGTGAAACCCTGGGTATGGTCCTGTGTGTGCAGCTCAGGTGGATTCATCAATGTCTGTAGGAGGGTAATGCTCACCTGCTTTCCATGGAGGCACTAAGGACTTTCTCCTCTACCATGCTACTTAGTTGCATATCACTTGTAGGTTTAGGTAGCTCTGAGGCCTCTCCACCTTCACAAATTTAAGCCAAAACTGGGAACTGGAGCATCTCTCATATGAAGACAGGCTGGGAAAGTTGGGGCTGTTAAGGCTGGAAAAGAGAAGGCTGAGTGGAGACCTCATAGCAGCCTTCCAGTATCTGAAGGGGCTGTAGGGCTGCTGGAGAGGGACTCTTCATTAGGGACTGTAGTGACAGGACAAGGGGTAATGGGTTCAAACTTAAACAGGAGAGGTTTAGATTGGATATAAGGAAGAAATTCTTTCCTGTTAGGGTGGTGAGATGCTGGAATGGGTTGCCCAGGGAGGTCATGAGTGCTCCATCCCTGGCAGTGTTCAAGGCCAGATTGGACGAAGCCTTGGGTGACATGGTTTAGTGTGGGGTGTCCCTGCTTATGGCAAGGGGGTTGGAACTGGATGATCTTAAGGTCCTTTCCAACCTGAACTGTTCTATGAAAACAGCCCCTGCAGGGTTTCAGGGCTGCCCTGTTCATCAGCTGAGCCCTAGCCCCAAGTACCTTTTACATGGCTAAGCCCTGAGCTCCATGAAAACCATGATTTGCAGCGGAAGCATCCCAAGCCGTTTCTGTTGACCAGATGTTTTTACAGGAAAGGGGAAGGGAAATGGGATTTGCATTTGTGCTGGTTTCTTTATAGCGTTTTAATGAAATCCAGCGCATCCCGTAAATCGATGGCACGCCGAGACAGGCCAGGAAGACTCCTTCCGGAGAAAACCCGCGGAGCCTGTGTCATGGCTCGTCTGCAGCCGTGGCCGCAGGAGCAGTATTTTTATCTCTGCTCAGCATGAGACTGCTTTGACTTCCTTTTTTTTTTCTCTTCATTTCTCTTCTCTCTTTTTCCTCTTCCTTTCACCTGAAGCTGGTTTCTGAGAACTGCCGCCTCCTGAGCAAGCAGGTCCTGCACCGCTTGGTTCCCATTCGCGGTGCCTGGAATCAGGTGTAGGGTGAGGGACATCCTGGCGCTGAGGTCCCCATCCCCATTCCAGCTCCTCCCAGAGCTGCCTTGTACCTCCAGGAGCAATTGGAGTTGATTCAGTGAGGATGTATGGAGAGGCTGTGGTGGAGAGGGAGATGACTTCAGGGATGCAGAGGCCACATTATGGGAAGCCTGGACCCCAGCAGCAGCTGTGTTTGTATCCCTATCCCAGGCAGGGATTTGAGCAATCCCTGTCTTTTGCAGAACAACACTTTGCTTCAAATCCAAAGCATGTTTGCCCTTACAAGTGACCTACAACTGTGCTTAAAAACTGTATGTGCCCAGTTTGGTGCGCAAATGCCCTGGTTGCTGCTGCAGCACCATCAGCTCCTTCATTCCTCTATTCCCACAGAAGCAACCAATGTAGAATGCTCTTTTCTTCCCAAGGCCACCATGAGCAGGGTACCCACTGCCTGCAGGCAATGGGGTGCCCCATGAGAAAGGGTTTGTAGTGATGGGAAGCATCTCAGCATCCCATCATTGTCCTGGCCAAGGGAAGAGCGTGTTTGTGTCAATCTGGATCCCATTTGGTGTCCTCCATACTGTGAGCTGGAGCAGACTGGGCCACGTGTGCTCCTACCCTTGTCCCCATGGTTTGCCCAGGGGCAAGCAGGCTGCACGGCATCTTATTTTCTCTCTTTGTTGTCATGAAAATGTTGATCCCAGGCTGGGATTTGCTGTCTTGTTCCTCTATCCAAGAGCAGCCTTGTTGCATCATCCCTTGGCGGCTGGATAAATGGGTGGCCAGAGAGCTGCATTCCTCTCCTGGCATCCCCTTGGGTTGCATCCCCAAGAGACCGCATCATTCTCCTAGCATCCCCAGGGCTGAAACCAGGACACCTGCCATGGGGGAAGAGCTAGAAGGGTTTGGGTGTACTGTGATTCCCTTGGGAAAAGCAATACATCACCCAAAGGTGCCTGGAGCTGCACCGAAACCCACCACAGACTTTCACTGCAGAGCAGGGCAAGCAGCACATCCCCAGCTTTGCTTTCGGTGCTGTGCTGCTCACTGTTCTTCGAAGGTGAAGGACTGGGGCATCCTTTCAGCTGCTTTGGTGAGATTTTGGTGGTGACTTTCTCTATATTCTCCCCCCCCCCTTTTTTTTTCATTTTGGGTATCGCAGGGTGGGAGCGCGATGAGACAAAAGGTTATTTGTCATTTATTAACCACAACTTTTTCCATCCTTGGTCATGCACGGAAAAAACACTTTTAGCAGCTTAACCACAGCCCTGGTGCTAATTGCTGAAGAGCAGGGTTTCTTATTTTGGAAACCGTGTTGCTGGGATGGGGCTTGGTTGGGTTGTGAGGGGATGGGTGCAGGATGGAACAGCCCCAACCTGCTGCATCCCCCAGTGCTGGGGTTGTTGGGGTTGGGAGGAGAGGGGCTCAGGGGGTTTCCTTTCACTTTAACCCTATTCTTTAAAGTCCACCCTGCTGTTGGTGGGGTGTTCATCCTACTGCTGTGACCCTTATACGTATGGCAGTGATGCTTTGCTGCTTGCCAGCACATGGATGCTTATGGTCAGGGCTGTCTCACAGGGATGCTGCAGAGCTGCTCAGGTAGGAGAGCACCATAGGCAAGCTGGGGATCACTGAATCATAGAATGGTTTGGGTTGGAAACGACCTTCAAGCTTATCCAGCTCCAGCTACCTACTACAAGCAGGGACATCTTCAATTAATTCAGGCCCTGTATAACCTGACCTTGAATGTTTACAGGGGATGGGACATCCACCTCCTCTCTGGGCAACCTATTCCAGTGCTTCATCACCCTCATTGTGAACAATTCCTGCCTTGTATCTAGTCTAAATCTACCTTCTTTTTGTTTAAAACCATTATCCCTTGTCCTGTGGGAGCCAAACATGGAGATATTAAGAGAATCACAAGGAAGGGGGCTGAGGAAGTGCTCAGGGTCTGTACCCAAGCCTCCCGCAGCTGGGGATGCAGGGTGCTGGTGGATGCTGGGTCCCGCTCAGCCCTAGTACCCAGTGTGAGATGCCCAGTGGTGGGTTTTTTTTTGTGGTGGTTTTCTCTTTTTACCCTTTTTCTCGTTCTTTTGACGGCCCAGGATGTGGTTGTTGCTGGGTGTTTCGAGGCTGGGAGTTGCTTCTGTCGAAGGTAAATACCAGTGAGAGGCTGCACAGGGCCTGGATGCTCTTTCCCACTGGTCCTGGCTCCAACTGATGCCTGATGGATACTGTGATGCTCAATCTTGCCTTGAGATGATAAAAATGAAGCATTTGGGCAAGATCTACTTCATTTGGGCAAAGCAAGGGGTCATCCCGTGATGGTGCTTGCTGCTGCTGTCAGTAGGTTTCAGAGTGAACAGGTTTATGCAGGCAGTGAGGTGGGGAGACCTGGGGTCCTTCCCAAGAGCTTCAAGGGGCTGAGCTGAGCTTGGGAGGCTCCTGCAGTGGATTTGGGGTGCAGGAGGCACACAGGGGTGTGCAGGGAAATGTCTCTCTGGGTGATACAAAACCCTTGGGTAATGGAAAACATTGGGGAGATGCAAAATCCTGGGAATACTGTGGGGTCCGTCCTGTTTCCCATCCCTCTGGAGCTGGGTTTTGGGGGTGACTCAGTCTCCAGCTGCAGCTGGCTCTGCTCATATGCAGGCACCTTGTTGATTTTCCATGCTTGTTGTTTATTCCAGGAAATTATTAAAGCAGCCCACGCTGGAAGCGAGTTTGGCTTAAAATAAGACACAAATGAAAGGGGCTGGCAAATGCTGCCTGTTTACAGATCCTGTTTATAGCCCTTGCCTTCCCAAGCCCTGCTGCGAATGCAAGCTGCTGGGCTCTCTGGTTTTGGGGTAGTTTGTAAGGTTTTGGAGAGGGAATGTTGACTCTTTCACATGGATGTCTGTGTCTCTTAGTGGATGTTTATCAATGCACAAAGCAGGGCCACCAGCCCTGAGGATGGGGTGGGGGTTTCTATATGGAACCCCCAAATCCCTGCCCATGGCTATGGATTTACTCAGTGGCTCTTAGGGTGTGTTTTGCAGTGTCCCGGGCTTATTTCCATCAGGATTGATGGAGTCTGGGCTGTGCTTTCCTGCTCGGCAGCCGCTCAGGATGGGAACAGAAGGCGCTTTGTGCCCCGGCCACCTCTGAGCCAGCGCTTCAGGCTGGCACAACGGTGCCTCTTGTCACCACTGAGCCTGGTCCCCGCGGGGATGGCTCCGTCCTTGCTGTGGGCTTTGGGGATGCTCAGGGATGTGGTGTCTTGGAAACTGTTTTGTGTCTCTGGTGTTGGTGGGTTGGGATGCGCTGGGGTTTCAGATGGGCAGTGGGGAGGGTTTGGGGGGCAATGGCTGGGGTCTGGGATCACCTCTTGTGTTTCTCTGCTTAACAGAGGCAGAAAACCTCCTACCTCCAGTTCCACAAGCCCAGAACACAACCCCCTGATGCTGCTTGCTGCTGCTGTCAGTAGGTTTCAGAGTGAACAGGTTCATGCAGGCAGTGGGGTGGGAATGTGCCACCCTGGTGTCCTCCCCAAGAGCTTTAAGGGGCTGAGCTGAGCTCTGGGGGGGCCTGCAGTGGATTTGGGTTGCAGGAGGCACATGAGAGGCTGGGGCTGTGCAGGGAAATGGCCTGAATCAACAGAATCCCAGGCCCTGTCCCCAGCACTAGACCAGAGGACCTCGTGGAGTACTGGGATTATTGGAGGATAAATGCTGTGAGGCTGAACACGGGGGATGAGCAGTGGTGGAAATCCCTGAGGATGAACACTGGGATTAGCCATGGTGCAAACATGGTGCAAACACCACGTCCAAGGACACATGCCGGGATCATCTATGGTGCAAAGTCCTCAAGGATGAGCATTGGCTTTAATTAACCATGGGGAAACCCCCCAAGGCCAAACACCAGGATTATGTGCCATGCAAAATTCCCGAGGATGAGCACTGGGATTACTACAGTGGAACCCCACAAGGATGATCATCGGTGCAGCAAACACCTTGTACCCTCCAGCACAACCCTTGATGCCCCCAACAGAACCCCGCTGCTGCCCTGCACTGGAGCAATGGATGCGTTTCCCCTCCAGTTCACCCTGCATTCCCCTGAGACAAGGCTGTATCCTGGGAAACTTCACTAAACTCCCTGGGGCCTGTGGGTGCAGTATGTGGTTTGACACCAGCACAATCCAGGGCTCACAGTGCTGTGGATCTTGGTGGCCATCCATCCATCCGTCCATCCGTCCGTCTGTCCTTCCGTCCATCCATCTGTGCACCAGTGCTGTGGATCTCGGTGGTCATCTATCCATCTGTGTACCAGGCACACTGCTCCAGCTGAGGTTTATCCCTTATGTAAGGGGTGCTTGGTGGGCTCTGGGTTTTACAAGGAGAAATGGAGCTCACCTGTATTCATCAGGGTCCTTGCCCAAGGGCTCTGGCACGTCCCATGGTGTGACTCAGAGTGGAAGTGAAAGCAGTGCAAGGGAAATCCCCGCGCATGGAGGGGCCAGTGCCAGCACCCGCTGCTCTCAAAGGATTTGCTCTCTGCTCTGCACAGGGCAGTGTTGCTGCTGTCATTGCCATGCCAGTGTCATCATCATGGTTCCTCTGCCACCATCACTGTGCCACTGCTGTCAGCATCCATCACCGTGCCACTGCTGTCAGCATCCATCACCATGCCACTACTGTCATTGCAGTGCCATCATCATTGTGCCATTCCCATCACCGCCACTGTCATCATCACTGTGGCACCACCCTCATCACTGGGCCACCACAGTCATTGCCATGTGTTGTTCCCATCATCCATCACCATGCCAGTACCGTCACCACTGCACCACCACCGTCATCCCCTGTCACCACTGTCATTGCTGTGCCACCACTCTCATCCCTGTGCCACCACCACCTTTGCCAGCAGGGGACTGGTCAGTGTCCAGATCCCCTGGGAAGGGCTGATGGCTCCAGCTGCCTCCTGTGCATTATGGGTGGTGGCAGCATTTTGGGCACCTGGCTGAGTGGTGGGTGCCAGCACCCTGCTGGTGCCGGTCAGACCTGGAGGTGCTGCTCTGAGCCCTGGGCTGTGGCCCTCCCGGATGTGGGCACTGTGGCAGTGTGATTTCACTCTCATTCTTGGAAAGCTGCCTGCCTTCCTCTGCACTGAGCGAAGGCTGTCCTGCATCTGCTGTGTCCCCTGTGCAGCATCCAGGCCATGCTCCTCACATCAGTGCCTCAAAGCATCACGGCAGGAGCATTCCCAGCACATGTGAGTGGTCTGGAAGGAGTTTTGCTTCCCAAAAAAGCATCAATCCAACATATCCTTGGAGAGGAGCGAGGGAGCCGCAGTGCTCTGCAGGTTTCCTACACGGGGGAGCAGGAAAGGAGAGCGGGAAGAGGCTGTGGAGGGAGGATGACGGAAGGAACCCGGTGCCGATGGGTCTGGTGTCAGCGCAGGTACCAGGGAGCTGCGGTGAGAGCTGCTCGAGCGGAAGCGCAGCGGCTCCTCTGCGCCTGCAACGCCCCAGCGCAGCTGTGACCTTGTCCTGACCTTGGCGCGGGATCCTTCCTGGAGTCATCAGGTGCCGGCAAACCCGGCTTTAACCCAGGCATGATGCCTGGTGCATGGGGCTGTGCCGGCATTCCCTGTGCTGCGCTGCTTCTCCCCATGCTGTGCTGGTGCTGCCCGTGACAGGGGTGCAGTGGGGTGCCCTTCCCCACTAGGATGCTCAGGGTAGGGAGCAGGAGGGGTTTCATCCTGGGGGTATTTTCATCCATCTTCCGGTTTTCCCCATGTACCCTGGCACTGGGGACAGCGCTGGCCTGGATGGGGCTTCCCAATTTTAAACTCTGGAAGAATTTCCTGCTAAGACCAAAGATGCAGATCCTGGAGGCAGCAGACCCGCTCTCAGCACTGTCTTTAAGGAGATGCTGATGTGATCGTTGTCCCCATCAGTGGCTCAATGTCCCCAGCAGTGCCTGGCTGCTGGGGAAGAGGGGGCAGCAGGATCTGGTGCCCTGTGAGCTGGAGATCACCAGTGTCACATCCCAGGATGGCCCAGGAGTCAGGATCAGGACTGTGTAGATTTGGCATGGTGCAGCTGTGTTCTGGGGTGCTGCTTCATGGGGTGTCATTGGCCCTGGGTGATTTTAGGGGTGCTCAACCTTGTGCTGACATTTTTTGTAGTGATAGGAAGGAATGGGTTTAAACTTAACCAGGGGAGATTAAGGTTAGATATAAGGGAGAATTCCTTACTGTGAGGGTGGTGAGGGGCTGGAACAGACTGCTCAAGGAAGTTTCAAATGCTCCATCCCTGTCAGTGTTGAAGGCCAGGTTGGACAGAGCTTGGAGCAACCTGGTTTACTGTAAGGTGTCCCTGCCCATGGCAGGGATTTGGAAGTGGGTGACCTTTACCAAATCCAAACCATTGTATGATGGTCATGGGGATGGGGACTGAGCTGGGGCGACAACATCATGAGCATCCTTTCCTGAGCATCCCAAGCTGGCAGAAAGGAGCATCCAGTCCCGTGGTGCTGCTGTGACACCTTTCTTGCTGAGCAGCAGCCCATGGGTGCTGGGTGAGCATGCGGTGTGTTGAGTGTGCAGTTTTGCTTACCAAGAAATCCCTTTCTGGGTACCAGAGCCGGGCATCTTGGGGGGGGAGGGGGGGGGCAGGCACACTGTGCCTGTGGTAGGCAGTTCTCCGAAGCCAGACTGCTTTTTCGGGTGCTATTATCTCTCTGCTGCATCATTTCCTTCTCCCCTTCATGCTCCCCATCTGCACCACCCCCGGGGAGGGACATAGGGGGCTTCACTGAACTCCCTGTTCCTGGAAATTCCCCACTTCCGAGGAAAGCAGGAAGCTGATCCCAGCGTCCGCGGCTGGAATGCGTGCCAATAAAACCCTGCAAGCCTGGGGACGTGCTGCGTGTCACAACCCAAGGGGTGGGGAAGCAGCCAGGATGGGCAACTCCTTTGGAGTTTGCACAGGGCATGGTTATTATCCAAGGATGCAGGAAAAGGGAAGTCCTTTGGGATTAAGTATTGGTGCTATGGCAGCAGCTCAAGGCATCCTCAGCCCCATTGGCGACAGTGATTGCAGCTAAAGCTGCAATCACTGTCGCCAATGGGACTGAGGATGCCTTGAGCTGCTGCGGTAGCACCAACCCCGGTGCATGAGCAGCTTGACTTCTAAGAACTTTCTTTTCAGTGCTGATAAGGGCTGATCCTTCTCGTGCTGTGTTTCCGGCCCCAAAGTACACTGAGTGCTCAGTTGAGAGTGTGGAGGGATGGGGGATGGAGGAAAAGAAAGCAGCTCAATATGGTTTGGTTGGGTGTTCGAGTGCTGAGTCCCTGCTGGGGACCCCCTCTGTGTTGTGCAGGTGGTTGTGGATGTGATGGGGTGGGTTTGCTGTGAGTATCACAAGTTTGGAGCAGGATTTGGGCACTTTGGTTGGCAAATGCTGTTGGGCAGGCTGCCATCCTCATAGCATCCCCAACTGGTTTGGGTTAGAAGGCACCTTAAAGCCTATCCAGCTCATCCAGGGACATCTTCCACTAGAGCAGCTTGCTTCAAGCCCCTGTGTCCTAGAACACTGCCAGGGATGGGGCAGCCACAGCTTCTCTGGGCACCCTGTGCCAGCGCCTCAGCACCCTCACAGGGAAGAGCTTCTGCCTGAGAGCTCATCTCAGCTTCCCCTCGGGCAGGTTAAAGCCATTCCCCTTGGCCTGTCCCTACAGGTTCTTCTCCAAAGCCCCTCTCCAGGTTTCCTGTAGCCCTTTTAGGCACTGGAGCTGCTCCAAGGTGTCCCTGGATCCTTCTCTTCTCCAGGCTGGATAAGCATGGTACCCTGTCCTTTTGTCCATCCACAGACCCTTTAAATGTGGCTTGGGTCTGGCCACAGTGATGAGCATGGAGGGGTTGGGATGCAGGGTTCCCCCAGTGCCTTTAGCACTCAGGGTGGTCCCTGGCACCTGGAATACATCCTGATCCTAGCAATGGACAGTGGGTGCCACGTGCCACAGCCTCACTTGCTGGCACTTGGAGCGTGCTGGGCAGGAGGGGAACCGAAAGCTGCCAGGATGGGTATTATTAACCTCTGTGGAAGCCTTTGCTCAGCACTTTGTCATGTGCCTGTGTCAGCAGCCTCTGACCCCTGCCCCATCTGCAGGGGCTCCCTGCCTGCATCCCAGTGTCCCCATCGTGGGTACATTCAGTCTCCCTGAACCATGCTGCCATGCTGGAACCCCCTTCTCCCTCCTCTCCTCCACCCATCCCTTTGCTGCTGATACCAGGATGGGTCCTGGTCTGTGCAGGGTGTCCCAGCAGTGCCATGTAGGGTATTTCCATGCCACAAGGGGCATTTCCTTGCTGGTGGGGTATTTCCCAGCAAAGCCGGGTATTTCCTTGCTGTCTGCTGTGCCTCGGGTGGCTCCTGTCCCAGCAGTGCAGTGGGATGTTTGGGGGCGGTTCCTGGTGCTGGGGCTCAGCTCCTCCATCGTGTTACCCTCCATAGGGCTCCAAGCCGAAGCTGCACGCTGCCTGCTCTGCTGTGCAGGAGGTGCGGAGGTGCACGCGCCTCGAGATGCCCGATAACCTGCACACCTTCGTCCTCAAGGTAAGGACCAGATGAGGGGTGCAGACCTGATCCCGAGGCTTTTCCCACCCTCCGGAGCTCATGTGGCTGCTGGAAGCTCCCGTGCCAAATTTCAGTTCCTCTTCCCAGCCTTGGACTAGGAAAGAGTGCATGGGGGGTGCTCTGCATCTGCTGGGGTCAGGGCTGGTGCCCAGCATGGGTGGGAGGGATTTGAATATAGAATCATGGAATGGTTTGGGTTGGAAGGGACCTTAAAGCTCCTGCAGTTCCAGGCCCTGCCACGGGCAGGGACACCTTCCGCTAGAGCAGGGAAGAGCTTCTGCCTTATCTACAACCTGGACCTCCCCTGTTTCAGTTTGAGCCCATCACCCCTTGTCCTACCGCTACATCCCTGATGAAGAGCCCCTCTCCAGCATCCTCACATGTATCTCTCTTTTTGAAGCCCCCTTTCATGTCCCTCTCTGATGTCCCCCAGGTTACCAATGCCACCGACATCCTGTTTGAAGCAGGGGACGAGCAGCAGCTCAGCTCCTGGACGGCCGAGATCCGGGAATGTGCACACAGGGGGTAAGCTCCTGATGGATGCCCCCAGGCCTGGGGATAGGGATGACCCTTCCATGCTCCCCCAGTGCTCAGCCTGGCTTCTCCCATACCTGCAGGTCTGACGCGGGTGACCCTGAGCTGCTGGCGTGCTGGCACCCAAACCCTGCAGCCACCAGCCCCACCACCAGCACGGACACCCAGGGCCAAGGTGAGCAGCAGGGACACCCTGGGGATGAGGCATCCCTTGCAGGGGGGGTTCTCTGCATCCCACTGGGCTGATGGAGCATGCCCATGTGCAGAGGGGAGGTGGATGGGGGTGATGGGTAGGGGGTCCCTGCTTCCCAGGGGCACTCATCCCTATGCCCTGGCAGGGGCGACGCCGGGGGCCCCGGGGGAGGCAGCAGGGCCGAAGATGGAGCAGTTCCTCTCCTCCTGCCCCTGGTTCCATGGGCCCATCTCCCGTGTGAAGGCGGCTCACCTGGTGCAGGTGGGGGGGCTGGAGGGACACGGCGTTTTCCTGGTGCGGCAGAGCGAGACGCGCCGCGGCGAGTACGTGCTCACCTTCAACTTCCAGGGCAGAGCAAAGGTACGGGCGGGAGAGGGGGTGGGATGGGGACGGGAATCTCACAGGAGCTCCTCAGGGAGTATCCCCCCCACAGCATGGTCCATGTCCCATCATCCCACCCCATGGAGATGCTCTTCCTGTGTGGTTCCTGCCCTGCTGCTTGCAGCGGGCTGGTGAGCCCATACCCGTCCCTGAGGGGAAAAATTCATGCAGTGATACAGGCAGTGGAGATGCAGCACATTATGTTAAGGCTGTTTGTCCCCCTCCACCCCAAATATCCCTTTGTCCCCCATCATCTCCTCCTGCAGTGGAGCTGGTGGAAGGGTAACAAGTCCATGTTTTTCCCTGCAGCACCTGCGCCTGGCACTGACGGAGCGGGGCCAGTGCCGCGTCCAGCACCTCCGCTTCTCCTCCATTGTGGAGATGCTGCAGCACTTCCATCGCTACCCCATCCCGCTGGAGTGCGGGACAGCCTGCGACGTCCGCCTGTCCAGCTATGTTGTCGTCCTTCCCCAGCCACAAGGTACATGGGGATGGAGGGATGGGGATCTTCCATGGGGTGCCGGAGAGGGGCTCTTCATCAGGGACTGTAGCAATAGGACAAGGGGTGATGGGTTCAAACTAAAACAGGGAAGTTCAGGTTAGATCTAAGGCAGAAGCTGTTCCCTGTGAGGGTGCTGAGGCACTGGCACAGGGTGCCCAGAGAAGCTGTGGCTGCCCCATCCCTGGCAGTGTTCAAGGCCAGGTTGGACACAGGGGCTTGGAGCAAGCTGCTCCAGCGGAAGGGGTCACTGCCCATGGCTGGGGTTGGGACTGGACGAGCTTTAAGGTCCCTTCCAACCCAAACCATTCCATGGTTCTATGGAGTGCAGGAATGTCCCAGCAGGAGGGTCCCTGGGGTAGATGCTGGTGCCCTGGGGCTGGGCAACCGCACATGGGATTAGGGGAAGCGGCAGCATCGGAGAAGCAGCACAAAAGGTGACTCCCAAGCTCCCACCTTCCTCTTTTGAGAAAGGAGAAGCTGCCCCAAACCACTGCAGATGGGGGGGGG
>NDXB01007362.1:35890-98197 GCA_002631895.1 Agapornis roseicollis | reverse complement strand
TTTTTTTAAACAAAATAAAATGAAATTCTAGGTTTTCTGTGCTTCCAGTTGGCAGAAGCAGTAGAAGGAGGGTATTTGGCCTACAAAAGGTATCCAGCCTTTCAGTTATTCCAGATGAGCCTTACAACTGCTGTTGGTGGTGGGCTTGTACTGTAAAAAAAAAGTTCAAATGTAAATAATAAATTGGCAAGCCACACAACAGTTTGCTATTAAGTGGTCACAGGACAATGACTGAGCTCAACTTCGTCTCTTTTCCTTTGCTTCCTTTCTGGTTTTGCTCTCCTTTTTGCCTTACATTAGAGAACCAAACAAAACCCTGCATAGCAAGATGTCCTTCGGATGGTTTTGGTTCCCTACCTAACCCCGCAGACAGCAGCTTTGTCCTGCTCACACATCCCCCAAGAAACCAGAGCAAGGTAACTACTTTGCTACAATAGTTTAGAGGCTGTTTGGAAATGAGTAAGAAAGAAACCTAAAGGTAAGGTTAAATTTAAAGCAGAAAGAAGTCATTCAGCACCTCCTCTTCCCCAGAAAAGTAAAGCTGCAGAACATTACTCTGAATTAAAGGTTACACTTCAGCTGTCACTTTATTCAGTCTAACAGCTCTACCCCCAAGCAATGTTTTCACTCGTATCCTCACGGACGATCCCTTTCCATTTAATAAAAGCTCAGAGCATTATAAGCAGGCTACAAAGACAGTCCATCCCCCACGGCCAAACCATGGCAAAACCTGGAAGAACTCATCCCACAGCGTCTGCAGTGTTAGCTTCTCTCTAGCTGGAGTAGAGAAGTCTTTGCTCAATTAGCTGCACCTCGTACCGCTTATCTAGGCTCACATTTGGGTTGGCAATGCACAAATGCAAACGCAGCAGCAGTCTGCCTTCAGCACTCTCTACAAGGACATCTTTGGGTTGGTTTTATTGTTGTTCCTTTTTCCCCACATCTGGTTTCTAACAGTTCTTTTCACTACTACGACCTGGCTCAGTTATGGTGCAGGTCTCCCGGGCACACACTCCTCACCTGAAGGGTGCGTCATATAGGGGAAATGTGTTGTTGTCGAGACTGGAATGGGCTGTAGTGCACTTTGAGCGATGGCGGCTTGGGGACCACCAGGTGGCTGTGTCGTCATTAGCATCATTGGAGCATGGGCAGTTGGGTGAGAAGGAACCATTCCTGACTGTACATGAGCCTGAAACAAAGAGCTCTTTAGTATAATGGTCACAAGGAGGCATCACTCCTGGCCACATGACTGTCAAGTTTTTCTCCAGCTGTAGCAGTAAATCTGGAGATTTATTCCATTTTAACTAGATTAGTGACAGGGATTAAGTCAGAGATCTTAACACAAAAAATAATAACAAAACAACAACAAAAAAAGGGCTTAAATCTTTACTGCTGGCTCCGAGTCACATTCTTAATTTTAGCCATTTGGACAGCGAGTGCTGGGAGAAAGTGCCAGCATTAAACAGTGGGGTCAAAACCAAAGCACACCCAAACAAACAAAACCTCAGCAACAAATCTTCAAAACATTTCTGTTAGTAACCTGGATCAAAGCACTTCCTACGCAGAGAATGCGACGGGTACAGACATGAACTTCACACGCGCTGGGAGTCTGGCATCCCTTCCTCATTGCACAACTCCACATCCTTTGGTGGCTCCCTGCCCTGGAAACCACTCTCTCCAGTGACCTGTGCCCACCTTATCGTTCATTGAAGCAGTTGTTCTAAGATGATTTAATCCCTTTATACTGTTAGGGCAGCTTTGTTCTGTTTCCAGTTAAGCTCATCACAGTTAAAGTCCTTGTGTAATCTAAAGCAATCAGAGTTAAGTCTCAGAGGAAAAAGGAGATTACTCTTTAGGATGGCTGATCACCTCCTGGCAAACAAGTTCAGTAACTTGTCAGCTGGCTTCTTTAGCTCAGACTAGGACTCTAAAGGGCATCAATTTTTTGGTTTAAAAAGCTAGTAAACACTAGTTTCTTAAAAGCACAAAACATTAAGGAACTCTTAGAGCTCTCGGTGGGTTCTCTTGGGGGTGGGCAGGGGAAGCATTTATTATCTAAGGTTTGCTTTGTCCTTCTACCATATCCCATCAACAGAGCACCATGGGGCAGGAATCACAGTCTCCCAAGTTTCACATGCCAGTAAAGACAGATAGCAGGGTAGTGGCTACAATTTTATTTCTTCAAGACAAAAAGGGTTACTTGACTTATCACAGACATTCCTCAAACTCTTTATCAGACTTGGGCTGGACTAGTAGCACTCAAGAAGCCTTTAAAGGCAGGAACTGCAATTCAAATCTCACTCTTGCTCTAAAAAAGGCTGAGAAGATAAGGCTGTGAAACAGAAATACCTTTCAGAATCAGCACCGGTTTTACTTTGACAAACATGCTATTATAGCAGCCATCGTTATAAAGCAGCCATTCATATAGCAGCTGCATTCAAGACACACATTGGATGAAAATGTTCTGCTGTGGCTCAAAACGCTTTGCAAATTGGCAGCTGACAGGGCTCTAATGAATTTTAAAGTACTGTTTCTCAAGTGAGATACCTAACAGCTCCAGATTAATCTGTTCACTTAAAGGGACATTCAACCGATCCCCTGTGTTAGCCTGAGATTCCTACCATGTGGTAGTTCAGAGTGGTGTTCAGAAGTTGGAAATGAGGCTGCTAAGGAACTATTAAATCCAGTGATTAGTTTCCCCACCATAGAATAGTTACATGCATCTAAAATTTCTTAACACAACTGTAGCTGTTCCTTTACTAGAGATGTCTGAGGAAGCCACTTTGTTTGATAAAAGTCAGTTAGCCTGGGGTCAGTCTCACAGAGGATAGAGTGTAGTTCTCATCCTACAAAAAACTACAGCAGAAGAGACTGCGTAAGTCAAAACTCCAGAGGAAGGCAGGCATTCCTTTTAGCAGGCATTGCTAAAAATCCTGACTGAACAGACTAGAAGTTGCATCTGATTTGCTTCAGCAAGGTTTGCTTATTAAGTGCTTGGCACACAGAAAGGAAGGCAATGGTCACATCCGTAGCGCAGGCACAGGCCTGGCCATGATGTGTACCTCTAAGCTGACCTTGAAACCAACATGTTTCATGTTGCAAGGCACAGCACTGAACATGCCACTAACCCAGGAGCTTGCAGCAAAGACCCTTCCCAAGGGTTGCATGCAGGGCACCCTGAGAAGCTCCTACAATCTAGGCATTCACACCAGTGTCATCACACCAGAGCAGAGCAGGAGTCTTGTTCCTGGCAGAAACCAGAGCCCGGGAGGACACGGCAAGAACAGTCCAGTGTGGACATTCTCTCCTTATCCTCCCAGAGTAAAGCAGCAGAGAAATTAAAAGCCCAACAGAATAAGAAAGCTAAAAAGTCAGCATCAGTAAAACAATTCCTAAATAACTAGTAGTTCATTGGCTTAATGAAGGGACCAAAGCAAAGACTTGATCAGAATTCTGCAAGGGACGGGACACCTATTAGACTAACCTCCCTAATTACAGTTAGTCATGATATCCCAAACTATTGCTGACCTGTATGAGAAGGCATAAGCCACACACCAAGTATGTGGTCTGAAGAAGAAATTGTGCAGGCAAATTCCCAACTAACTGTCATTCCTTGACAAAGCATACTAAATCCATGAGATTTAGATACAAAGAAAATCTTTGTAAGGCTGCTTTACGCAGAGCTCTTTATTAATCAACCATGTGCTTCCCTTCCCAAGATCCAGGTTTTTTTCAGTGAGTTGACCACAAGAGAGCAGTTAAGAGAAGTGGGTTTCTGATCCTGAAGCAAGCACTGTCACTAGGTTGCCCAACAAACATCAGGGATCTTCTGCCTAAGCAGGTCATTTAGAACCACACACAGACATACACACACACACACACACACACAGTTTTCTCTTTCAGCAAGGATTGTCTTGCAGTCATCTGAACTGAATCTCACCTATCTCCCATTGCAGTGCCTTGCTATTCCCTAGAAATTCTGTTACATCCTTTACTGGATGTACCTGTATGTTTGACTACAATGCAGAGCCTAAAACTGCCACCAAAAGCAGCAATTCAGCTTTCCTCCACTCAAGCTCTCACCTCCAACCTTTCTGTATGCCAGCTCTTCCTGTGCTCATGCAGTGAACCTGAGTAGTGAACTGATCTGACTGAGGAATAGCCTAAAATGGGAGCAGGGGAGGCACACTTCAGGTGAATCATGTCCCCAGTCTGGTTTGCTGCACGGCCCAACAGTACTGTGAGCAGAATGGTGGGGTAGGGCAGGGATGGGAGCTGAGAATTGGGAAGAGAGCTCAATTTCTTTCAGTAGCAGTGCCAGCTTAAGATGTCTTCATTAAACTACAGTTGTAGATGCACTGGGTGTTGGAAGCTGAGGTCCAAATCTCTTGTAAAATTCTAAATAAAAGGCAATGTACAGACAGAAAACCTAAATAACACAACAGGTAGTCTGTGCTGAGAGGTGACAGAATGGAAATCACTTCAGCAGGCCCAACTGTCCTAACTTTTGTGGCATTAAGACATTTAGTCTTGAAGGTTGTTAAACTGTGTTTACCTGGGGGACATGGGCCATGTGTGGCGGATTGGTATATGCAGGTTGAACATGGGAGGGATGAATGGTGAAGACTGTTTGTTGTGCTGTAGGAAAACTATTTTGTGGAGACTGCGTATTGGAGCCTGGCGTCATGGAAGGTGGGGTTGGAGCTAGACCTGCGTGGTAAATTGCCGACTGCTGCTGTGGGTTTGCCAGGTGGAGTGCCTGAGCAGCCTGGTGCTGATGATGCTGCGAAGAAAGACAGAAGATGGTTTAAGTGATGGTCTAGAAGTGAGCCACATCTGTTCTGTAAACTACAGTAAGACAGGTCTGCAAAACTACTCTCAAAAGTGGCAAAAGGGTCACCACATCTATGGACATGAGGAAACTCATCTCAAATCCACTAGGCTCACTTTGTCCTTGCACTAGGAAATCATGCAAGCACAAAGCTGGAAAACAGAACCTACACAGCCAGGTAAAATCAAGGAGAACCTGCAACCATGGAGCTGGGTGTACTTCAGATTTGCACTCAGCAGCCCAGAGTTACTACCAGTAGGTAACTCAGGCATGCAGCACTATCACAAGGACTATTTTGTTTTCAGCTGCTTGTCTTTGACAAAATACAAGCAAGCAATTCTTAGCATTGATCTGCTGTTTCCAATTGTAACTCCACTCACATTAAAGCTCTTACAGAACTCTGATCCCTCTTTAATCGTAACACAGAAACAAGTTATACCTCAACTACGCAAACACTGAGAAATGGATGCTTGGACTCTACAATATTAGTCTTTACTAAGGAAAAAGGACTTCCATGAGTTTTCCTGCAAGCTTACCTAAGAAACTACATTATAAGCCTATCACCTTGCCACTGCAAGCAGAGAAAAATTACATTAGACAGCTCTACTTCCATCCTTCATAAAATAGAGGGGAATCTAGACACGTCCCCCATGAGATCTGTCACATTCAGTTTGTTTCCTACCATTTTTCCTCTCAAATAAATCAATATATCAATGCCAAGCATCAGATGCAATACCTTCAAGCAGCGCATGTTAAACACAATGCAAAAACATTCACTCCCTCAATTACCTGCACGGGGCTAGGAGCAGGGTGGCTTCCAGCATGTTGGCTTTGCTGCTGGCCAGTTGGTGTGGCAGAAGGCTGAGGATGCGGAGGATGCGGATGCAGGGTAGCATTAGGGTGGGCATACTGCTGAGCAAGTGAGCCAGTGGAAACTAGGATGAAAGAGAAAAACATTCAGCAACAGATACACAACATGCATCTCATCAAGTTACCATCTGCACTTGAAGGTTGCACTACAGCTCAAACTATAAATACAGTAAATATATTCCCTCCCCCTTCTATAAAAAGTATTTATCTTGCAAATAGCTGAGTTCTTACCTTTTGTGTAGTTTGGTTTTGCAGGAAAGTCTATAAATAACCATAATTAGACAGTGCATCTTCCCTAGTTTGACAATGTAACAGATACTACACAGAATAAAGCAGCATTTAGGTTTTGTTTAAAATACCAAATTCATCATTTTCACACAATTTAGTTTTTTCCTGAAGCAGACTTTTCAAAGGTCTTACAAGCCATTTTTATTTCCACCATCCAAAAAATTCTTTGGCCTTATACCTGGCTAACCTCACCATGCTACTCTTCTGGAACTTGCTCATAGTACAGTCAGTGTAAAGTATATGCACTGCATGTAAAAGAGCTATAGGGACACACAGTATGTACAAAAACAGCTGAGGAAACTGAGGCTGCTTAAGCATCAAAGTTTTGGGGAAGCCAGTATCTTGTACTACAATAACGTATCTTGCCTTTTCCCTCAAGGCTGATTACAGAGCCTGGTCTGGATCTCCACATTCCATGAAATCTGTAATTCCTTGAAATAGTAGCAAATAAAGCACAAAAATCTAAAAAAGGAGTAACAGCACAGAACTCGCACACCAGTAAACCCACATCTGTCTCCAACAACAAACTAACATCACCAAGTTCCTCCCTGAAGAGCCCTGCTCTGTTCTGCTTCAAAATGGGCCACATTAGGTAGTTTAGGGGTTTTTTCTTGAGGGAATCTAAGTATGAAAAGCCATACTGATAGCAAGCTCTCCTTTAAACACAAAACATGCAACCAGAAAGCAAGGCCGTAAGGAAATGAAGATGCTTTGCCTATTCCCTTCGTTGCTTTTAGATCTTCTGCAACAACCAGTCCAGTTTGCAACTACACTTCTGCACATGACAATGCATGTTACCCTTTCCTATGTTACAGCTTGCCAAGACAGAGGCTGGCTTTACTGACAGAACAGTCCAAGTGAACTATCAACCTGCTCCTTTCTTTCTTTTTGTAGTTGTGACTGAATTTATTTACTGCTTACTGTTGGGTTACAGCTTATTTAATGGGGTATGTATTACATGAGAACCTGATAGCCAATGAAGTGCCTTTCTGTTGCATACCTTCAGCAGCAATGGGTTTTCTAGTGGTGTTTCCTACCCCTAGTAAATCAACCTGAACAGCAGGGCACAGGGAGAAACCTTGAGTTATGCTGCAGCCATCTGCCTGGTGTATTCACAACTAGTGAGGTGTGCTTTATCTCCCTTTCACAAGGAACTGTTTGCTGCAGCTCCTGAGGAGTGTCACTGTGCTGGCCTCCAAGTTCATGAATACACACAACTGCCTGAGTGCACAGAAAGGATGAAAGACAAGATGGGTGGAGAAAATGGACAAAAATGTAGCTGCATCTGAAAGCACAATACTGTTCAGCAAAAGCAAGCCTCAAAAAGACAGCAACCCTACTGTGCTCCATTAACCAGCCCTGACACAATAATACCCTGTGTACATACTTGTTTTCCTCCAGTGTGGCTTGCTATTAAGCATACAAATGCTACTTTTAACAATCAGACTTGCTAGAATACATCCAGACAGCATCTTTTTGCCTGAGATTTCTCTCGCCTGTACAGGCCATTATGAAAGTCTCTCCTTTAGGAAATAACTGCCTACCACATTTCACTTAATCCCGCCCTGCTGTCTTGAAAACTCCATTAAATCTTCACTGAGCAAACGGTCCAGTGCACTGCAGTTTCAGGCTTTTAATGCAGATGAACTTCATAGATATTTGTATCCCTAAACTCCTACAGTCTGGAGGTGATGGTAACATACTTACACATGAGCATGTAAGTGTACTTAAGCACGAATGTGCATACTCATACACCATGAGCATCTCTGAGAAGTGTTTTGAAAACACTTCAGTGTTTTCTATGCATATTGTCAAAACTATCAATATTTTCTTCCACAGCACTCTGTCAAGTTTTCAAATGCAATAAAAGGCTTTATATATATATCTCACTACTAAAACTTATTTTGCAGCAGCATCCCCACCACACTTCATTCTGGCTTTTGAACACTGCTCCTTACAATGACTGTGTGAAGATCATCAATGGACACACCGATCATTTTTACAGCAAAAAGTTTTTGGTTTCCCAGAGCAGGCAAATTTCTCAACCTCGTTATTATCCACACTCTGCAGAAGGCCAGAAGTTATTACCTCTGCCAAAGTAATAGAAATAAATGCAGAGAGGGATTGACTTGCTTGCCAAAGGGCACTGCTACCTGCACTCTTCCTCAGCTCTCATCCCACTGCCTCAGCCACAGCGCTGGCACACCTGACTACAAATTAACTTCGACTTCATTCAAGAGGCTTTAAAATGTATATGAAAATTAATTCCAAGTTGTAAGATATTCAAGGCTTCCCACATCCTGCCACATTCCTTGTTAAGAGCCACTGAAATAATGCGGTGCTCTCTTCAACCATTCGTGCAATTCATCTTTCATCTCTTCATAACCGAGAGAATAAGCTGAGTTACTCTGAAAGAGATACATTATACAATAAAACTTCACAAAGAAGAATTTCTCTCTTAAGAAACCACTTAAACCTAGGAATAGTACCCTAAAGGATAGATACGGAAGCAGGGGGAGGATGAAGGTTTTGTCAGAAAGCAGCTCTTCCATAACCTTTTAACATCTTTTATCTATAGCTTCGCACTGGAAATACTGGATATTTTATACTGAGGGATTTTTATTTGCTTAGCTTCTTCTCTTCCCCATTTTCTCCTTAACAAATTACTCCAATAAACTCTACAAGTTTGGTTAAACTGCTTCAGATGCTGCTGCAAATCATGTTTTAATAGTAATATTAAAAGTGCCTTTCAAAAAATGTTATTTGGACACTTATCTAAATCCTGTACTGAGACTGCATACAAATGAAGAATGCTTCAGGGCGAGCGGCAGCAAGTCTGAAATACATGCACAGATCTTTGTTAGCTCAGAAGCAGGGTTCAAACTTCAACTCCAGGGATGTAAAAGGGTTTTCCACATTGAGCTAGTGCAATTAATAGTTCATGACAAGCCAATGGACTCTATGAGACTGGCAAGCCTGTGAAAGAAGCCTTGCAAAACAGCCATGAGAAATTCACCTGCTTAGCTGTAACTAAAGCACTTTCACTGTGCCTCATGTCAAGGATTTTTGCCTGTTTATCACAACAGCTCACTACACATATCAGAGAGCAAACAAGGTGAGACAGGAGGTGAAGAAAAACACAGTAAATCACCAATTATCCAACATTTTCTCCCAGTTCTTAGTGCTTTGGACATTTTCCAAATGGCCATCTAGTATCCAAGAAAGTGCTGAGAAAGCTCTCGGAAAGGACAAAACAGCTCTGTGCATCTCCTTGCTGCAAGTAGCCTCAGCTCACTCCAGCACAAATACACTGGTTTTCTCACCCTTTCTGCCTTAAACTCCCTCTCCCCCTGAAAATACTCCGTGGGCTAATAATCTGCTTCACTTCAACATCTTTTTGATCAAGCTTTTTCCTACCATGAAATATTCGACTGCACCAACCTGGCAGGGATGGACAGTGAAGAAAAGTGATTGGGTAATGAAGTGAGCAAAAATATCAGATGGACTGAATTACTGAATTCAACTCTACAGAAGTGCAACTCATTTCTCCGAGAGGCAAGCAAGGAGCAAGCAGTCAGCCATCAAACCCACAGAAGAAGCTGAAATCAAGAGGTCAGAGCAGCAGACATCAAGCAGAACTCCCAGCTATGAGGGTAGATGCAAAGAATCCCATATCCTGTAATTTTGTGCTTGCCCTGGTAGGAATTTCAGTGGTGCCAATGGTGGTCATCGTTGGTCACTGTCCAAAGATGCACTGAAGAGCCTATTTTCAAGAACTGACCAGTGAACAAACTTCAAAACTATTGCCAGACCCAGTAAGATGGTGAGGATAACTACATTTAAAAGACCTGAATGGTAGGAAGCAAAGAAATAGCAAATGTTTCTTTCATAACACAAACATTTCAAGAAGTCATTTTACACAGGTAGAGTGGACTTCACTTAAAAGATTACTCATGAAAGGAACGAGCTTAGTAAAGTTATTTCAGTGCACCAAACCAAGAGGCATGAAAACAGAACAGGACAGGTCAGCACCCTCGAACACCAGTTCATGCAGAACCAGGGGTGTACAAGAACCACAGGGGGTCTGTTCCAGAAGAGATTTTTGGAGAACAAGTGGTATTTCTCACATTCCTCTTGCATGAGCTAACCTAAACCCCCCAGAAGAGTGCCTGGCATGGGCTGCATGGACTTGCAGACACACACAGCAACAAGTCTCACTGCAGGACAGGAGCAAGTATCAAAATACCCTGAAACTGCAAGTCCTCCTTTCCCGTGTTTTGGGTGACAGCGACAGCTCATCCTGCAACTACACCCCTAAACCCCAGCTTCCTCAAAGTGCCACGATGAACACCAATATACAAGGCAGTGGGTATTAGTTAATCTGCCTTTCCTACTATACGTACGTATCTGCAGGCTGTATTAACTGCTGTGTACCATGAGCGTGGAGAACATCAGCACCTCTCCCAGTGCTCACACTGATGTAGGAAACACCACACAGGAGTGCTGGAGCCAGGTAACAGATACTGTTCACAGGCCAAGGAGGAAACAGCTGATGCAAGAAGCCCTCATCTACTCACTCTTGTTATAATAAAGACAAAGTATGTTGCTCACAGCTCTCCTTCAGTGGTTCCAAAGCAACTCTACAGAAAGCTTCCTTCACCTCAGCTGCAACTCAAGTTATTTCCCCCCTGGGGCTCTGAACTTGAGCCACAGTGTTTTAAAGAGATGAGGCACAAGATACTTCTCCTTTTAGGAAAGATGAATAACTTGTGAAGTTTTAAAAACCCCATTTGAGCCATGAAAGCAAGGGAGTGAGGCAGTTCAGTCACGTTTTAAAGGAAGGCCATCCGCATGCAGTGCTCACTTCTGGCTGCGGATGAAAAGACTGGGTATTAAAGTCAGAGATTATTCAACATGCAAAACCAATTTTAAAAGCCAACAAATCAGGCTCCTGTGCTTATATCAATCTGCTCCACACCCCTGTCCATTGAAAGGAACCTTCCTGAGTTTTCCACACACTGGTTTGGTGCAAGGAAACTTGTTCCCTCAACACGTCCCATTCCTTTAACATCTGTTCTTTAGAAAGTGCTTTTTCTGTACAATCAAAATTAGTACAAAAAACCCAACTCACTGGCAAAGTAGAAAGAAGGGCCTGTCTCCTTGCTGTATGGTATTTTGGGACATGCTGAATTTGGGAAATAGAAAGGTAAATTAGCCTCTTGCCACGTGCATACTTCCCGTCTTCTGGAAAGGTCACTGTCAATGCTTTAAGATTTTCTTTCTTAAGCTTGTAGAACCATGCAGATATTTTTATTTACTTAGGTGCTATTAGAGGTGGATATTTAGTTTTACAAAGGAGTGGAGATGAAACAACACAAGTCTCAAGCAAGCCTTCCTTAACTGTGACACTGAGGTCTTCAGTTCTTATTTCACACAAAAATCAACTTTATGTCAATTAATGGTCTACTACAGTCCACTGTAATAAGAAGGTTAAAATGTCATCACACTAAAACAGAAATTGGCCCCCTGCTTTTTCAGCTAGATCACTGGCATTCTTAACAGCTCCAAGACACCTTTGGTGACTGGTTCACTCTTAGTCCCTGGAGAATCCTCTGAGGTTTATATTATATCCACCATTGTACTATCAGGGTAATAGAATTTACTCTACTGCTGAGACAGAAACCAGATAAAAGTTAGAGACAACACCAGACCAGTAAAACATATGCAGAAGGGGAAAGGGGAAGGGATAATGGGGACAGGAATGAGAGCACAAAAAACAGGAAATGCATCTGTATAAAACCAAGGTCTGGTTTTACCCAAGTTTGGTTTTAAACACAAAAGTTAAGCTTTTCAGAGGACTTGTTATCTGAAAACACAAGCAATTCAGCTACACGGTAAAACTAACACAAGGTCATTGTCACAGGAATGAATATATCCACCCTCTGCTGAGATACCCACATTTTCTCCTAACAGCACAAGGCAAGTTTGGGTGCTTGTGCAACACAGACCAAGGAGTCAAACTGCAAACCATGGCCAGCAGACTCCAGCCCAAGGACACTGATATCAGGGAGATCACACAGAGCCAACACTTCTGAGACAGACAATACATTCTGAAACCAACGTGCAGTTAGGCAGGGTAAGAACAACTACTCCATGGCCAGGTATGTGAGTATGGTGTGTGTACTGCTCTGCTTCAGCAGTGCCTGCGTTTCAAGCTCTCCTTGGTAAGGACATCTAAGTGGCTCACGTCTCCAGAAGTTACAAGCTGAAGTGTGTAATTAGACGTGTTTAGCACCTGGCTGGTAGATAGGAAGATAGTTGCTTGAATATTGTCCTTCCCAATTGTGTTTTGAGGGGAAAAACCCACTGGTTTATACACTCCTCCATCATAGGTTTAGGTGGGTCTACTGGTGACCATGCTCCTCTGCTTCTCTTGAACTCTTGTCAACAGTGGGTTGTCAAACAGAAGCAGGACACTGTAACAACTGGCAAGGAAATCCCAGAAGTGCAGAAATATCCCAATTAAACAGCATTAGGCAAAAAATACTTTTTCTTTAAAGTGGAAGAGTGCTTATCACCAAGTGTAGGTCACAGCATGTGTTTTGGATTCAGCTATCTCTCGCCAGGACAGGAAGGAAAACAACACCCAAACTCTGGCGGTGAGGGCAGTTCACTCAATGGATCAACAGGCATTTCTCTTCACTGGCAGGCTGTAACTGCTTGTCACAGACTTGCAACTTGTCCCAAACCATGAATGGAGATGGAGTTTCAGGTCTCACTAGAAAACATTTCACACCTTTAAGAATGCTCCGTAAGCATGCCCCCCAACCCCCAGGTCTCAGTAATGTTGTCCTTGCAGAACTCTTCTACCACATATGCAGGAAAAAAAGGGAACATTCCAAGAGCCATCTCAAAGAAAGCACTAGTACCTTGAAGGATCAATGGGACAGTTATAGCCCACAGAATCCTGGTATCAGTAGGGGCAAAAATGAGTTTAAACATAAATAATATATATTTTTAAAATGAAACAGCAATTTTAAAGAGCCAAAAGGAAATCTGAGACCTTGTTGGAGCAAGTGCTCCAGAAATCAAAAGCAGTGGTTGCTGCTCCTCAGGAAGCTGTTATTCTGATCTTCCAGATTACGTCTAGAAGAGGACCAGAATCAAAGTGCATTGGTATTCTAAGGTCAAACATACCGTGGGTAAACTTAAGATTCCCAAAATACAGAACATAAGTTATGGATACATTCTTACAGTCACTCAATCAGATGTGAATGATTCCAGCACGTTGTTCTTTAGCAGTGTACTCCACAAGCAGCTTACATTTATCACCTCAGGCATTTCTATGCTTTCCCCAAGAGTTCACATATTGATACATGGAAGCTGAAGTGCACCTGTTACAGATGGACACATTTGGAGGAAAACACAATCCATCTAGGCAAGGTCTTCAAGTACTCAGCACATAGAAGACTTGCAAAAAGCTGAATTGAGACAATGCTGCACTACATCAGAAGTCAGCTCGTGTGTAGCTAACTGTAAACCTTGTAGGTTAAGGGCACATTTGAGCCAATTCATGTCCACTAGGCAATAAACACATCTGCACATGGCAAGAACATACTCTTAAAAGTGTCTCATATGGAGTTCACGATCCAGCTGCGTTGAATGGTTTCAATAACAAGAATTTCAAGCACTTGATCATTTACTGGGAAGGTTGGAGAACATTTAGAAGAGTCACCAAGTAGCCACTTGAAAGAACACAGGAGGACATGCAACTTCTGTTAAATTAGGTGCTCTTGGAAATGTAGTGTTTAATTACATGGCAGAAAATACCAAAGAATTCAAGTTTGACCCAGCTTAGTTGTTTGCACTGGTAGGTAATCACATACCTACAACAAACAAGCTGCAAAACCAACACAGAAATGAAATCTAACAGTTGTAAATTAAGAGTATCAGTGATAAAACTATACAGACATCTACAGATCAAAGCCAACCAAGGGTACTGGGCTTGTACTTCAATGTTGTAGAACCCACTGGCTACAGAAGAAAAGGATGGTGCACAATGAGAAATTGCTAGGAAGTCACATGCAACCATTCTGAATCATCTCTCAGATTATCTCATGTTTGGTTTTTATTTTCATTAGGATTTGAGAGGAGCGTTTTCACCAATAAAGGTCTGAAAGCCTTTGATCATTCACTCTATTTAATCTAATGAAAAAGAAGATCTGTTTACATGGACACCTCAAGCACAAGAGTAGAAAAAGATCAAAGTTACACAATTAGCAAGGACCTGCGACAGAAAGACTTAATTTCTACCAAGTAACTTCCATTTCAGCTTCAGCGCAAATGAGCTGAAATGTTCTTCCTCCAAGTGTCAGAAAAGCTTTGCTTCTCAGCTCTATTACCATCCCACTGCCGAGATCTGACAGGATGCTTTCAGATGGGCAAGATACAGACTTTTTAAAATCAGGATTAATTCCACACTAAACTCCAGATTCTCAGCCTTTGTAAGTTTGCATGACACATCATGGACTTCCATTAGGTATCAGTGTAAAACTAAGCACTGGAACACATACAAAGATGTCTAAAGGTACAGAAAATCTTTTATTAGAATCTAAGTCAATAATATACGTGACCCAATAAAAGGCTTCTTCAGATGCTGTAACAAGTATTGAAATGCCATGTTTTCAAGAGACCATCTGCTGTTTTGACATTTTATGACAATTTCCAAGCCTTCTAGCAACCTTGATTCTACCTCTTTCAATAGCATGTTTTGCAGTGAGGTTTTTTCCTCCAAATTGGGCATTGATTTATCATACATTTATAATGCTTTAGAAGTTCTTTCACATTTTACTCTGTAACAAGGTAACCCACATTTTCAGCACTTCACTGTATGTGAAATACGCCCATCTGATAATGCTGGAGAGTAACTGTCAAAGTCAGAGCAATACATGAGCTGTTTCATATACTGACTTACCAAAAAAAGAAAGGTAAGCGACACATGTTTTATTTTGCTTAAACAGCAGTGTTCATACTGTTAATAATACTAGTAGTATAAGGACAGCATTTCACTAATTGTCAGAACTAAAGTCAAGTTTTGAAACTGAGGTCATAGCCTTGCAATAAAACAAGTCCTAATTATAATCAAGAAACAATCAAGGGATGTTGTGTCAAGAGCATCAAGGGAACTTGAACAAACTTCTTTCGGCAGATATTCTTTAGCAGCTCCCAGGTTGAAATTTCATCTTGGTCACTGGCATCTTACTGAAATCAGCATACTTGAGTTTTCATTTTAACCCGGTGGCTCAGTTTTCAATGCTCTCTGCTCATCATCTTACGAAATATAAACCACATCTACTGGTGTAATCTGAATGATACCCTTGTTTGAAGCTTGAGATTAAATACATCCCTGCACAACGTTAAGAACTTAAAAAGTTACATATAACACAAAACGTTTCCTACCATACATAGCATGCGTCTGTTCATGCGCACCATACTGTGTTGCAGAAGAAGATACTAAACCAGGCTGTGCGTGTGTTGGTGGTGCCATCATTCTAGCGTTGCCCTGTATTACAGGGCTATAAACATGAGGATGCTGCAGTCAAGAGAAAGAAGGAAAACAGTTAATTGGAGGGCTATTACAAAGAAACTCCTGTCATCTAAACAATTACATAATCAGAAACAGTAACAGCAATAGCTTAGCCTTACTAAAATACAGAACAAACTACAGATTTCATACTAGCACCATTATCCCAGTTGTTCCTAAAAATTAAAGGGTATTTTCTACAGTGGGCTAGAAAGTGCCAAAACCCACTGGCATATCTGACTTTTGCTACTCGAATTATGTATGAAACTTATGCATGTAATTCTGTATTTATCCAATCATGTCTATTTCAAAGCTTTTGAAGTAAGAGCAGTACACCAAATAGTTTGGTTTTAGTACACCTAACTAGGAGCTGTCCTTGCCTTGACCTGGAAAGAATTCTTCAAAGAGCTAAAAAGGTAGGATCAATAATAAATGCCAACTTCTAAACTGACCTTACAGTCTGTTACAGGCTTTGAAGCACACCACGATACCCATCAGAACACAGAAACTGTTCTAAGTGACTTCTTATGACTGAAGACAACTTAGGACTGAGCCATTTAATTACTTCTGGTTTGACTTCCCACGTAGAGTGAAAGACTCTTACCTGAGATTGGTAGTGTGGCACATGCTGCACAAGAGGCTGATTAGGAAACTGTTGGGGACTATATGCAACATATTGTGTTGAATAAGCAGGTGGCGTAGCTACAATTGGAGGGCCTGCTGCTGAGGCAGGATGCATCATGGTGCTCTGATGATGTTGGTCTTGCCGTTGCTGTGGCATATTTGGTACTACAAAGCAAACAGTGCCTCACATTAGAAACACAGGACAAAGAATGACTCACCATCTTCCTGAAAGGTTTTACATTACAATGCCACTGTGACCAAGTAGAACATCCTCACCCATCAGCTTTAACCATATATTAGAGCTTGATGAAAAAGAAACACAGCATGAAAAGGAGTTCCTCCAACAAACATTTGATTTTCATCACTGCCTTTGAGCCATGTATACAGCCACAAACTCAGGCCTGCTCTTTTTGTGAGGAAGGAACCAAGGTGGAGGGAAAGACTGCCAAGAATAAGTAAAGAAAGGTTGTATCAGCATACCTACATTACTCAAGTTTGACCCTGACCCCTTCAAAAGGTTTAATTCACCCTCTATGGGAACTACTCAGCAACTATTCCATCAGCTGGAAATCTGAGTCTGTTAAAATTACTTGTGCTTATGGCTGAGGAGAGCAGAATAAAGGTCTCCACAGAGCCACAATCTGAGCTATTCACATCTTTTAAGCTCTGTGCTACCCCTCAGGATAGCAGAAAGCAGCTTTTCGGTCACAGTCAACACTGAAGGGGACAAATCAACCTATAAGAAGAAAAGGAGTAGGAATAATTAGAGGAAAGAAAGATTAAGAGAGCAGAGCACTATAGTGTGGGACCACCTGAGCTATCTGGGTAACACAATCAACCAAACCACAGCAGCCAGGCACTGAGAACAAACTAACTCAGTCTACTAAGCAATAAGGCATGAGAGTTCAAGGTGAGCTCCAGCTTGCTGCAGTGAGACTGCAACTAATAACTATGCTAACCCAAGCACCTGTGAACTCCACTGCAGTGTGCAATGTAGACAGAGCCCTTAGAGAGAGGCAAGGAGGAAAATGTTGAAGATGTCAGTAAATTCACTCAGTGATGATAGTATTTATACTGAAAATCAACAACAGAGAAGAGTAAATACAGGATGCAACTGGAACAGTGTAAAGGCCCTGACCTTCAACCCATGCAGCTCCGTCAGGACTGTGCTGCACACAGGATGGATATCCAAAATTAATGGAACTTGAAAAAGGAATTCAGAACAGGAGAGCAGCCTCATGCAGCAAGTGGGTACCCAGCAACATACCTCTGATTAAAACAATCAGTATCACCAACCAGATTTCCTGGGTCAGACCACAGTGAAGTTAGTGTGGTTTAAAACAGAAATACATTGTGGGGTTTTGTCTTCCCTCCATTCATAAAGGCTACTTGTTTATTTCTACACAGCAGAACTGCTCTTTTAAACAATTTCCTCCTCCAGTGACTGGAGCTGCAGCACTGGAACCTATCATCACAACCCACTGTATAAAACTGCAAGAAAGCATGCACTGTGTAGAATCAGAGCATTATGTAAAACATGACTATCAAAACAAGACCAGCATTTTTCTGCTCCTTTACTGCACTGCCCAGAAGAGAGTGCATCTCACCACTCATGTTCTCGCCTCCACAGCCACAGGTGTCACTTCTTAAAACCATGGTATTGTTAGTCCAGCTGTTCAGTTAGTGTTGCAGAAGGAATGCAAAGGAACAAACTGGAACCAGCAGTAAACTCCTTTGAGAAGAGCAGCATCACATACTCTTTCTGAAGCATTTCTCTCTGAATACTCTGAATTTCTCTCTATACTCTGAAGTATGAACTCTTTCTGAAGAAACAGTGATTTTGCTTGTTGACCACAATGAAACCCCTCTACTAAAGCACTACTCAGGGCTCTGCTGCAAACCAGTGGAGGAAACTGGTGCAGAAAGGTTCCCTTTAAACAAACTCATAATGTTTATGAAATACAGGAAATGATCAGCTTACCCTAATATTCCAAGTAAGAGACACATTCTCCTGTTCGACAAATCAGATTCCAAACCAAGAAACTCCCCATTACTCAAACTTAGCATGTTCTGGCTGAATTAGTTTATCTAGAATTTCCACTTACTTTCCTTTATTAAAAATAGCATTTAAAATAGCAATTGAAACCAAATTAACACAGATTAGAAAACACACAAACATCTGTAATGTATTCATGCTGCATGCAGACTAAGAACCAAACAGGCAGTATTATTCTCACCTTTACCTGCTCTATATGTCTTGGCTTGGTTCACTGGCATGGGCGTCATGGGAATTGGATACAAAGGCTGAAACAGAAGGAGGTGAAGCTGTGATACTCTTTTAAAAAGTGAATGTGTGTCAGGGTGGGGGCCCCACTCAGCTTTGATGTGTTTTACGCTGTTATGTTACATGGTTTAGTGAACTCTGTCTAACTTAGGGTATTTTCTTGGCTCATCTGCATGTACAAACAACTAAATCAGTCAGCTTTGTAACAGTTAGATTTGTTATTTTAGTAATCCCTATGATGACCAGAAACTACTGGGACACAGCTGGAAGAAACAGTTGCTTAAAATTCAAGAGAGCTTGGAGGATGGGGAGGAAGTCTAGACAAAACTTAACAACAATCCAACTGTGTCCATATTTACAAGAATATTGTAAGCTGTACCATCTCCCCATTTTAACTTAGATCTCCTAAGTGTCCTCTACTTGCTGACAACCACCTGAGAAGTGTAAGTTTGCATTTTACCTGCACGCCTGGACTCACTGGAACTGGGTACATCATATTTGGTGCAAAACAAACGGGCTGAGTGTACACTGGGGTTGGCTGCTGATGACCCACCATGGAGGGGCTAGGCTGAGCTTGTGGACGAGGGGAGGTTGGTGTAGTAGAAGGTTTCGGCTACAAACAAGAGTTAGTTCAACAAGGCATAAGATTAGTTTCATTACCCTCCAAGCACAAGTTTTACTTAGAAAGATCTACTCAAAAGCCATGTTAAACAGTATCAAGTAACTTACTTGAGCAAAAGATCGAGGGTTGAACTCTTTTGCATTAGGATTAAGTGTTGACTTTCTAACTTGCCTAAACATAACAAAAAAATGACATTCAGCATTATTTTTTTTTGTAAAGATATCTGTAAAACACCCTAATGGTTAAAATTTAGAGATTAAAAACCTCATTTCCATCTGAGAGTCAGATTTCTGAGAACTCAAGCAACACATGGCATGCAGAAAGCCACCCTTGGTGACAGTACTCTTACTATACTTATCCATAAGAAAGCTTTCCTGCTGTTAATACTACAGCTCACATGAGCCAGGAAAACATTTAAATAAGCATTTAGATATGAATTAGGCATCAAAAGAGTTCTACATGCAGCTCTGCCACTGATTCATCAGATGACTTTTAGTACTCACTTTACCTGTTCTCCTCTCTGTGTAACAGAGAGTACTGGTATCAGTATATAAACAGTAAGGTATTACACATTCATCACAGCTTTATCCACAAATGGCTAAACACTAATAATAGATGTGCTTATTCTAAAAGGCATAATTACTCACTCAGAAGTATCTTTCTTCTCCTCTTTATCCTCTTTATCTTGTTTACTTCCAGGCCCAGATGTCTGTACACCTTGTGAAGTTACCTCAGGCCCTCGCTTTTGCTCAGAACTATTACTTATTGAAGGAGAAATACTTGGACTATTAGGTTTGCTACTGCCACCATTAGAGTTAGTATTACTGCCAGTTTCTATGATAGATTCTTTAGGGGTTGATTCTGTCTTTTCTTTAACTACATCTCTTGATTTTTCACCTTCTCGGGTTTTGTTTAGCAGCTGATCCACTGCATCTGAAGAGGAACTCGACTGTAACTGAAAAGAAAGAACCCCAAGGAATACATTCAGTAAATTGATATGCAGAACTAAGGAGAGACAAATCTAATGCTATCACATACACACGAGTAAACCACAGTCCCACAGGCCTCAATCATCCAGAAATGACCTTTTAAAGCATACATTTCCATCTCTACTAGAAAAGAAATCTATGAACCAGGATGACGTGCTAAGCCTACACTGTGAAAGAAGCTATTCAGCTACTCAAATGACCTATATGTTGATTAGGGAGTGACAGGAAAGCTTAAAGACAACTGTCTGGACTCATCCCCATGTGATTTAACAGTAACACTTGAAAAGCCAACCCGTTTTAATAAACCAATATAACCATCTTCAATTTGCCTCAGCAAATCCCTTTAGTTGATTTTCAAACAGCTCTTCCATACGGAGTTTAAATGTGATAATTATTTGTACCTAATAATCAAACAGGCTTCAAGTACTACTTTTTCAGTGTACAGTCAATACGCACATTCACATATATTAGGCAATTCTACTAGCAAGAGTCAGCATTGATTTTATAATATCTAGCATGAATTCTTCTGCTTTCATAAACGAAGCGCAAGTGGTGAGGACCTGTTCTCCTGTTAACACATGCAGTTTATTCAGTTCATTAAAACAGTCTGGATGCACATGAGTTAACACCATTAAGTTAACACACAGAGAGACTTACCCTAAAGTCATTCTTAAATTTCTTTAAATCATCAATCTGTTTTCTATGTTCTGAAACAATTGGAGATACACCTGCCAAATATAAGATCAACATTGTCCAAGCAATTCTAATACAAGACTGATATACAACACGTACACATTACTGAGTTTGCAAAAATGTTTCACATCCAAAAATGAAATAGTGTTATCATTTCATCTGTAACTTGCTGTGATTCCATGAAGTACGTGTATGAGCACACAAAAATACACTGCTGAAACCACAGCGTTACGTAACTGGCATATCTGTAGTTCTAACGCATCGCACCAAGACAGAAGCCCTGAGGTGCAGGGACTGCAGAACTCAGCTGAACACAAAGCAGCATGCAGCAAAACCCTCAGAACATGACAGACCAGCGTTTCAGAGCATAGCAAGTAAAGGTGAAAGCTGATCAAGGTCAGGTTTACAGCTGGACTTGATCTTAAAGGTCTTTTTCAACCTAAATGATTTTATGATTCTAATTTCAGCATGAAAATATGTTTTGGAGAACTAAATGAACAAATGATGCTGCAGAGAGGGCCAAATTTAAGGCATTAATAGGAAGAAGCACAGCTACAAAACCTATGCTGACCATGATGCTCAGGAGCGACCTCTAAGCAGAAACACTCATTTAGCCCAGACAGCTAAAAACCAGCTTTGTGAGCAGGAAAAAGAACAACCATGGGAAAAGAAAGCCCACCATTCACACGAGCATCTCTATACTTTGTGTTGATAAAATGAGTCAGGAACAACATGTAAAATTGCAGGCCTGCCACTTCACACCTGTGTGACCAAGTTTTCGTTGTAGAACACCCCAGTCAGACTGCCTCCAAGTCTTCCTCAAAATGCTAACTAAAGCAGTCAGTACAGCAGGTTAAGTGCGTGGAATTCCTGTATTAAACAAGTATAGTTGAAAGCTTGATACAAACCTTTGTTTTCAGGTTTAGGAAAACTAGGAGAAGTCTCACTTGGCTTTACATTCTCCTTGTTTCCAGTTGCTGAATTTTGCCTCTGGTCTTGAAGCCTAGTATCTTTAGCTAGGAAAGAAATTACCAAAGTTACTCACTTACACACAACTCGAACTAACCAAAGAGAGACAGCAAGATAGAAACAGAACTGAGATTTAACCATTTCATCTTACAAAAGAAAATGTTAGGGTCTAGAGGGTTATCCTCTCTCCTTCTCACTCTACTGCCTTTAAGCCAAAGAAGTCCCTGTCAAACACATCCCTCGCATCATACACAGAGCCTTAACTAGGCTGAGAGCAGACTATTTTCATTAGTCTATCAGACAGTGCTAAAAAGATTAGAGTTCTCAGACATCTTGACTGTGCTCTTGAGTGTTTGGATTATTCCCTTTCCCTTTGCTATGCTCAGAATATTCCTTGAAACCAGCAACCCATGTTTCTTTAAACAGTCAGAAACTCAGTCTGAAGAAAAACTATAATCCTCAATTCAAGTCAAACACCTGTAAGCCCATATTCCTTAAAGAGCAGAAGAAATCAAGCATATAGACTTACCAAAAAGCTTTTCTCCAACCTTAGTTTAAAGCTAGCATCATGACAAAAGCGGAACTTGCTATGCAGTGAAATAAAATGCATCAGAAGTTTTCCTATCATTTAGAAGCAGCTCTGCTCTTGCAGAGGCACATTCTTTGTCAGGGATTAAGGAACAGGAGCATTTGCAAGCAGCAAGGGTAACTTACCTTCACTGGAAGGGGTAACTGCTCTGTTGGATGCAGGGCTGGCAGGTGTAGGAGAGGCAGCTGGAACAGGCATGGCAACAGATTCAGTGGGAATAGTCCCAGGCTGAGGAGAAGGCAGAGCTGGTCCCATGGGAGTGCTGCTCTGCCTTGGAGACCTAGGCCTGTGTGTTTTAGGGGATAATCTCGGAACTAGAAACAAACAGGGAAAAAACAGTTATAGGATTAAGTTTCCTCATCTGCTCAGCAGTTTGCTTATTTATAAATCACTAATGACATGCTTTAAAATACTTAGTGGAGCATTATGTAGTAATCAAAAACCTGTTTACCTTTCAGGTACATCTCCTAGTTCCTTACAATGCAGCATTGCAGATAAGTGGTGCGATTATTCTGCAGACTGTCCCCTAATACGTATCACTGCCCTGTAGAGCCACTATGAAACTGCAATATTCTCCCCAGCCCCCAAGTAGTATAACTACAACAGCTCACATTAACACAGAAAAGGTGGTCAGGTCTCCACACAAACAGCTGTAAAACATTTTTAAAAGGGCTGAAAAAAAACACATCCATTTTACAGCATCCTCTTTTGGAGGTTTGCCAGCTGGAAGGAAAACAATATCCTATTGAAAGAAGATGGTCTGATGTATGGTTTTGCCCCCGTGTTAAAGCAGAGAGGGAAGCTGTATATTCTTTGAATGGTGAGTTGTACCTCCTGCTCATCCCGCCGTGGCTAGTTATGTGCTTTACATCACATATTAACATCGAGCAAGCGAGGAGAAAGAGAGGTTAAGTTGTTTTAACAATCCCACTTGCACGTTAATAACATATAAAATGGGGAGGGAAGATGAATCAGACATAATGCCGTAACAGAAGAGGTTAAATCTTTTCCACAAGGCAACAGGTCTGAGGGGATCTAATTCCTCCTTTCTTGCTGAAACATGCATCCCCACTGCCCTCCTCTAGAACTCTGGCACTGCTAACATGTACCAGACTTCAAACTGCTGCTCACTTGCCCTTCAATTCAAAGAGAGTGCCCAGCTGCTGACAACTCACTAGAACACGGCCTCAACTACAAAAGCTTGAGACAAGGGCCTGTGTCATGAAGTATTTAAGCAACATGTCAATGGAACAAAAAAGAAGAGACACTGACTATTATCTGCTGCTACAGCACTGAGACAAACACAAAATGGCCACTTAAAACCTGGCCAGTTTTTAAAGGAAAAATAAATCCAACTTAACTTCAGTATCATTTAATCATCTGTTCTAACACCAGCCTTCCTCTATCCAAACACCTCCTCCATTTGTAAACCACAACTCAGTTACACTGCCATTAACCAAATTCAGTGATGCAATGGAACCCTCAGAACTTTTCCTGTCTCCTTCAATAACTTGCCTGAAAATTGCTTTTTTCAATAACCAATTCCCACATTTTTCCTTCCTTTCATACAGCATCTGACTTAACCTCTCTGCCATTAGGTCAATACTGCACCTGAAGGACCAACTCACCAACTAGTTTACTAAGCTACCTGGGAACATCCTTGTCCCGCATCATCTAAACAGGCTAAGTCAACAGACCAGCGTTCATTCAGAGCCTGAGTTGTCTAGAAACGCAGTATTCTGCTTAGCATTCACACTCTGGAGTGCCCCTGGCAAGCCATCTGCAATAAGCCAAGCTTTACCTACCCCCACTGACAACTGATGACCACGTCCCACCTGAAGGGCTGCCTCGTGCCACTGCAGTAGTAGATGCTTCCCCTGGTGCATTATGAGATACAAATTCTAAGCCACTTGAAATTGTACCCCTACCAGTAGAGACTCTGTGACTTCGAGGGTGCCGTTGTGCCTTAGGAGACATCCGTGGAGGCCCTGAGGAAAAGAAGACAACCCCACACAATAAGTACTTAATGTCCACCACTACGAGTACCCAAACATACTGCTTTTAAAACTGGATCTAATCTGATAACTCCCAGTATTATAGCCAAGCAATTTACACTGACATCAACTAGAACCAGGGATCCATAAAAGTAAAGAGGACAAGTCATTGGTCCAGCCAGACTACCAACACACTCATTGCCTTGCTCTGGCAGCTCAAGTTCATTGATACTTTTAGAAACTTTATCAGAATTAGAACAGGTATGCAAGTCCTGGATGTAAAAAATTTGAATCCAAGCATCCAATATTGCTTCCTGCAGACAAGCCAAAAAGGTAAGTGGCCCAGTTCCCTCTGGATAAGCACAGCTCCAGGCTATCAAAGGTTTTCCAGAAAAGAACAAACATCCATTGCTTTTGTCAGGTTGTCAGTGACACCAACCATGTATTTACAATGCAGTCATCACTGGCTGACCAATGCTCTTGGGGAATTTCAGCAGAGCATTCTGCATTGAGGCTGAACTGCCTGCAGCACGTTGCAATTCATTTACAAGTCAGCAAAATTGGAACCAAACACATTATTGTTATCCCAAGGTTCAAGTCATGCATGTTGTAACGCCAGAAGCTAAAGTCGTAAGTGAATACAGTCATTCTGAACAGCTTATACCACTGCCACGGAACAGTTATGCTCAAGTCTACGCAGCAATACAGCTCCTACAGCCTAAAATACACTTTTCTTTACGAGACTGAAATGTTGATACTTCAAAAGGAAAAATGGTGTATGAACAGAGGACAATGTGGCCGACTACAGTTCACTTTTAATGTAGGTCAGTAACAGTGAGTAGTTCAGATAATGGCTTTCTGTTTTAGATAAAGTTCTAAAATATCAAGTACCTCTTCTGGTTACATAAATTTTTAAATGGCAGCCTCTGCTTTAACCGTGACTCTAAAGCACACTTCAATCCAATTTATCTACAGGCAAGTCTTTTAAAGCATACACACTTTGTCCAGCAATGCCTTCGCCCATGTTGTGCAGGCTACTTTTCAAGTGCACTTAAAAGAGATTAAATAAACATTTTAGAATGTGCTCCCTTCCTGTACCCTCAGAGGACAAATTTAGCTCAGATACTTCTGCATACAGCTATGGAGATTCATTGGTTAGCCTTTCTCTGCCTATTCCTGGCTGCTAATGCAAACAGACCTAAAGTCTTCTACAGATTCACCTATAAAGCAGCTTATCCTATCCCATTCCACAGTGCACTTCTCCAAATACTGGTTTTTAACAAAAGAAAATTCAATGCTTTAGTTCAACTTGGAACTGCTTTTTGTGGAATAACTGTATTAAAATATTTGATATGTTATATAAATTTATATTCCTAAGAAGGCCCTTCCAAGTTATCAGGTCCTGCATGTTGCTGTTGGTTAAGTTAAGACACTGAGCAGCGTTTACAAAGCTGAGTTTATTTCATACCAACTTGGGAAATGTCACAGCTTTATTTTGTTTTTGTAAAGCTCTTCAAATAAAAAGGTTAATAGAAATAGTCTGATAAAACTAAAGTTAAACACAAATTATAGGTTAAGTAATGAAGAGGAAAAACAATTTTGTAATTAAACTCACAAAGGAGTTAAACAAAGACAAACAAAAACATGAACAAATCGTGGTATTGTACCTTCTGAAGACATGCGTTTAGGCATAGTAGAGACAGGAGCTGGAGAACCATGAGCAGAGGGGTGAGACGGGGGCCTGGAGGGCCGCGAGGGGGGCCTGGAGGGCGGCCGTGTAGGGGTGGCTGCCCGAGGTGGAAGAGAGTTGGGACCTGACTGGTAGCGAGAAGGTGGGCGAGAGGAAGGAGATGGGCAAGGCGATGGCCAGGGAACACCTGACAGAACAAATGATATGAAGGAAAGTATAAAAACTAAAGAAAAATTATGGGGAAAAAGGTCAACAGAAAAAAAAAGTAAAATATGACAAAATGATTTTTCATGTTTAACCCTTTGGGGATAGCTTAGTTTAGTTCAGCAACCAAGAAAATAGGTCTCTGCAAGGTTATTTCCTCCACTTCAGGTCAAATTTAACATCTGAATGTCACAAACTCCCCAAAGGGTTAATTAGGATCTACAAATACTACTAAGGAATAGACAGTAAAAGTTTGATCTGTTAGCCTACTATATATATGTTCTACAGTATGCATCACTCTTGACAAGGTCCTTAAATAGCTACTAGAGGTTCTCAAACAGTGGTTCACATGTAGTATTGACTCTACAAACTGCTACTTTCAAACCAAATGATGAGCAGTATCAATTCTAGGAACTGTATCTTTACAAAAAGCAGCGGTGTTCAGTGTCTGAATCCTGCCATTAATGCTTTTAGCAGCTATCCGAAGTATTAATGTCATATTTTAATCTGGGATATAGGGCTCACTGTTTCCAAATCAAAGAGATTTAATTCACAAGCCATTCTGAGTATTTTAGGTATGCGATGTTCATTCAGCAGACTAATAGTATGACAGAAACCACAACTACTATGAACAAATGTCAAGGTTCACACTGTTTGGGCAAGACTCAGTTGTTCATCCTTTATACAGCTGACCATATTTAAAAAGGAAGTCTCACTTACCTTTAGATGGTTCTCAGACTTCCTCTCCAGATAAAGGCACTTGAGTATTCTACATTTATCATTTATTCACAGCCATCTCTTGTAATAGCTGTTTTAGCTTCAAAAAATAATGCCTTTAGGATAGGCTACTGCTGAAATCCATCTCAGATATATGGTGTCTGGTTTATGAAACACCAATTCCTGCTATACAGTGCCTAGCAATGTGTTTGCAATATTACCTATGTGTATAGCAGCAAATACTCAAATACCTATTTGGAGAGAAGGCTTTGATTCCTCCTCCCCTAAAGTTCTTTTGCTTTATCCTTTTTCACGGGAAAGAGAACTGATCCATGCACCAGAAAGGAAGAAAAATGCCTTGTTGGCTGCCACTTCCCTTTCACTAGGTGTCAGCATTGCTACTCCTCCAGGTTGAGCACAGCAGCAGTACTACACAAAGCAGGTATTAACCTTTAAAACCTCATACTGCACCATCATCTAAGACAAAGGTGATTGAGAGGGAAAACAAGTGACATTTCTGCTTTGAAAAGTTTCGCACAGAGCAGCCAAATGCATGTTCCATTACAAATTAAACCCAAATCAAAATCACAACCTCTGTGTTAAATGATGAGTGCTAATCTAGCTTATGAAAAACGCATCCTAAGACCTCACCAGATGCAGTTGCAACATAATTAGGTAATTGACTGCAATTTTATAAAGCACATTTATTTAGACTTCAGATACTTGCCTCCATTAACTACTCTTTGATCTGCTCCAGAGTTAGGACTGAATTCTGAAGTATGGGATCCAGACCTTGAAATTGGTGGGCCTGATCCAGACTGGCCCATCCTTGGTGAGTTTTGTCTTCCCCAGGACAGGACATCTCTATTCCTCTGTCCAGGTGGAATGTATTTATTTTCTCTGTAAAAACAGCAAATTTCTATCAGTGTTAAGACAGAGTAATGAAAAGTACCTGACCAAGTGCTCTGTTGGCATTTTCTATCCTTCTCAAATCAAGCTAAAGGAAAATTCTAAATACTATCAGATGTTGACCTAACATTCACCTCCTGAATTGGCTTTTGATACTGATCACAGAGTCCGCTTTCTATGAGCTCACAGACACTGAACGCTTTAGTCCTAATGCCTGAAATTCCCCATGACATCCCATAACCACTGCCTTTTCCTGTAATTCGGTCTGAATTCACCACAGAGATAATACAGGGCCAGGCAGAGGTGCACAACTTAGCATGAGTGCCAAAAGCAGCACAGGATTGTTTACATAAGCTTCCTAACCTCATCAGCCCTGCTGAAAAAGCAGTTTCAATGAGTAAATTGTACCAAAACATGTATATCACTTAACTCGAACTATTATTGACAGTGGATGCAAGTACCTAGTGTTCACACCGTGGCCTTCTCGCTCGTTAGCATTTCTCTGAACAGCAGTGTATTTTTCTTCTTCTGTTCTTTCATCGTTTTCCAAGGCAACCCGAGCTTTGTATTGGGCACTTGATTCGATTTCCTCTGCTAATTGAGTTGCTCTGGCTTCTCGTTTTAAAAACTCTTCTGAATTATCTCTTTCTAATGGCACCCTAAAAGACAATGAAAAGAACCTCTGAAATGCATTCAAAAACACAAAGGAGCTACAAAAATGACACTGTGTTAATTGTAATCTAGTCAAGAGGAAAACAAACTGCTTTTAAGCCAGCAGGCTTGCTGTCTTTTTTAGTATGATATTCCTGGACAGATTTCATACTTGGTGCAAATTCAGTGCTATGTACCTGCCTAGAGAGCTGAGGCCAGGGTGCAGAGCTGTTCCATAGGACTTGCAAAATCCCCAGTCCCTAAAGCTATGCAAAAGCTCCAAATTTTCACATGGTTGAGTACATTAGTAACAAAAAGCCTCACCCTGTTGTTTAGATAGGAAGCTGCTCTAAAAGACCACATTTGAATTTCTTTAGCTATTTACACATTTCCAATGAACACAACAGTCCCCAGTCCTACTGAAATTGAACAGTTACATTCCTAATCCTTTGGTAATTCCAGCCATACAACTGCAGCTCTTCCTGTTACGAGGAACTGTGGAAAAGATGAATGCAACACATTAGAGCACTGGACCAGAAACCCATGACTCACTTGCCATGTCCTAGGACCTCAAGCCCGTTCATTCCACGTATCTCTATTAGGTAACAGCATGTTGCAAAAAGCATACGTTGGTTCCTTAGGAAAGCCATCAAGTATTAAACACAGAAGCAATGAAATACTAAAAGTTAACTAGGGATGGACATCACACCCTGCAGCTCCTTCTGTCCACCATGGGTTTGGCTTTTACCCCTTCTAATTTCTGTTTAAGTACCAGGTTTTACAAAGCAACTTTCCACTTTGTCCCCAGTTCTAATATTGAGTTCTAGAAGTTATTTCATCCAACCTTACTTTAGAATAAACTATATAAAGATCACAGCTGAGGCTTGGACCATGCTATGCTGGCATTATAGAATCACTGCTGCACATACTTTGAATAATACAAAAAAAGAACAAAGAAAGTAGGTGGAGACACAAGCCAAGTATGTACCAACATATGCAAGATTACTCAAGTGTTGGTGGCACAACTAAGAGAACAAGTGGCCTTGCCAAATCCAAGCCAGCACTCAGCTACTGCATCACACGTTTTTCCTCATACACTTCTGGCCAGTCATCTGCTGGCCTTATCAATGGGAACTTCAAGGATATGAAATAAACCCCTTAACCTTCAGCATAAAGCTTTGGCTCAAATAAGCTATGCAAGAACATAAAGCAGACAAACCTGAAGTCACAGGCCTCGCTTGCCCTGTACTAACCTTACACTTAAGAACACTCAATACATCCTCATTTATTTAAAGTGACTGAAAAAAATGAAGGGGTGTATGGCAGCAGGGATGTCAACCTAACCAAGCAAAAGAACTCCTGATGGAACATATGGATTTATGTTTTATAATGGGGAAAAGTTGTTCTGAACCCCAGTGATGACAGAAGCATGAGAGAAGCACGGTGATGAACACACTAATGCAGTACACTTGCTAGAACACAAACTTGTACCTTCATGCAGTTTGACAAACTATACCTGCTTGGCTCTAGGAAGAGAAAACAATCACATCATAAATCCTTCATAATCCTTCAGTTGCACATACACTCATTTAGCTATGCTGCTGCTCATCACATACTTGGGAGAACCAGGGAAAGAGCTTCCCAGTTTTGCAGCCTGAGATGCAGAGCAAGTTGCTTGACTAGGAAACAACAGCGTTAATTTAAAGCCACCTTCGTGGTTTTAATCTCTTTCCATTAATAGCCATAAAGCAGAAAGATGGAAGACTAAAGTTCAAAAGTACAAAAAGTACTTAGAGCAGTGAAGTATATGAAAGACCAGCTTCTCCAGGATTCAAACATAAGCCAATTAGAGCACTTCGATGATCACCATGTCACAGGTCTATTTTAACAAAATAGTAGAAATAAAACTGTTGAACCAGAGACCTGTAGGCTAATAAAAATCAAAATATTCCCTGCAATTCCTTGCCATTCAAAAATAAGTTTACACTTTGGGGGTTAAAAGAGTGGGAAAACATTAAAGACATTTCACAATGGCTGCTGAACATCTGCAATCGATTTGTTTTGCAGTTGCAGTTAACATTATAGCTGCAGACTATTGGGAACAGGTCCATGCTGCCAGAGTAACCAGAGCAGACTTTATACTACTTCTATATTCAAGTTGTTATTATACTGTAAGTAAAACTTTAGTTTAGCTATGGACAAGTCTGCTAAACAAGTCACAGCAAACAACCCCCTCCCAGTCATCAGCAGCATTCCGACATCACCCAGATCAACTGGCTCAATAAAATCAGGATTAAGTGAAACTGCTCTGTTAGGTTAAACCCAAATTATGGATACAGCATCTATGCAAAGAGGGTTTCACAACTTGGTATTTTCCACCTTATTCATAAAGGGTTTTGTGAGAAACTAGTATTATTGCATGCTTAACTTCATCAAATGTTGCAATAGGAAGGAATTGTGTCCATTTAAGGGAACATATAATGATTACTACATCTAACTATTCACAAAAGGCTGGCAAGGTTTCTTAAGCACTATTCATTCACTGCATTTTCAGTTACTCGATTCCACAGCTTTAAAGAGTATGCAAAATTCTCTTCAGAATACACAGTTTGTTGAAGCAGGGAGAACATGAAATACAAATCTAATAACAAAATATTTTGGAACTTACGTATAAGAAGATAAACTGCTGTCATAAGTTGATACTACACCATAATTTTCTTCATTGTAACGAAACATGTCATTGGGATCCCATCCATTAGACTAGAAGAAAACGATGTTTGTTTTTCAAAATGACACTGGAAATACATTCCCTCAAACTTAAGGGCTGATGGCAGAAATGAAACCTTTTGCCCTTTTCCTTGGGCCTATAAATTCACTGTCCAGATAGCAAAGTTACTAAAGCCACAATTTATTTCAGAGACATTTGCTCACCAGATGCACAGATTTTACCTTCAAAAGCCAGGTTTTTCTTGTTTGCTGTGTGGTTTTGTGTTCTTTTTATGATGGGTTTTAAGTACCATACTCACCCTGGTACTAGAAGATTACTGGCTAGCAGGAAATACATAGATGAATGCCTTTTCCACAAGTGCAAACTGATGCTTCTGAACATTAGAAGTGTCCTTTGCTGTGGCAAAAACTCCAGCTTTTCAAAGGCACTACTAATGCAATTATGTGAGCCACACACCCCACAGGCAGAACACCCCTGTTGATCTGCACAACTTCCCCACTTTAGTAAAATTGCTATTACAGCACTCAAAGCACAATGGTAAATGTTGTGAATGTTTTATAAAAGCACTGACAGTCTTAACTATTCTAATAAATCTCAGCTGTACAATACGTACACTAAAATTGACAGGATAACTGTTCTACCCAAAGTTAATAAGCGCCACAGTAATATGAGTAGATTCTCCTCTAATCAGAAATACCATCCTCTTTCTTTAACATATTGCAGTCTGAATACCTTACTAAGAAGAATGAATGGTTGAGTAAGAGCTGACTGCTACGGTGTATAAGGAAATGTCTTTGAGACCATACTCTTCGACTAACAATTCATTATCTACTGAGATTGTATCTGTGCTTATTAAATCATGGGTCATACTTCCATCCATTTCCTTGATCTTAGCTCAGAGACAGTTAGCTAAGCACAATTTTGCCATAATTTCCAAATGCAATGACAGTCAGACAGGAATGCTCTGATTAAACATAAATCAATTCAGTATATTGCTGAATTTGGAGTCCTTAATCAAAGCTCCTCTTTCAGCCAGTCCATGAGTCAAAACACATCCCTTGCCACAGCAGCTGCCATTTGTCAATATATGCCAAAACTGGCATTTGAAATCTGGCTATTCTTATTCAAATGGAAAAAACCTGCTGTGGCAGCTGCCAGCAAAGACTGAACATCCACCCATACAATGGAGGCAGCAATTTCAGTCCAAAGTTCATCACTAGATTAAGATTAAGGAATTGTTGCAAGGCCATGTCCAGAGAACTAGCTGATCTACAGACTGCCATACATGATAAAAAGCATTACTTACAACATCTGTCTCTAGTGCCTCAAGCTCCTCTGTAGCGGTGTTCTCCCCTCCATCCCATGGCTCAAGATCCTTTTCCTTGTGTTCACCATTGACTTTAGCACTGATGGCTGAATCAGTAAAAGCATCTACAATGGAGTGGGGAGGGATGGGAGTGAAATTAATCTGGTTATGTACAGGAAACATACACATTAGTTTATCTGAGGAACAACCAAATACAGCTGAATCACAGGCACATTAAGTATCATTCACCTTCTCTTGTAGTTGCAGTATTCAATAGGACTATGTTAGAAAGGCACTTAATACTCAGAATAGCTATGAAAGTACAGACTCAATTGTAATGTATCAAAAAATAGCAGTAATTACTTTCAATTATTTCAAAATGCAGTACACAAACTACGTGTATGGTTTTGGGGGGAAAATAGAACAAAAAAGATGACCTGAGGTTCCCCATTCCTCTAGAAAACCCAAGACTTGTAGAAAGCACTTTCTGAACAGCCCAAACAACTGCACACTAATGTACTATGCAAATATCATAGAATCATAGAATAGTTAGGGTTGGAAAGGACCTTAAGATCATGCAGTTCCAACCCCCCTGCTATAAGCAGGGATGCCCCACACTAAACCATGCCACCCAAGGCTTCGTCCAACCTAGCCTTGAATACTGCCAGGGATGGAGCACTCACAACCTCCCTGGGCAACCCATTCCAGAATCTCACCACCCTAACAGGAAAGAATTTCTTCCTTATATCCATCTAAACCTCTCCTGCTTAAGCATGAGTGCAACCCAGTCCCTTTGCCTTAAATGGGTAAATTGCAAGTTTCTCTTCAAACATCTGAGTTTCTTCTATTTCTACAACTCCTCAGCACACCAGCATGCATGCACACGCTTCTATCCCCTTTGCAGTGTAACTCAATTATCCATCAGCTTGGTGAACCATTCACTGTGAGGTTCCTGCCTACAAGAGCTTTCTCAAGCAGCAGCTTACCCAAATCCCACAGCACGATTCAGAAACCTTAAAGCCTATCCAATTCCAACCCACAGGCACGCACACCTTCCACTAGAGCAGGCTGCTCCGAGCCCCATCCAATCTAGCCTTGAACAATGCCAGGGATGGAGCAACCACAGCTTCTCTGCGCACTCTGTGCCAGCGCCTCAGCACTCTCACAGTGGTTCTGGATAACATATGAAAATAAATAGGCAGAAAGGGTCTGCTCCTGTTTATAAAATATATAAAAAGTATATAAAAAAGTACAGATCATGAGCTTTGATTTTCACCTGTTAACGTTTCATTCAAACCGCACTTAGGAAGGAATAACACTAGAATATTGAAGTGCTGTAAAACACGTACAGAGCCATTCATCAAGGAAGCCAAGCTTTGTATTTGTAAGCAACCAGATCTTAGAGCTGCCACACTTCAAGAGAAGGAACTTTAAAAAACAAAATAAGCTTGTTATAAGCTTATAAATAACTAAATATGCCTAAAATAAGTAAGCCTGCAATCTACAATTTCCTATTATCATTCTACTGCTACAATAAGGAGTAAACATTTCAGACCTTTAGCACGGATGACATTGAATCACCAGGCAGTGCCAGATATAGAAGAATGTGGCTTAAATTAACTTTTGGCAAGATATAAAGTTCTTACTAGGGAAAATGAACTTTAAAGCCATCATGAAAAGAATTCACAACGTATGAAGCCGGCCACTGATGTTCCAGTTTTTAAACCAGCACAGGAGACTGCTGACACAGCTCCTTATTCCTGTTTTACCCAATTTCACAGTGAGGTTCTGTATCTATACTGGTATGATCTGTCATAAACCTGAACTGTGTTCAGTCTGTCTAATGACATTCAGCACTGTCTCATGAAATGCTGCTCAACACAAAAACCAACTAGGGGTAAGGGATTAAGCATTGTTAATAAGCTCAGATGGAACAAAATGTTATAGAAGATGTATGAAAAATAGGGAGTTTATTAGCTAAACATTCATTTCAAATATAAAAGAATCAGTAAAACAAGGAAAGAAAGGCAAATGGAGGAAGGACACCCAAGGAGGCACAACACTGTTAGGTCTCACATGGAATTCCATAAACCTGCATCCACCACCTTGTGTGATGTCGTGACCTGGGACAGCACCAACACAGCTGGAGGTCAACACTGTTAACTGAAATTGTATTTTAGCTCATCACTAAACATGATGCCTTTGGCAGGCACATTCTGGGATTACTTCTTTACTGTTCTGAAACAGTCACTGTATCATCACACTGCTACCTTTGTGCTGATGCACAACCCCAATCCCCGCGTTTTCAGCTACTCAGAACAGGTAAAAGCCACGGGTGAGAAGTCACCAACTAACTGCAAGATACTCTAAATGATTCTGGGAAGTTACAAATGCATGCTTTACAGTGCCATAAATGTGCGAGCAAAGACAGTAAGTTTCTGTTATGTATTATGGTAAGAAAAGCAGCATGAAAGGCAAAATGCAGAGACACAGAGTGACTGCCAAGAAAGTTACCTGTTTCTGAAGGAACTACAACAGATATGGAAAGAGAAAAAATTGGAAGACATCAGATACAAATACAGATGGGTTTTTTCTTTCACATTATATTACTGAATTCAGGCAATGCTCAACTATTTCAGTCCCTCTCACAGACATGTTTAAACCAATTATACATCTCCCACCCTGCAAAAATCATTTCCATAGTAAAATGTTGCCATCTATTAACAGCCCCACTTTCCTTCACAAACCACCCCCTTCCAAATAGCCTACAGAATTCCAAGATATACCAACGCAAAAGGAAACATCTCTTGGTTACCTTCACACAACCAGCTTTTAAAATACTCTATGTCATGCTTAAATATCCTCTGAAACTACACAGTAACACAGTGCTAACCTCATTCCACAGTTAAGGAGTAACTAAAGAGCATAATTAACAGGAAGGTAAGGCACGTGTATCTGGAAACTCTGCATATATCTTATCAATACCCCATAGCTAACACTGCCACAGCCCAGACAGACCAAGCTGCTGCTGTGCCCAGCACCAATGTTTCATGTTTATCTGCTCAGGTTGGACACTTCACATCAAATGCAGGTTGGAAGCTGTTTATGTCACTCAGGAAACTGAAATTTGCTTCTACATTACTTCAAAGAGAGCACAGGGAGCTCTTCTCCAATGAGATGAGATGAGTTAGAAGGCCTGGTAACAGCACCTGATGGGGATAATCTGTATTCAGCAAGGTGTTTCCTTAGTTTCTGTTAAATTACTTCAAACTCCATGCAAAACTGTGCCATTTTGGATACTGTGAATAAAATACCAGCTTAATAAGACACATCTACTCAACCCACTGATTTTCTTATTTTAAAAGCCACATAAACATAAAACAGAGTGCTGCTAAAAATCATAGTGATACTGTGGGGAAAAAAACAACCCAACTCAAAACATAAACTCCACAATCTAACAAATGCTATCAAGTAAGACCTGTAGAGTCAGTGCTGTTTCCCAGTAGAATCCAGTGTACCATGGGGCACAGAAGCTCCACTGCTCTTCATTTCTCGCTCACTTTAGAATGAAAGCCGTAAGACAGACTGCAAGAGCAGTTTAACCTCTATGACTCAAAAAGAAATCCAGAGGTAGGAGAAATACAAGCTACAAAGGCAGATTTCTAGTCGGACAATGTGGTCTCAGGAGCATCCAGACAAGGTTTAAGTGAGGGAGAACGGTACCTCAAGGCACACATCACTATTTTCCTGCAACAAACAGCCAGACAGGGATATGGGACACCGAGATGAAAAATACTGAAAGTCAAACAAGTATTTACCAAAATTCATGAGCAACAAAATTCAGAATATATGGAAAAAATGAATGCTACAAATAATGATTTCCAAGACAAAAATACTGCTCTTAAGGTCAGTGGCAAAGCAGAAGCTAAACCATGAGTTGCTGCTACAAGTGCTGACTGGTGGAGTAATAACAGACAAGATACTGACCACACAGGCTCAGCCTCTCCTTTATCTGGTGCCTCCTATCTCTGAGCTGTTGAATGAGCAATTCACATGACACCTTGACATGGCCAAAGTTGTAATCAAGTCCTTTTCTACATGGTAAAACCCAAGTTAAAGAGCAAATGAAAACTGGCCAAAGAGCTCAAGGTGTAGCACTCCATCAGCCCCCACACCTCTGTACCTGCTTAATGTGACATCTCCTAAGCAAAGAAATGAGGTATCAAAGACCTCACTTCTTGTTTCAAAGCCTGCTGACCAGGGCAGAAAAAATCTCTCTGTGCAAGAGAAATTCACATTAAGACAAATTAAACAGAAACATTGAGAGAAAACCTCCACTTGGGCAAAGTCTTCAAGTATTGGATGAGTTAAAATAAAAATGGTCAGAACAGAGCAATGAAGAGTCTGGGTTTAATCAATTTCAGTGTTTAATATGCATGTTTGCTCAAACATATTCTGAGCTACTAATGGTGAAGAGCACAACTATGTAATTAAGTGCAACTCTGCAGTTCAAATGCTATTAAAGCAATGCGCCTCACGTGTCAAAGATGCTCATGCTGCACACCGCAAGCTCTGATCAAGTTTAGGGTCCAAAGTAAGCTGAGGTTTCATCTTCCAAGGTTTCAACTGTAAACTCTGGTTTGTTTTGTAACTACTCAGTACTGATTTGAAACATTAAAACCAGTTACCACCAGCTCTGCAGAGCCAACGTTGCCTTCCTTTGTTCACAATGTGCCTACTGCTATTCCCCTTGCAACACTTTCCCTGGAAAGATGCCACTTTCAATGCTAATTCAAGGAAAAACTTAAATAGCTAATTCTCTTCTGCCTTTTTTCATTGGATTTGTAATATTTTTCTCAGAGTGCAGTAACAGTGCCAAAAACATAATAAAAACACTGTAGAAGCCTTTTACTTTAACAGCAGTTATGAGGTTGAATTGTCTTGTCTTTAAAGAGAAGCCAGGAAGGCAACTCTGAAGCCTTACTCAAATCCAAATCCTATGCAGACCAGCACTAATGACTGATCACTGGTTAGGGCTAGAGGAAACACTGCTGTGAGCTTGTTCTGTTGAACACAGAAGAAACACAACCTCCTTTTCCAATCACCCAGCCCAAGTAATCTACAACAAGAGATGCAGGCATTTCACCTTGGCTTCAGAAGCAGGAAGATGTAACATGCCAATGTACAGCTTCCACATCAGAGGGTTTTTAGCAGTCGATTTCCACTGCCACATGCAGAAGACAGAGCCTGACCCTATTTAAATGCAGACAGAGTAGTCTGAAAGGGGGGTGAAGAATCTAATACAATTTCACCTGAGTTTCCCAATGCATGTTTCATTCATCAGCTTGCCTGTACTGCAGAAAGGCCTAATTCCACAGCGAGAGACCCTCAGGTGGCTCATTTCCATTCATTCCAAAGCCTAACAGCACTCTGCATGAGCAGGAAGGTCTGTGCAGGCTAGCAGAGCTGCAAATAAGGGCCCAGGAAGTAGGGACAGATTTAAACATAAACCACTTGGAATATCCCTATCTACACAGATCTACTATTTTTTATCCCAAGCCTTCCAGTTTGTATAATCTGGGCAGGCACCACACTTTCTCCACTGGTGTGCCTAAAGGTGCAATGTCATGCTTGGCACGAGCAAACCTAAGACTGCTGCTCCCAAACAGGGTGTTTTCACCCACCCCGAGCCTTACCTCCCCTGCCCTTGCACCACTGGTGTAGCTGCAGGATGAATTATCAGCTCAGCACTCCAAAGCTGCACAAGTCTGATAGCAATGAAAGGTTCCTGGCAGACTATTTTAGATGGTTCTTTCAGACACAACTGTGTTTTCTACTCTGACAGAAGAATCCAGCCCTTCCCTTGCTCCCCACCACCTGCTCTTTCCCAGTATTCTTCCAGTCTCTTCTATCTGCTGTGGTCTCACAACAGAGTTAACATCTCTGCTATTCAAGTTGGAGGGCAAGTCAGAAGATCAAGACCCAGTCAGAAGCACCATTTGTCCACACTCCTCCAGCTCCACAGAGAAGCAAATGCCAAAATAAAACTCCACAGAACTCCAGGAAACCAGGATGCACTAAAACTTCCAAATCAGTATCTTACACAGCTATTAAGTTTACTTCAGGACCTCCTCAAAGGCTGAGTAGTCTCCTAAGGGGTGGAAGGAACTACCTACAGAGACCCCAAGAAGGCCTACTCTAGGTAAGCCTCTCTTAAGACAACAGATATGCTTGTGAAGTGCCCTTTGGTTTGGCTACATGCTTAAAGAAGTGAGAGCCCGCTGTTTTTCCAACCATCTAGGTCCAAATTGTCTATTAATTTATCTGTGAAAGCCAAAGCCATTGAGGGCTAGGCAATTTAGAAGTATTTGGTCCTGAACAAGTGCAAGACTGTCAAACTCCTCTGGACACCAGACAGTGTCAGGAGCACTGCCTCCTCACCTAGGAGTTCAGCCTCAGTTTTTACTGTGAATCACAAAGGCTTACCATGAAGATTTGGGTTTATTTATAACACAAGGCAAACAGTTCTTGCACGCACATTCATGCACTTGCACTCTATTGAATCCTTGCTTATTTAATTTCCCAAGAAGCAGAAAGCCTTTCATTGCTTTAATTTGCAGGTATGATCAGGGACTGATGTGTGCTTTCAAGTGTCATTTCAAGACAATACACTTTTGAGACAAAATGAAAAGCAGATTCATTTACCCACTACGAGTTACAAGTTTTGCAGCCTTCCAGTTTATCTTGCTCCAAGTCTCTACAGCTTTATTTCAGCTTTCTTCTTCAGCTACTTACTTATGAGATTTAGATTCAAAGACATTCCACCTAATAAAGGGAACTGAGCGACTTCATCTGAAGCAAACATTTTCTTCTAGAAAACTTGCATTGAGCAATTATTCCTGGAAGTAGCAGTATATTCTTCATTCCATCTGCTGCAAATCTATAAATATTGGGTAATGGAGAGCCCAGTTTGCATTCACATTAAAGTGATGTTCATAGCAGACCCATTATAAAACAGCTCTCATGTCATTTAAATTCAAAGTCCCATCCAGAACCTGGGACTTATCTGCATTTCAATGCTACATTTGCTCTGACATTATGCATCTTCTTCTGGGAAAAGTAAATTCCTTGAAACAACAAGCCTCTCATTCTTCAGCTTTAAATCAGGCAAAACCACGTGCATGTACAAGCACAAGGTGAAAAGAGAAAGAGCTCATTAAATGTCCATCAGTCCCTACACATCTCTACGTCACTGCTAGAGGGGAATAAAGCACGTGTGTTACAATAACCACTCAGCTCCCAGGGACAGTTGCTGATCAACCCAAAAATGCACATCCAGGCAATTTCACTCCATGGCACAGCAAGCTATGCATTTGCTTCTAGTCTTTAGCCCAGCAAATTGGGAATATAAGCATAAAACCCCTTGTGATTTGTTGCTCCCCCCTCTCCCAAAATCTGCAAAGGAACTAAAGCTTAGAAGCCTTTTAGGTTCCTGCAACGTCATTAGGGTGTTGAGGTCAAGCATTAGAAGAGTAAGTGTGAAGACTGACTGTAAAACTGCTTCATTCTGACAGTTTCAAGACAGATCTTCAAGATCTCAAGACCACTTGTGAGCTTCCTCACTGGGTTCTTGGGTAGTTTGTAGAGCTTTACCTACAGATCTGCACGTTGTAAAGCAGGAATTAAAACCACAAAGAGTGGATTTTCTAAGAATATTTAGCTCCATTTGCAGGAGCATTTTTAGATTATTCATATGAATGCATGTTTAGAGACAAAAAGTTAGTTAACTAAATATAGACTTTATATACATCAAGTCTGAACAGCAGTATTTCTATAAAGAATATGTGTATTCATGGAGTCTCACAGAACATAAAACAGATTAATTTAGAAAGACATTTAGCAAAAAAAACCCCAACCTCCCACCAAATCTGTAAAATGTTTTCTAACACCAGCAGGGATTTGCTTTCCAGACACCAAAACCAGCCTCTCAAAATGCCCTCCCAAAGGTTCTGCAACCCACTTGAAATACTCTAAGTTCCAATCCCAGGAGGTGCTGAGCATCCATCAACTTTAATGGGATATTTGCATGTTTCACACTCAGTCTAAATGTGAACTTCAGTTTTTGGATTCTAAAGCATCTACTTTAAGAAATCCTGACTGATCATTTTAAGATATAGACAACTTTAAACCCAAGTATACCTCTTCTTGCGTAATTGGTATCCATATCTTTAAAATGCACCATCACAAAATCTGAAGACTTGAACAAGATACTCTCGAGTATGTCTTCACGTTTTGGCCCCAAACTGGACTCTGCAGTTTTCCGATGAGCAGCATCGAGCACTAAATCACACTGTTAGACACAGAAAAAGAATACACTAACTTAATGCACAGTAAGCTCCCCTGTAACTTCATATACTGACAAAAAAACACACACATAACAACAGCTTTTCTGTAAACCCAGACATGAATAGGCAAAATAATAATAAGTATTAATATTTTAATCAAACATCAGGCTCTTTTAAAATAGGGAAGAGTCAAGACAAACTTACCTTAGGACTGTAGGTTTTAAAAACTCCTTCATATATACCACCATTTTTCACCTGTACTTCACATTTGGATCCCTAGAATGCAAGAAAAATGGAAACACAGCTTTCTACCAGCTTGACAAATGGCATTTGAGTGGTTCTCTCAAAGATGTATTTTCTATGTAAGTACAATGTGTAAAAATACAGCTCAGTTTTCAGTCAAACCATCTATTCAACACCTGCCCATGTCTAAACATGCCCCTGTGTTCTGCAGATGCAAACAGCTGGGTATGCAGCCCCATTTGTTCTGAAAGAATCTAAAGATACTCACAGAAGTACATTTGGTGTTCATCAGACTCTTGACCAGTTAATGCACATAAACACGGGGTTCTGTACAAAAGCAAAATCTGTGCATATGTGTGTGTACAAGCAGGGAAGAAAGCTTCTCCTGGGCTCAAGCAGATGCAGGACAGTCTGCTTTAGTTAATTTTGGCATGCTGGGACTTTCCTTCAAATCTGGGGCTTCCATTCCTTGCACAGAGACTCATTTTATTTAGCCATAACCTCTATTAAGGCATAAAAACCCAAAATATGACCAGTGCACCTAAGAAACCTGCTGAAACTGTGCAAACTGTATTTGAACGTTTCCAAGCCACAGATACAGAATAGCTATTACTGTGCTTCTTTAAAGATCAATCTGGCAAAAGATACCCACTGTTAGATTTTAATATTCACTCCATTATATCACAATTAGTGGACTAGTTAACAATTCTATGTCTCTATGGCAACTGTATATCCCCCTTTTAAATAGGAAGACTTACAACAACTGATGTCAGTATGTGAACCATTCTCATGTTTGCATAGATGCCATCAAAAGAAATCTGAAAAATAGAAAAAGATATGGTCATGAATATAGGGGAAACACTTGTAACAACTCAAAAAGCAAAATAATGCAGGTTTTCATCAGTGTGTGCTAATCCCTAGCAACACTGGTCCCAAATCTTACTCAAGTCAATATACATAGAACTTAGGTCAAATGAGATTACCCCTTACCCCTTTCTCTAAGCAATTAGAGAGCTAACACTCTTCCAAACAAGATAAACAGCACAGAGTATCCCTAATATCACTCAATGAGGGAATTCTCCTGCTGTTTGAGTAGCTCATATGCACAGACTCCTAAGTGAAAACCCTGCTATCATCCCTCGCTGGTTTAAGAGCCATCAACAGGGTAAAGTACTTCAGGGCTTGCTAAGTACATCCTTCCATCTAACAGACCTGGTCACAGGCACTAACAGGAGCTGAAGTCATCAAATTGTGGAACACCAAAGAGCTAAAAAACCCATCATAAATTTAGTCACAAGTAATTCACTGCAGAACCAGGATGTGTGGTCCTACACCAGGAGAGCTGACCAACTATCACCCAGATTGCCAGATGACACACTCACACAGGCATACATGAAATGGTCAGGATGTTTGTGTTCTGTAGTAACATCTGGTATCTGCCCTTGTCAAATTCCTGCTTGTAAAACAAGAGATGCTGAAACATGCAAGGACTCCACCATATTTTGAGCTTTTTAAAAGACAACGTATCTTTTAAACTGTCAGCTGCTTAATCCACTTACTCCTCCTGCACCTTCCTGGTCTGAAGACATGTTGAAGGACACTCCTATGCTTAGCACTTGGTAAGAAGGTGATGATTAGTGTTTGCATATGACTTTTTTCACCACCTTTCCTCAAAGCTTCTTTTTACTGAGGTGTTATGATGTATTCAATAAACACTTATGTGAGTAAACTATAGCCCTTTCAAACCTTCCTACTTCTGCCCCATTCCCTGAAATTAGTCATCCTTGAAAACCAGGCCAACAACAAATTAGCAAACATTTGATTAGTGCAGTTCAAAGATCCACATGTTCAGCTTCGATAGAACTACATTCTACAAGTCAAGGTACACCTATACTTCAACAATATACAGCCTTGACAGTAACTACAGCTACACATTAGGTTACTGGTTAGCTATTGGAGAGTAAAACTAAACAAAATTGTTATTTTTATTTGACTAAATGATGTCTTACTGCCACCTATTTAAGGAAAAAGCCAATGTTATAATCTCCAGATAGGAACTAATTCAAGAGCAGTGCGCCTTCAGTTCAATGTTATCCGGATCCACAACTATAACTGCAAGAAAATGCAGACGATTCATACCGGTGCAACCAAAAGCTGAAGTGAGCCTTCCCCTCCTTCATCCTCCCAGGAGGCTTAAAAGAATGCAAGATGCTACATCCTTAGAAAATCATAATGCAGTCCAAAACATTCATTGTGGTATCCAAAGGAAAAAACAGAGAGGATAACTCCATATCTGCTCTTCTTACACTGATACTTGGGTTCACTGTACATTAATTGTTTCCTTATGTGTGTATATATATATATTCCTTATGATATCTAGAAGTGGCAGAATGAGGAAAACATATACTTACAGTAGGCTGAGGCGGTCCTTTACCACTACTGCGACCTCTGAAATTAAATACATACATGGGTAAGGTTAAAAGAAGTGCTGAAACCAGTAAATTTCTTAACAATTAAGAATGCAAAACCTCAATTTAATGTTGAGAATGGGATCAGAGAAAAACAGAGCTTCCCTAAAGCAGAACTTGATAACTACAGGGCCCACTGCATCTATCTTCCAAATTAGTGACCTACAAGCAAGTGGCGCTGGTTAGTAGGCAAGAGGGTTACCTACAATGAAGACAAAATGAAGAAAATACTAACCCTGGGTCATTATAAAAATCTAAAAATTCCGTATCTTAATCAGAATCATAGATTTATGGAATGGTTTGTGTTGGAAGGGACCTTAAATCTCATCCAGCTCCACCCTCTGCCATGGGCAGGGACACCTTCCACTAGAGCAGCTTGCTCCAAGTCCCTGTGTCCAACCTGGCTGGCTGAATCCTGTAACTAAAGCCAATTCCAAAAACTTACTGGCACCAAGATCCACTTCCAAGCCCAACCCCTATACAGCCCAGGGTCCTCTCTTTAAGACTAGAAGCTCAGTACATTGTCAAGATCCATCTGATTAAGGGCCACCCAAACAACAGAGCCCCAGTACACCCTGCAGAGGCGCCCTGATTGTAAGGCCCTACCTACATAGCTCGCTTGCAGCTACTACAACCTAGCAAGGGAGCTAATGAGAGTCTATCCATCCCCTCAAAAACACTAACAGCTTTTAATGCAAATCAATGTGTAGCACTAAAAAGCTTTTAAATTAACCTATTTGCCCTTAATTCCTTGCAAACAGATGTAACTGTCCCCTCCACCTCAGACATCTGAGTCCCAACAACATCCTTGCAGCCAAGCAAGTCCACAAGAGCTACGACTCTTCAACCCCACCAGTGTGCCTTATTTCAAAGTTACCTCCTTGTACCAGGAAGTCCTAGTTTCAGGTTATTTCTCATAGTGATTTAGATTTGTTATTACAATGACTTCAGAAATGCACTCCATAATGTGAGGCAAAATAAAGTTCTCTATAAAAAACAGACCCATCTTACAGATTAAGAACCATTTAATTAAAGAAAGTCGCCAAAGAGCCATCTTCACATTTCATAATGCCCAAACAACACTGAAACCTAAATCCAGCTGAATGTCAACTGCATTCAATGGCTTTTGTAAACACAATTCAGTGGTTGGATACAACCTTGCTCTCAAAACAACATGCCCTTCTAAACAGGGCTCAGGGCTTAGTCAAAAAAATCAAAGGAACTTCTCCCATTGAACGCAGATATCTCACTAAATTGCGCAGAAATAAGTCCATCAGAGAACCATGAAAGGCCTTAAGGAGGTAAAAATGAAACTCCATGAAACCATCACCTGACTTGCTTAAGAAAAGGAGCTTCTGAAACAGCACTGTAGCCTTATAGAGCACCAGGCACCCGGGTGACATTTGCTGACTGGCACTAACTGCAGATTTCGGGTGCCTAGCTGACATTTCATGATCCTTGCAGAGCACTCATCTCACAAAAGAGAAAAAACCCTACTGCAAATAGCCTTTATTTAACCACCTATCAGCCTGAACTTCCCAACTTCAGGCTTGCTGGGCAGACAGGCAAGCCCCACCATTTATTCCAGCTGCCATATCTCAAATGGCTGCCTATGGCACAGTGCTGCAGTGAGCCCTGCATGAGCCTGGAACATCATTTTCAGACAAATGATCTTCCTGAGAGTCATTTCATCAGATGTGAAACACCCAAATAAGACAGAGGGGCAGCCCAGGTCTGACAGCTCCTTTTCTTACAAGCAAAACTGCCAACACCACCGTCTTTAGAAGAACAGGGTTTAAGTCAAGCCATTTCACCAGTTCCCTCTGTTGCTCTCACAGATTATGGAAGATACTCCTACACCAGCTGTAGAAATGGCCAAAAGTGAAAGAGTTTGGTGTCTTTGACATAAGAAGCCCTCCCATTTTTAGCGACCAGTATTTTTAGAACTTTAATAACTGCATTGCTAGACTGGTCAGAAGGCTTGGAGTATTCCCTTGAAGCATCAACCTAAGCATTCTAGATTCTCCATCTCCTACCCCATCTCCAAAATCACTGTTCCTACCCACACTTCTTCAAGAAACAATCAGATTGTGCTCATCCACACTGGCAAAAGGTCTTAACTTCTACATCAGACCAACAGTTAAGGCACTTGAAGAAATTCTACACACTGTTCTGGTCTCTTTACAGACCTGACCTTTTGTTTTCCAGCTACAAGTGATAAGAACAAACCAGTAAGAAAAAAAGGAAAGACATTCACTAAGATGAAAATGAAAAGACATTCACCAGTCCTGCCAGAGCTATGTTCAATCAAAACTGTGCTGCTTCTGCTAAAATTAGGGCCATCAACTTGAGGTTTATATTGCCACAGGTGAAGATGCAAGTTGAAAGCACCCCTTGACACATCCCTAATGTATCATATGGGGGAAAAGTGGGACCTTTACAAAGTGGGAAGTAGATGGGCTTTGTCAGAAGTTGACCACAGTTTAAAGCAGAGGTAACACTAAGAAATGGTGGGAGAAACTGGAAGGGTCAGCAGCAATTTGGTGCTGCCACCTAAAACCACATCTTGAATACACTAAATAGGTTAAATAAAAACAAAACCCCAACGTTTTGTATTGCAGAAATGTGGTTAAAGGAGGTGGGAGAAAGCAGAGCAGCCTGGCAAATTCAACATGTTAATCCTCTGCTTTGGGGCAGCAAAGCCCCAAGAAAGATGCTGCATCAAACAAAGCAACAACCAAGCAATTAAACTTAGCAGCCAACTCAGTGCAGGCCAACAGCTACACCTTTAGAGTGAAAGTCTCTGTCAGGACTTAATCCCAAATCCTGCACCATCAACATTCTTCCCCAGGAGCAACCTGCAGTCCTTCTTCTATTTTTATGGGCATTTACTATCCTGCTCCTCAGCATCCCTCATGTTTACATGCCAAGCGGAGCACTTGTATAAGCAAAACAAGGTCACACATTTCTATTTTCCCAGTTAAGTGAAAACTAACACAAGGTTCACAAATCTTCCCAGCATGGGAAAGGAAGTCTCAGGATTTCTCTCCAGCAGCATCTTCACTTTGAGGCCAAGAAACAAATGCAACCACACTGCGATGTCTAGAGCAGAGATGCAGCTACAAAAGCTTGAATTTAACAGCAGTGAACAGATGTTTCTGGAGCCGCTGGTGGGCATTACTATGGCTTTGGAAACAAACGTACAGGACACTTCAAAGAACTTTACAAATACAGAGAGCTGGCAAAGCTTTCTTCTAAGGGAGAAAGCAGAAATACAAGGATTTAAGTGCTGCACTTGTCTGTACAAGTCAAACGAATCGAAGCAGTCAAATGAAGAAGTCCTGCAGCATTGTTTTCTGGAGTTTCTCCCCAATACTGGCATTAATAATGTCAATTCCTGTCTTCTTACAAGATGACAACTTCTGTAGCATCTGAATATGTAAGTAACCTGACTCAAGTCTGACCCAGTGCACTTCTGTAACCTGCTGGTGGACTTAGTCATTGAAGAACCTTCTTCATATACATTGTCATGAACCAGTTGTTAAATTAAAACCTACTCCAAAGCACATCTATAGTATCAGACTAAAGTGCATTAACGACAATAAAGCAAGAGACCTGCAGGTTAACTATTCATTTTGCTCAGCAATTTAGCACTGCTGCATCAAAACCAATACACACACACAGAGATGTCAGAAAAAACTAGAAAACCTGAATGAACTGTGTTGATTAAACCTCCAGAACAGTCCTTTCCATGAGAGGAGAGTGCCTCAGCACTCCATATTCCCAATTACTTCTATCTGAGCAGAATGGACACTTGTTTTCTGCCCTTTCCTTAAACCTTCAGTTAGGCTAGTTTAAAAGGATGTCAAGGGAAAAGGAAGCTAAGAGTACGCAAGAAGTGTTGAGGCTCAAAAGCTACACAACATGGGATCATTTCAGTTTTAACTTCCTAATGGCCAGAGCCATTTCTAAAAGGACAGTAACTGGACTACGCTTCAACAGACTTCCAAGTCCAGTTAGGCAGGAGAACTGACCCAGTAAGAAAGGAAAAAGACCTTCTGTCACAATGTGAACTACACACCTAACCGCCCAAACCAGGCCTCAGAGGTGCTTTCCCTTCAAGACAAAGTAACAACATGAAAACACTGAGAACAAAAACGGATGCAGTGCTTAAAAGAATGCTGGGGCAGATGCACTTCCACCTCCCTGTGCTTCTGGAAGGGCAAAATGGAACTACGTCCCAAAAAGTAGGTACTGGAAAGTGTTCTGAGTAGCAGAGTAGAGCAGGTCTGTGTATGAGGTCTACTTCTCCAATTGCAGCTCTATGTGCCATCGACATCTCCCAACAGCCTCATTTCCCATCTGGCATATTGCACAGGCACTTGCTATTGAACAGTATTTCACTTAGGGCCTCTTTATAAAACAAGGTATTAATCCTTCTGGTTTTTCTTGAACACCTTAAAGAGATCTTCATTGGTCATTTTTCCCCTCATGTAAAAGAAATTAGTATAATAAAAATACTGCAGTGTCTTCATTGTTGACACAGTATTTCATCTTTTCTAATAGGAAATATGTATATCCATCATTACAAAACCATGGATGCAGATGCAGTGAGCAAAGCTGACCCCTGCTCTCACTATCAGCCCTACAAGGCCCAGGTGTTTCACTCACCTCAGTCTTACAGTGACACACAGCAGAACATCAGGTCTAGGACAGTTCACTATCAATGTGTTTTCTACCCAAACCGAAGCCTATAAAAGCAACTTAGCCATGAAAAGTAATATTTTTTGCATCTCAAGAAGAGAATGTTGGTGCTGCAGGGAAATGAACTGCTAGAAAGCAAGCCTGGCATGAACCGGATATGTTTTAAGTTTACATTCAATAATACAATGCTTCAATTTGAAACCAAAAGGCAGGCCAGCTAAAAAACAACTGGATGTTTCAAGCAGAAAAATCACTTGGCTTTTCATTTCCATGGACACATTTGCAGCATGCATCACCTTTGAATCTGTACTCCCCAACAGACCAGACTTTCCTTTAGGACAGCAACAGGAACAGATCTCTGAAGGGGCTCCATGGGGCTCCAGCAGCCCAGGGGCTGGGATTTTATAGACCCTTCATTCAGAAATAAGTGAGAAAATTGATTAACAAACGGGAGAGTGTGAACACCTCAGAGGGAACACGTCAGCTGCTGAGCAGCCCCACTGGAACTCCCTAAGGAGCTCTGGAGTGGAATTTATACAACAAAACTAGAAAGGCAACACCAGGAGGAGAAATCCAGTGGCTTTCACCTTAAAAACGTCAAAATTGAAGCCCACATCCTCTCATGTGCAGGGTCAAGGGCTCACTCTTGTACTGTACCTAAAAAGAAAGCTGTGGGTTTTGTTGCCCTTCAGGTTAACCTCTACAGTGCCACTGTGTGTTGGCAGGGATAACTGTTTAGCAAAGCACAGTAAAGATCACGTTCAATGTAAACAGCAATATGTAAAGATTAGTAAATCCCTGCAGTGAGCTGCTGGGGTGTTACTGGTATTATTTAAATGTATTTTGTCCTCTGCAACCTGACCAAAGCTTTCCTGCTCCCAGTTCCACAGACAGGCAACAACATAAAACCCTATTTCCAATGATGTCCAGTAACGTGGCCACCATCAACTCTGCTTTACTGCCAGGGCACAGAACTGAATAGAAGAATAAAAGCCAAGTTAAAGAGCGAGATGAATAAAACTTGAGATGGAAGTGCTCGGAGTGCCTGTGACCTTCAGAACTGCTTCGGTCCCGCTCTGATTGTTTGCTCTGACCCCAGCAGCACGGGGAATATTCAGAACCCTGGGATGTTTATTCTTTTCCTTGCCTTTTCTCCCTTAAATGTGTGAATCCGCAGAGCCCGGAGCAGGAGCGGGATCTCCCTTCCCAAAGCGCTATGAGGCAGCGGGGCCTCCGCAGCCTGTGCGGGCAAGGCGACAGGCGAAGGGGGGGGGGGAACAGAGCCGGCTGCGAACCCCCCAACCTGCATAGTCCTCACACACACGCACCCCCATGCAGGGAATAAAGCGAAGCAGTGCTTGCAGCCGCCATCCACCGGTGAGGCCAACGGGCGCTGCCGCGGCCTCCCTTCCCGCGAGAGTTTTATTGCGATTTAAATCAATCCCATTTATACAGCTATCGGGATCAATAAAAACGCGCCCCAGTGCGGGGATGGGGCTCGGCGCGGCCGGGACTCGCGGCTCCCCCCCTCCCTCCCCGCAACGATCTTGCCTCCCACCCCCCCCGCCCCCCAACCCCGGGACCAGCTCCGCCGCCCCCCGCCCCGCGGCCGCCGCCATCGCGGCCGGCACCTTCCCGCCGCCGGCCCCCAGCACACGTGCGGCCGCCGGCTCCAGCGCCTCGCCCCGCCGCCCCCCGCTCCCTCCCCCACCCCCCCCCACCNCGCGGCCGGGACTCGCGGCTCCCCCCCTCCCTCCCCGCAACGATCTTGCCTCCCACCCCCCCCGCCCCCCAACCCCGGGACCAGCTCCGCCGCCCCCCGCCCCGCGGCCGCCGCCATCGCGGCCGGCACCTTCCCGCCGCCGGCCCCCAGCACACGTGCGGCCGCCGGCTCCAGCGCCTCGCCCCGCCGCCCCCCGCTCCATCCACCACCACCACCACCGCCACCGCCACCCCCCCCTCCATCCCCGCCACCGCCGCCTCCTCCTCAGCAGGCGGGTCACGTTGGCCCGGGGAAGCGGCGCCCCCCGCCACAGGCCCCCGCCAGGCCGCGGGGGGCTTCACCCGCCGAGCCCGTCAAGGAAAATGGAGGTCCCGCCGTGGCCTCCCAGCCGTCCCCGGCCGCCTGAAGGGCAACCGGCCGCGGCCTGGCCTCGCGGCCTCGCCCCGGCGGCACTGCGGAACCGGCGGGCCGCTCGGCGGGCCTGCGTGCGCCCCGCCCGCCGCCATGCCGGGCTCCCGCCCCGCCGGGCGGAGCCCCCCGCGCCGGGCCGCGGCCCCCGCCGTGCAGCAGGCCCCGCTCCAGCCCCCCCCCCCCGCTGCCGCCGCCCATGGAGGCCGGTGCGGGAGCGAGGGGGGGTGAGGGGGGCGGCGGTGAGGGGGGAGCAGCGCCCGCGCCGGGCGCTCCGCAGCGGGGCCAAGGCCAAGGCCGGTCCCGCCGCCGCGGTCGCCGCGCACCCACCTGCCCATGTTCTGCCTCCCGCCGCCCGCGGCTGACGGGAGGCCGGGACCGCTGCCGCCACCGGGGGGCTTGCGGTTGTTGCCGGCGGCCTGCGGAGCCGCCGCTTGCTTGAGGGACATGACGAGAGGGACGAGAGCCGGGGTGCGCGCCGGGGCTGGGCGAGGGCCGGTCCGCGGGGCCTCGCTGCGCTGGCGGGGCCGGGGCGCCGCTGGCTCGGCCGGTTGCTCCCAAACAGTGCGAGCGGGGCGGAGGGAGCGGAGCGCGGCGCGGAAGGATCCGCGGAGAGAGGGGAAGGGGGGGGGCTGGGGAGGGGAGGCCGGAGCGGGCCGGAGGCGGAGGGTCGCGGCGGGACCGAGGGTGGCAGCGGGCTCCCCCCGCCGCCTCTCGGGTGTCTCTGCGGTGCGGGCCGGGCGGGGGCTGAGGCGGCTGCGGCGGAGCGGGCGGCGGCAGCCGCGGACTCTTTACGGGAAGTCGGAGGGCGCCGCGGCGGTGCTGCGGCAGGTGAAGGGGCGGAGGCGGGAGGCGGGGAGGGGAGCGGAGCGGAGCGGAGGGGGACACGTGAGGCGGCGGCGCGGGACGGCGGCAGCTCCCGCTGCAGACCCGCCGAGGGCCGGGCCGGGCCGTGAGGCCTCCGGGGAGCAGCCCCCCCCCAGCCCCGCAGCACCGAACGCGGGGTCATACTCATAGCCCCCGGCAGTGGGGAACGTCCCCTCGTACCCGGCGGTGCTGCGGCCTGCGGGCCTGGCGCTGCCTTCCCTCTCGGCCGAGGGGGAGCGTGGCGGTTTCTCCCCGTGTGAGGGCGAACCCGACATGGAGAGACCGAACTGAGGGGAAAAATGGCCGAGGCCCCGGCAGGCTGCGAGCGGCGCCGTGGAGCGGCCCCGGTCCCCCCCGCGGCAGGGAGCCAAGCTGCAGGCAGCCACAGAGCCCGGCAGTGGGCACTGAGCGCTCGGAGCCATCGCGCTCGGGGCCGGCTGAGGGGAGGCAAGATGGGGCTGAGGGAAAGCGCATCCCCTGCTGCCAGCCCGCCTGCAGCACGGAGGTACCGTTGGGGTGTTTTCCCCCTCCTAAATCGCTGCAACCCAAAGGAATTATAAAATTAACATGGAACATTTGAGGCTTGTTCTCCCATCGCTCCATGTTGGATTTATCCACAAGAAAATACAGTTGGAAAAGCTCTGTCAGATCAAGCCCAACTCTTACCCCAGCACTGCCAAGGCCACCCCTACCCCATGGCACTGAGGCCTCGTCTCCACGGTGTGTGGAGGGCCGGTGACTGCAGCCCTGCCCTGGGCAGCCTGTTCCAATGCCTGAGCACCCTGTGGGGAAGGAATTGTTCATCAGCTTCATCTAAACCTGCCTTGGTGCAGCTTGAGGCCATTTCCTCTTGTCCCATCCCTTGTTCCTTGGCAGCAGAGCCCAGCTCCTCCTGGCTCCATCCTCCTGTCAGGCACTTGTAGGGAGCCATCAGGTCCCCCCTGAGCCTTCTCCACACTGAGCCCCCCAGGTCCTTCAGCCCTTCCCCATCACACTTGGGCTCCAGGCTTCCTGCAGACATCCAAGCTCCAGCAGCTATCCAGCCCTGCCACAACACACAAAAATAAAGCCTGGTCTCTCCTATTAGAAAACCCCACATTTGTGTACATACAGGATTAGTAAAAGCAGATGTAACTTGAAAACCAAGAGCTAAATTGATTTATAGCCATGGTTACTCCAAATGCTCAGAGTTTAATCTATTCATAGAAATGCTCTAAAAATCCCACAGGATTCGAATGGAATAAAAAGGAGCGGCATTATTTATACACCTTGCTTGTAAAGCAACAGCTTTCCATGCGGTTGGGATTGCTGTGGGTGGCAACGCACAATGGTGAAAAGATAACAAATATTTAACAGCTTGCTTAAAAATGAGCAGGTTTTGCACCCTACACTTTTGACTCCAACTGTTCCACTTCACCTCACAGTCCCAAGCTGTGGTTAACGCATCCCGAGCCAGATGACAGCTATAGCCCAAATGGGCTGAGCATCAAGCCTTTTCCCATTGAAATGGCTTGCCCTAAACAGAGCCAGAGGTGTTAAGGACACTGCCTTTTTCCAAGCACTTCACTGAACTCACTTTGCTGTTCTACAGCCATGGAGCAGAGAGAGGAGGATATCAAGGATTTTTGCAGTCCAAGGGATTCTGAAGGAGACACTACCACCTGCAGAGCTGAAGACAACTCACACTGTCACCAGCATAGATTTTAGCATCATTTACTGTAAAAGCAGAAGTCTACGTCATTACAGATGATGGGATAAGTGATGCTACTTAATAGAAGCCAAAAAGAGCTTTTATATATATATATAATTTATATATATACACACACAGAAACAATATATACCTAAGAAAAGCCAAAACAAATCCCTTATATACATATATACACACACAGAGACAATATATACCTAAGAAAAGCCAAAAGACCCTTTTTATATAGACAAACACTAATTGCACAGTTAGTACACAAACACACACATACATACATACATATATATATGTAAAATCAACTAGCATAAAAAATAACCTGCATTTAACCAAACTCCTTAGGGTGCTGTTCAGAAGGTTTCTATATTACTTTGTTGGTCTGCTAGCCCTCAAGCAGAGGGCCTCCAAGTGCTACCACATCAGAAGTACAGCAGGAAAGGAACTTGAAGAGCCAAAACATGCCTGGAAACTGAGATTTGTTACTCAACAAGTGTGTTTCATTGGTGGGGGTTGCATTTTAAACCCAAGTGACCACGAAAAAGCACACGGAAGACTGATAAAAGACCGAGTATAAGGTATCCAGCTCACTTCATGGTTTGTTTTTCTTAAAAGGCCATTACTTCAATGCTTTTTCAGCTCAGAATGCTAACGGTGCACAGCCATTTGTCACTCTTTATGTGGCTAAAGGTTAAGAACTATTAAAGAGCCTGCAGCATTTTGAAGCAGCAGCCACACTGCAGGGTCCTGCTGGCAAAGACAGAGCCCGCAATAGTCAGGGTTGTCAAACCCCACAGGAATAAATGCCATGGGCAGAGGTGGCTTCTAAGGCAGGATATGAACATAGTAAACTGCATTTTGGAGTGACATTACATGCTTGGAAAGCAGCAGATGAATAAGACTGGTGTTCATGTCTGCAGTAATGACTCAAGCGCAGTTGCAGTTTGACTTGTTCTCTCCTTCAATGTATTCTTTGTTTTGTTAAGCTCTGTTTGGCTCCCATCACACCCTCCCTGCTCTGTTTGTCCAGCATCTTTGTCAAAAACACATTTAAAGTACATAGAGAAGTGACCAAATTAAAGTAGCTCTGGCACTGGTGACCAATGGGGAACCTGCAGGTTGGCTTCCAGATGGATTCCCCTGTGCCCACCAGCAGACACTGCTCCTCACCTTAGTGTTCTGAGCACACTTCTGCACTGGACTACCCACATTTCCAATGCCATGGGATTACACTGCAGTTAGAGCACATCATTCCTTTTGCTTCTACCTGTACACACTCTGCTTTGATAGCCCATCATTCCCAATATTCCATATTTACTATTTTATGGCTTGGCTTTCTCAATTCCTCACTTTTTTCCTGCCATTCCCTACCATTATATCTACTAATCTGGTTGCAAATCAGGTCGTGACAAAGAACAGCCAATGCAGTGCTCTAGCTGTAGCATTCAGAGCTATTCAGGATTCCAAGTGGCCGGCTCCATGGTGAGGAAAGAAAAGCAACACTTCCTAACAGAGAATCACATCCTGGTTTGCTCTTTCTGTCCATGTTCCAGGTTAGAGCTGCTCTTTATCCCAAGACATCTCTTTTCATTCAGATCTGTGACTATGCGCAGGCTCTATTTGCATGGGAAGATGGATGAGTCTTACCAGGAAGTGCTGCATGATGTAATGTTTCCTTGATCTAACCTGCTCTTAGGTGCTTGCTGTCTTCCTAGAGCTACCCAGGGTGATCCTCAACAGCATTCAACAAGATAAAACACTCATGTCCCTGCAGAGGGACAACTGACTCAGGCACACAGCATCAATTTTAACCAAATCAGCTGTTGCAGAAGCTCTGAGCATGTTTTCCCTTCCCTGAAGACTTTCATTGTTCAGCCCCATTATCCTTAACCTTCTTCTCATAGACTAAAGCTTTGTGAGCAGTGCTATGGGCACAGGAATCTCCAAACTCTTGAAGAGACACTAGGAAGACAAATGGGGTACTCTAACACACAAGAAACACTTCCCAGGGAGGGATGATACTAGCCCATCAGCAAAGCTGCCTTCAGTTCTAACTGATGGACACACTACTGGCCAAACCAGGAACAGGTACATACACCACAACAAGCAAAACCAAAGCCCAAGCTCCAAACCAACCAGATGGGACAATTGTTGCCCCCCCTTTCCTTCCCACCCTATGCTCTGTGTGGTGTCCCCTCATTATGGGCAGACCCTTGAATTCACAGCTCACTTCCAAGCTGACACCAGCTCCCATCAAATCCAGTTAGTGATCCACAACTTGCCCTTTTAGAGCTATTCCATCCCAGTTCCTCTCAGCCCACCAGCATCCCCCTCCAGCTCTGAACTGACCGGGTATGGATGATGGATGTGCCTGCTGAGCCGCGCATGCCAACTGCTTCTCCTGCAACCAAGAGGAGGCAAAGGGAAATGCCAGCATCCACAGAGCTCAAAATGAGCTGCAGGAGTGCTAGGTCTTGTTTTACCTACAACCAACATAGCCACGAACCTTGCTCTCAATCCCCATTGGCCTCAGCCACTAAACAAGGGCATTTCCTTCCTCACGCAGCAAAGCTCCAAGGCCGGTACAGGGATGCTGTAGCTCCACAGCAAGTGCTTGCGGACAGAGCTGGAATAGGAGACACCCCCTCTGCCCAGCAAGCTGCCAGGCAATCCAGCCAAGCACTTTATACTTTTAGATCCCACATTTCCAGAGCAGGGAGGGGGGAGCCTGGCCCTCAGCAGCAGCAGCAGCACCGCACAAAGCAGTCGTTATGCCAAGATTTAGCTCTTAAATCCCTCAAGATCTGGTGCTCACAGCGCATAAACAACCTTTGCCTCACAGAGTGGTACCTCCACGCTTCCCAGGCAGCCACACAGATCTATCAATACCCATCCTCTCCCGATCCCTTGGCTGAGGCAGGCATGCCAACAAGGAAGCCAGTTGCCATGGCATCTTTTCCCCCTACAGACAGATGTCCATTAAAAACCAAGTCAGCCTCAGGTCTGCTGCACAGAGCAGCTTTCGGTTATTATTACCAGCCCACAAGGAATTTCCAGCGTGCCCCTTCACCTCAGATGTTTCAATGCACTCCAGTATTAATCCCAAGGGATTAGAAGGGAACCACTGCAGAATAGGCACAGGTACATTCCAAGGACACATTTAGGATTATGATCTTGGTTTATGCTTTTGGCAAATGACAACCCCATGACCACGCTTGGGAAGGGTTGGATTTGTTACCTCTGGCTCTCTTCCCCTTGTTCACTAAGGCTCAGTGCTGAAATCAGCAGTTAAATCGGAAGGGAGATGCAGATCTCTGCCCTGGTACAGCTGGGGCTGGGAATTTGGCTTTGGGAAGAATCTGCCTGCCCCAGCCAGGAGCACCATTGGAGGCTCCATCCATGGAGGAAGGATTGCCACCCCTCCACAGGGGAACCCCAGGCAGCCACTGTGAGTAGAGCCAAGTGCTTCACACATATGTGTGAGAGGAGCAATGTCTTCTTCCTTGGATACAAGACCATGTTTTTATTGTGGAACAAGAGCCTAATGGATTCCAAACTCCCTCTCAACCCATCCTGCCTGTGGTGGGGCTAAGGGCTCCTCAGAGGTGTCCCATGGGAAAAGCAGGGGAGCTTCCTACTACATGAGTGCATCCCCAGCATCCCCGCAGGATTGAGCATCAGAGGGAAGGGACACAGATCTGCATGGAGCTGATGTGCTGGAGGCATTAGTGCAGCTCAGAGCACTGCATCCAGGCTGGCTCAGGGTGAGTTTTCCATAGGAGCCTGGGTCTTCCAGGGAGCCAAGTGCCACCGCTTCAGCCATAGAACAACTCATAGCTCCGAAGCAGCCGGGTCTGAACACATTCCCAGATGGTGATCCCGAGGCAGCACTCCCTTCCAGGTTCAGAATCGCTTCCCAAGATGAAACGTTTGGGTTTCTCCTCTTGGATCCCAGGAGCACAGCTGCAAATATGATCAGAAATATCCAGTCCTCTTAAGTGCTTCTGCAGTTTGACTCCCATGGCTGCAGAGGAAGAGCCGGGGATTCAGCGTGCTGCCTGCATTCCCAGCGTGCTGCCTGCATTCCCACCTGGCTGCCCATAGACCTTGGCTGAACACCACTGTCCATTCCTCCCCATTGATTTCTTGGAAGGAGGAGAAGGTGCTTGGCTCCTTGCAATGAAGCTGCAAGGGGATGTCAGCAAGGGATGAAGGCCAGGAGCTTCTCAGGGCTGTGTTCACTTCTTGGTGCTCCTTCACTGAACAAGCAGGATACAGCTGGGATTTCTCCTTTGCTCCATTGAAACCAGAGCACGTTTGAAAGCTGCCAAGGAGAATTGCTTGGAAAAAGTCCTCTTTGCTCCTCATGAACTCCTGCACTTGCAGAGGGAAGCTTTTGGCATGGCTGTGCTTGGAAGAGCCTGGCTGCTCCCGCTCCATCAGCACAGCATCCCTATCTCCTGCAGAGAATTCCAGCTCCCCCATCACACTGGGCTGCATCTCCCACTCAGCTCCTCCAGCCCTCACAGAAGGTTTTCCAACTGGGACTCCGTGCAGACCATGGATTCAGGCCAACAGCACGAGGAGTTTCTCCAGCCTACGTTAATTCTGCTTGGACTGAGCCTGCCAGCAGCACAGAGGAATTGTTCTAGGCATGGTTTAGGTGCTCAACAGATTTGCTGTAGTTGTATTGTAGAGCTCAGGCACGGACACCATGAAGTTGGCTTGCAACCTCATTCATACCTGCAATGGGAGCCTACCACCACCTAGAGAGAAGGAGCCCACCAAGATGAGCTTTATATGGCAATGGGATGCACTTCTGCATCTGAGAGCATCACGCATTAACTAAGAAATATCACAAAATCACATAGAGAGACATGAGGCAGGAGGGAGGCAGAGGCACGTAACATGTTGAGAACATCATCTTTGCATCCAGAAAACCAAGGTATGTCCTACCCTGACATTGTCCTGCCTGGTACCACCACATAGAACACTGATAACAGCAACAAAGCTGGACAAGTTGCAATCTACCCTTAGGAAAAGCCTTCCTTATACATGTGAAGGCAGCCTGAATGCCCAGACAGGCCCAGCCCAGTGGAGTTTGTGTTTGGTCATCTCCACCAGCATTAAGGGGAGCTCCCCCCACTCCCCCAGCACAACCACTGAAGAGCCACCTTCAGATAGGGAGGAGCACACAGGGCCCTGCACCAGGGGCCAGCACAGCCCCAGGGGTCTCAGGTGAAGGCACACACTTAACACAGCACAAGCAAAGCAAGAGCTCGTCCTCCCCCCTGCCCTCAAGCCCAGACAGCCTCTACAACCACAGCATCACATCACCAAGAGATCAAACTCTCAGTGTCTGGGTGAACTCAGACACCTCATTGCAGAGCCCCACCACTGAGCAGCAAAGCTGCCCCTTGCTTCCCAGCATCAGGAAAAACCCAACACCTACCCCCGAGCGTGCTCCAGCTCCAGCAAAGCAGCAAACCCCTCAGGTGCAGAAGCAGGAGCTGTTGGCCCTGAAGAAGCTTCAATAGGGACCAGTTTCCTGGTGAGGAAGGAAGCATAGCTCCCTCTGGGGTGTCTGATGGGTTTAACCAGCTTGGGGTGGAAGGAGTTTGATTCCCTGCAAGGAGGTGGAAGGAAACCATGCAAGTGCCTTGGGGTTCGTTGTCTCTCTCCATTAACCAATTGCTTCCAGGTCAAGAAGGGGCAAAGCTATAAATGCTGCTTGCTGCTATAAATAGTGTTTGCTCAGGGGTGGTGCAGAGCAGGAAGCGTTAGGTGTGGGCTTTAACTGAGGCTTGGAATGAAAGCAAACATCCCCAAATTGCTTCCTGTTCCAAGCAAACCTGCCGCTACTTTGCTGTTGTGCATGGGAGGAAGAAGTGAACCAGTGCTCGGAGCCTTGAGAGATGTATCCAGGAGTCCAGGCTGGGAAAGGATGCACAAACATGCCTCCTGTGTTGCAGAGCTCCTCTCCAAACAGCACAGACCATCCTGCTGGCTGGATCTGCCTTTAAAATGCCATTATTAGATCAAAGTGCCTGTTTATGTAAAAGGAAGGAGTGGGGGGGGAAGCCTTGGAGGACCTGATGTGACTTTCTCAGAGCTCAAACAGGAACAGACAAGTTGGTTGGTGCAGATCAAGGCAGGAATTTTCCACTGGGCCTTAGGGAATTGGGCTCTGGTGAAAAGGCAAACAGAGCAGAGAATGGGTGGTGGGGATGGCAGCGTAGTCCTTGGAGAGGCCATGGCACAGGGAATGCAGCGTGACCATGTGGTGCTCTAGCTGCTCGGATGTATGGATACCCACGGATGTTTGCTTGTGGGGTGACTGTGTCCATCCACTCTGCTACTGTCACTGTGCAAGGTTGTCCTAGGGCACAAACCAGAGACACCACCTCACCCAACACCTCAAGGAGCAGAACCAGTGTCATAGAGGGGATTAGTGGATGTTAAGGGCCAAGTTCTCCCCAAAGAGCAAATTAGCCCACCAAAACATTACCAAGTCCCAGAACTGCGCGAAGCAGAGCAGCATCAACCAGGTATTTCCCCCCAAAACTGTGCTACCAGACTGCATGAGGAGGGTTCTGCTGGGCTGGCCCAGAAAGGGCTCATGGAGCCCATCAACAGAGGGTTTGGGGCTACATTTCCAAGCAGGGCATCCCTTTGTCCACCCGACCCCATGTAACCACCTCTCCCCTCCCCTTGCAGGGAGCAGCTGTTGGAGTGAATCATTCCAGCATCCTCAAAGCTCAGGGGCCTCTGCCAAGCTTCGTGTGACTTCTGGCCATCGCTCTGCTCCATCTGTGTTTGTCCATGGCTGGTTGGAATCCTGGAGCCTTCCCTGTGGTCCCTCTGGAGCAGGTGGGTGCTCCCACTGCAGAGCTGCTGCCTGGGCTGGTATTTGTCACCATCCTGCCCACACTGTGCAATCACAAGTCACTGCTGTCCTGCTCCTTTGCTGCCAGCCTCCGAATCAGGGACCCTTTGCACAGAGGGAATAGCAGGAACTCCCTTTGGGGGAGAGCAGGTGCCCCCTTTCTTGCTGCTGGCGCATCTCCTCTCCATTACTGCCACGTAGTCCATGCAGCAAGTGCCAAGGCAGGCTGTGTCCCAGAGCTCTCTGACACCACTCCAGCACCCAATGCACTCAGAGCCCGTTGCTGTTCATCAGGGGGAGGAATGTGCGCTGCTTCCCTGATTTAACCAAAATAAAGGCAGGCTATTTTAAGGGTTTTAATCATAGCAGGAGCTTGGCCAATCTCAGCCTGTCCAGTGCTCTGCTGCAACCTTCTGCCACAGTGCTACTGAGTCATCAGCCACAGAGCTGACCTGCAGCTTGATGTCATAACCTGACCGCTTTTTCCAGGCACTTGGGTGTCCAGATGATGGCTTTGGAAGTGGCATGGATCAGCCTCTACCAGCACTTTTTCCTTCACTACAAGCAGGCTCAGGCCACGTCAGCGCTGCTGCCACTGGCCCCACCACAAGGGACATCTCAACCTGCCCCAGCAGCACTGGATGAGCACACTGGAGGTTGTCTTGGCTTCCTGGAGAAGCTCAAGGACTGAGTCAGTTCAACACCAAAGCTCTCAGCAACCCTGGGTTCTCCTGCATGAGCTGCCCATTTCTCAGGATGTAATTCATTGCCTGCCTCATCTGCTCACAGCAGCTCAGCTGAACCAAACTCCCCCCAACCCAACCATGACAAAGAGCTTTGCCTTCCAGTTCTAAAGTAGAGAACTTTGTCTGAAGTTGCATGTTCTGTTCTCTCCGCTGCAGGCTCCTTCCTCTGCTTCCAGCCGAACGCAGACAGCAGTACTGTGATGCTGGTGTAATCTTCAGTCACATCTTGTGGCACTCCAGGGTTCAGCATCTCTGTGTCCTACCCAAAGCAAGCTTTTAGCCAAAGGCTCTTAGATGGTGGAAAAAGAGACCTTAAATGAAAACGTTTCTATGGGAGTGCAAGCTGTGTTGTCCATCCCTAGGTCCTGGGCGTCAGTCACAGCAGACAGAGGCCCTGTTGTACAAGCCACATACTAGGGAATAGTACATTCCTATTACAGAGTCAGAAAAGACCAAAGATGAATGGGGCAGATCTCCAAACCCAAGCAGGGGGTACTGGGAGTGCACTGACCCTGTATTCTAGAGTAAAGAAGTTCCACACTCCCAGTCCATAAAGGCAGGAAGCGGATTACAGTGACCTTCCCAGTTGTTCTATTTATTGCCCCTCCTTTCTGTTGGCCAAATCGAATGGCCTCTAGTAATAGAGGACCAGCTGGTTCAGTTCCCTGCTCCAGTTTGGAGCTGGGAAGGCAGAGCTGCTGGAAGGGACTAAGATCATGGCTGTTCCTGCAGTGTGAGCAACAAAACAGGATGGTGCTGTGGTCTGCAAGGACAGACACAGGATGCCCCTGGCCCCTTCCCAGAGAATTTGCCAGGGATATATTCTATGTGGAAAGTAACAATAAGAGAAAAAAAACCCAGGTTTGTCCTTAGAATCCCCTTAGAGATGCACATCCCTTTAGGGCAAACATCACGGATGTTTTGGTGGCCCAGCTTTGGGCCAGTGCCATAGTTCAGAGCAGGATGGGCAGCACTCTGTGATCACAGGAGCTGGATCCAGACCCCAGCACATCAGCCCTGTGGTAGCAACTCCTTCAAGGGCTGTGTACAGACAACAAGGGAAGAGGTTCTAAACTGGTGCGTTATTCCTCTTGCTCACCTCATGCTGGCAGAGCAGCACTGGAGCTTGTGAACACACACCCTGCTCCAGGAGGATGGGAACGCCAGGGCAGCTGTCAATACATCTTCACAAAGGATTTATTCAGTGTGTCAAAGTGCCTGTAAAATAACCACATTAACCAGCATCCAGGATACAAACCTGATGCTTTCTGCCCCAAAGGCAACGAGCACCAGCTTTTCAAAGGCCATCCTTGAAATGAAGAGAGTAGCAAAGTCCCTTAAAGCATTTAATACCCAACCTGGAAGCGTTTAGGACTAGTTCAGTTTCTTACACCACTAAGAAGGTTTAGTTTCCCATACCTCACTCCTTTTTATTTCCAGACTACAGCTCTACCTACCCCTGCACAAGCAGTTCTGCAGCACCAGGACTGCACATACTCAAAGGAGATGGATATCATCTCAAATTTACACTGTTTATTAAATAGAAATCACTTGTTAACTAAGAATCCTTTTAATCCAGAACTGGAGAAGCCTCACACACTGGGCCTAGCCTAGAACACAGCATCCCCATGGGGAACGCGGTGCTGCGCAGGTAACACATCCCCCCCCCCCCCCCAA
>NDXB01007362.1:444-35788 GCA_002631895.1 Agapornis roseicollis | reverse complement strand
CCACCCCCCCCCCCCCCCAAGAGCAGTCCACTCTCCAAGAAGAAAGTCGAATGCATGATTTCTCAAAGGTAGGAAGGTAAAATGGGCATTAGGATCTGCCTAAAACCAGCTAAATAGTGCAGTGAAATGCTTTTAAATACCACAGACACCTCCACTGACCAGCAGCCAGTTTTATGAGCAGCTCTGAAGAAAATGTTCTAGCTGAGCTTTAGTGAGCTGGGCATTCCCAGCCAGAGTCCCGAGGGCCTACACCAGCATGGCCAGTTTCCATACAGGAGCAGAGCATTCCAGTGTTCATTTGCCCCTCTTGCCACGGCCTCTCCTGGAGGAGGGTTTGCCTGTGCCTGCTGTGGAGGAGCTGGCAGAAGATGCCACTGCAATGTTGATCTGTCCTTCCTGAATCTCCTGCCGGGTCTCAGCTGGGAGGTGGTTGATTTGCTGCTGTGTCTCCAGGTAGAACATGACATCCCGGAGCTGCTCCTGGATCTCAGAGATCTGCAGGTCCTTCTGTTCACAGGTTTCCTTCAACACCCTCTCCTCCTCCTTCAGTTTGTTCTGAAGCAAGGCTTGATTCGCTCGCAAACACTTGTTCAGCTCCTGCTCCTCCTTCAGCTCGTTAGAAAGTTTGGCCACTTTGTTATTCAGCTGAGAACACCTTACAAAGAGAAGCACAAGTCAAGCAAGCAGCACAGCACACAGATCAAACACTAGCACATCTTTTTGATTTCCAGTCCCTCAGGACAGCCCCAGCCCCACCACCACCACCCAGCATTTGTTTTTCTGGCAAAAAATCATAGAATCCTGGAATGGTTTGGGTTGAAGGGACCTTAAAGCTCCTCCAGTTCCAACCCCTGCCATGGGCAGGGACACCTTCCACTGGAGCACCTTGCTCCAAGCCCCTGTGTCCAACCTGGCCTTGAACACTGCCAGGCACAGGCCCAGCCTCTCTGCGCAATGAGATGCTCCCACAAGAGTATCAATAGCCTCGTGTTTCAGACAGTGCTTCCCTGCCCCTAAAAACTCATTGCTTTTGCCCTGAAAGTTTGCTGGCATCATACATAGACTCCTTTCCACTGGGCAAGGGGAGCTGCAGGAGTGCCAGCTCACCAGCCTGGACACCCTGCACCAGCTGGGATACCTGGACAGGCAGCAGCACCAAGGGCCTGGTGGGTGATGGGGAGTGAAGCACCCAGTCCCACCTATGGATACACATTGATCCGCACAACACCCATGCTCAACATCCTCCATCAAGACAATTCCTAAGAGCTACATTTTCCCCTGTGCTGGGTGAGCTGCCTCTGCTGAGCTGCCTTTCTTCTCCTTGGATAAAGCCACCAATTGCCAAGTAGCCTGGCTTCTCCTTCGGAGCAGGCAGGGGAGGGATTACTGAATGCTAAATATGCAGACCATGTAAAAAAGAGCCAAGAGCCCAAACACTGTGCTCCACTCAACAGGCACTTTCAGTCTGTGAACACCTACAGAAATGAGAGCTCCGTTTAAAATAAGCTGCGTTCTCAGTCTACCAGTTTAAATAACCCCAAATTGCCCAGGAATAGCAGGAGTTTTCTCTTGCTGGATGCCAGTGTGCAGAGTTTTAATGGCTGCATGGAACTAAACCTGGCAGCGGTACCCACTTCCTTTCGACAGACTGCTTTTCTTTGAGCAAGTCATTGAGCCTCTGTTCCAGACTGTCACACTTCTCAATGGTCTCTTTAAATTTGGTCTTCATGTTGTTAATCTGTAAAAACAAACACAGAGGCATTTCAAACAGGTCAAAGTCCTCAGCACTTCCATTGGGACACTCAACTTTCTGGAGCCCCATCTCTACTTTGAGCAATTATTATATGCAGAGAAGGAAATGCTTTGAGCCAAGAGAAGGCTTTATTTTAACACAGAGCCTCCCTCCCCATTACACTTTGCTGCACCCCAACAAGGAGCCACGTTGCCGTGGGAGCTGCTCACACAGAGCAAGAACTCGGGCTGCAAATCCATGCCAGGCACCCCATTCAAACAAAAGCTCCATCGGATCTGTAACTTCTCCCTGGCTGCCATTCCCATTCATTTCGCCAGTCCCTCAGACAGTTTTGTATCCTCAACAAACTTAAATTCCCATCTTCAGGCTTTGTCACGCTGGACTTTTGCTCAGGTTAAACCAGTCCTCAAAGAAGGATGGTCAAAGTCTGATAATGAACACACTACTTTGCTCAGCACTGACTCAGCACCGACTCAGCACCTCGCTGTCATAAGGCAGTGACCTACTGACACCAATATCTTACTCATGCAAAACACAAACAGAAACACACGTCCATTTGCTTCCTCTTCCCCTCTACCACACAACTCAAGGCTGTAACTGCTGAAGGAAACCAAGCTCATTCTCTCCGCACTGCACAGAACACAGCAAAACCTCTGCTGTAGCACTTACAGGATATTTATGGACAGAAATACTTGTTGCCCTTACATTAAGGTCAAAAGCTTGTGGTGGAGGAAGGAATTTAAAGGGAAAATGCTTTTCTGGAGGAGCAATCTGGACAAACATCAGTGTCAGCACACATGGTGCCTTCACTGATGCCATAGTCAATGCAGGGTAGGTTTTATCCCTTCCAGCCCTAAACCCTGGATGTGTATGCAGCTGATGGTTGATTTGGGGAAATAGCCTGAGCATTGATAATGGAATACCCTGCATGGTGGCACTGATCCAGCCAAGACTTACACAGAGCAAATGCCATGAATAAAACTGTAAGGATCCCTAAACATGAAATCACATTTGGGCATATCTGATAGTCCTTTCACTTTGAAGTTGCTTTGTGGATCATGTTTCCTCACCATGTGCAAGATGACTTTTATGGGGCCATCCATAAGATTTCTGGACTGTTCTTTAGGCCAAGGTCAATGAGCACTACTTCAGCTTCACAGTTTCTACATTTATGATGCCAATATCTGCAGATACTAAATGGTTAATTAGAATGGTCATGTAGAAAGGTGAGTTAAGGACTCAACCCTAAACCCTGACTCACTTTAAACCCAGTTGAAAGGACCTACATAGAGTGAGAAGCATTAAAACATCCTCACTGGATTTTTGCTAATGGCATTTTGAAGCAGTCCTGCTTGCAGGATGCTTTATAGGAGGAGACTCTGAACTTTTCCCAAAGGGTGCTGAGGAGAGATAGGGGATCAAAACCAAAGGGCAAATCAATATGCATTTGGAGCAGAAAGACAGCTCCCACTTTCTACAGCTGAGCAAATTAAAGTCATACTGTCTATGCTACACTAACCTTCCCTGGAGACACACGGCAGCATGAGATGGATGGCATCGGCAAGCAGGGATCCTGCAGCACCACAGACTTGTTTTCACTTCTGCTGCAGTCTCCCCAGCAGCCCATTTAAACCAACCTTCAATCGAGGTGGCAATCTACCTACTTCTGCACCACTGAGCAGCAAATTGCTAGATCTGAGCATTGAGATAAGGGATAGAGCTCAGAGCCAATTTTCTCAGCTGGAAGTGAAACAGGCTGTGTGAGGCCATGTCACGCAGCACTTGAGCTGTAGGAGGCTGAACAGCTCCATCTTCCATTGAGCAGAACAGTGGCCAGGGGTCTGGTTTGGCAGTTTCACACGTGCCCAGAGCTCACCTCTTCAGCTGTGTCCTTTTCTATCCGGACAATCTTGTTTTCCCAATAGATCCGTTGTGATTCCAACTGGCTCGTTAGCAAATAGGAGTACTACATACACAGAAGATACACACACAAGAGTCAGCTTTCCCATAAGGGTGCCTATGCTGATTGAGAAGCCCAAAGGGCTCCAATATACAAATCAACTTAATCAAAGCCTTTGGAGCACAACAACAAGGATCAAGTTCCACCCAACCATACCCAGTATCATGTCAAGAACTTGTTAAAGACTTTCTGTTGTAATAAAAATAAACCTCTACCAGTTTTACATTCTCCAGGAAAATGAAGCATCAACCATCCTGTCATGAAAACCTGAGATCCCAAAACCCGAGTTGCCGAGTTCCCCATTCACAGCCCAAAACCCAAGGCAGGGGGTGCATCTATCTGGCTTCACTAAGAATAACTCTGGGAAAACACCCTCAGCTGTGTGTAACAAATCACAGCTATTCTTCTCCAACATGTACAGCCCATTCCAATGATACTTTGGCATCTGAACAAGGATATGCCTTACATCCCTTCTTTCCCCTTCTGGTTCTTCAAATGAGTTATGAGAAGTGTGGAAAACATCAGGCTAATAAGCACCAAATTAAGCATTCACCATAGAATTAAACACTTGCAAAAAGCCTTGAACACTCATTAATATCTGGGTGCTAAAATACACTGCCAAAATTCTCTCTAGCTAGCTAGAGAGGTCTCACACACTTTAAGCACCAATCTCTCAGGAATAGAAAGGGTTACAATTACCTGGTTCAGCATCTAAGTGTTACTCAGAAAATTCATGGTAAAGAAACTTAAGTATTTATTTGAGCAATAAGCTTATGAACCCTGGTCTCTGTGGGCTGCTCCTCCTCAGATACCCTTGTGTCTAATGCAGCTGAAATCACGCTGCAGTATTACCTGCTTAGTGGAGCAGTAATTGTGACTTTCTCTCGTTTACCCTTCTGGTTAGGAAGGAGAAGCTGGTCAGCAGGTACAACATCCACCCCCAAAATCAGTATCTGCTCAAGAGAAGGGAGCAGAACAGGGCTGGGATCAGTGGAGCCTGTTGGCTTTCTTTGATAGCCAAGGAAAGCACACAGTTAGGAATTCTTCCATTCTTCTTCATTTTACAAGCTAAATGACTCAATCTGACAGCTCCACACAGCCTGGCTCTTAAGCCAAGTCACTGGGAAGGTTCTGTTGGGTGAATCTGGATGTATGGACCCATTTCAACCTCTAGTGCCTGGAGTGGAGCAGCATACCTGGCTCATCTTCAATCTAGTGGTGAACACAGGACGAAGCTGCAGCCAGCTTCCATCAAGCTGCATTGGCTCTGCAGAACCAACAAGAGCTTGGGTTTTTTTTCAAAGGAGGAAAAAAAAAAGAGGCAGTAAAAACATCCTGCTTGTGCCTGAAGATGATTGCCTCAACACAGGGAGCAGGGCTGCTGCATAGGCTGGTGTAACTGAACTGTAGTCGTATCTGGATTTGAAACGCTTCCACCCAGCAGCACAATGCAGAGTCCAACAAGGCAAAAATATTTACCTCTAATTGTAAGGCATCAATTTTCTCTTCCTGACACATATCTCCCTCACACTCATACTGAACTATCTTCCCATCAGTTTTACTTGCAACCAGGCGATGGACGTAGTTATCTGAAGAAACAAAATTCAACCACAGGGAGTTTTAGCTTAAGAACACCCAGGTTGACACCAGTTATGCAGCACAATTAACCATGCAGACTGCTGCAGCAGCACATTAGCAAGGCAGGAAGCCAACATCAGATGTATTTGTTATTTAGCAGACTTTGCAGAGACACCTTACAGGATATTTATTACAACAGCCCATTCCCATTCCTCGGGGCAAATTGATGGAAAGGGATTAACAAACCCATTCCACAGAGACTCCAGGACCGCCCTGGATCATTAGAGAATCACATTCTCCCCCTTCCATCTGCTGCAGACCCATGAAAACTGCTATTGGAGAGGAGATGATGTTCCCAAAAGACCAGGTATTAGTACAGATGCAAACTCCTTAATCTCCAAACAAGCTCTGCCTCAAAGTACTCCTCTTAAGGAGTCCCAAAAGCTGCTTTACAAACAAGGTCATCCTCAAAGGCTGTGGGGACAGAGCACTTACCTCCAGCATAGTCCCAGACTCTGTGGTTGGTCAACTGCATTGCATAGGTGTGCTGGGTTTCCTCAAAGTGCTTGTAAGCATGTCTGCTCACATACCGACCGCAGCCGATGTGCCCACAGATTAAACAGATCCAAAGGTTCTGCCAACAGAGGAAGAAAGCTCTGTATATACAGTGCTGTCAAGTGGTGGTGTCAGTGCTTTGAGGAAGTGTGGTCAGGCACTGATGGCCTCCTGATGCTGGGTACATCCAATCACTTCCTTAGAAAGCAAAGCCTTTGCTTCCCCCCCTCTCCCCCACCTTCAAAGCCTTGCTCAGCTGGAATGTTAAGAAGGATGTACCTGCTCATTCAAGGCAATTACAAGGCTGCAGGTGCTGGGCATGTTGATGTAACATCATCCAAGATGGATGGAAGAATGGCTTTGGCTAATGAATGAGGTGTCTCAGCAGGACCACAAAAGGAAGATCTGAAGAGCACAGACTAGAAGGGACCCCCACGTTCAGTGTTAGCTTAGTGGCCTGCTATCAACCTCATCACACACACTCTGATCAGCTCACATGCTTCTAAGAAAGATTTGTCAGAACAGGAAACCTGGGAGCTGAGATTCCTTCCAGTACTGATTCCAACTCAAAAGGAAAGCAGATACACCCCAAATAAAATAAAATCAACCCCAAGAGCAACTAGAGAAGCTGTGCAGTCAGATTTAGTCTAGATCTCAGTCACCATCCACCCACCTACTTACTTCTTGAACTCCACACTCAAAACACTTGTTCTCTTCCACTGGCTCAGGTGTTTGGCAGTATCTGCAGACAGGACACCTAGAGGGCAATAAGCATCATGATGAGACACAAGCAGCTCCATTTTAATATTACAGTAATTAAAAAGAGAGCCAGAGAGCTGAAAGTCAATGCCTTATGCAAGTGGGATGCTCCCTATATGTGTGCATCTCTTAGTTCACGTTTACCCCACTCACATTGTCCTCCATTCCACACAAGGCTGTTCTTAAGCCACTGAGTGACAAAAGAACAAAGAGCAGTTCTTCCAAAGCCATTTCACAGTCTCAGCTTGATCTGGGTTTGCTGCAGTCCAACTGTAGAGAACATCTGCAATCAAGAGCACCAGTGGGGCTGCCAGCAACATCAGCCTCTGCCAGTAAGCAAAAGAGCCATGACCAAGCTCAAGAAACACATCCCTGGCTCAGCCATCAACACTGCAAGAAGCACTTGTATAGATGTGTTACACATCTCTAAACATTGCTCCTCCAGACTGCTGCCAACTGATATCTTCAGTTCTCTACCACCTGCAGGGTTTCACACAGCAGGTACATGTTGCTGTGGAAGGAGGCTGTAACTACACACTGCTGAGGACAGCCAAGTACCAAAGGGAGGTACTGCCTCTCTGCAAACATACCTGGGTACTCAACCCTAAGAAGCTGAGGAGATGCTTCAATTTCAACCTAAATGGAACTCATCTCAGCCCTTCCAGGCAGAGCATCCCATAACTGTAACCCAAAAGGATCAGTAGTAAGAATTCTGCTCTGATTTCTTCTGAAACAATACCAATATGCTGAAAGAAAGACCCACAACCAGCTTCTGTCCCAACCCTAAGCCCTGGAAGTTCAGCCAGGGAACAGGGTAACTGAGGCTGAGCATCCTCTTGCCAGGACTGTTCTTATGCATTTTTCATTAGCTGCTGGATAAGCTACAGAAACATCCAAGGGAGGAGACAACTGGATTGCAGTCAGCTCCCTATACAACTTCAGGCACTTCCAGCCTCTGTGGCACCAAAGCAATGCGGACAGGGATTTTATCACCCTTCTAGACTGGGAGTGTAAGCTCTGCTTAAACTGTACATTAGATATCTAAGTGCTGTTTTGGATCCTGCTCCTACACTGGCTGAGCTCCACTGCTTCAAATTGAAACTGATTTTGGAACAAAGCAGCCCATACACTTGCACAGCTACAAATGTCATTAACCTACCTGAGGTTCTGTTACTTTGGCTTATAAATAATGCAGAGAAGGGTAAACGTTTTCCTCACACTTGATCAGAGGGAACTGGGTACTAGTGATAGAGAAGGACAGTGTGAAGCTCAGCAGCAGCCTGCTACAGGATCTCCAACTGCCTGATGTGCAGTGTCCAGAGGATGCAAAACATGCACCACTGTGAGCAGCACCCGGGTACCAGTCAGGGCTCTGCAGTCAGACAATCAGACACATGGAAATCCCCATCTACAGGGATAGGGAGGAAGGTAAGAGGAGGAACAGGGAAGAGCTGGCAGAGCAAAAAGCAGAGCTGCTGTAAGGCCAGATGCAGATCTGAGCCCCAGCCCTGCCTAATGCACTGGGGTGTCTCCCTGAGCCCTCTCCCATCACTCAGTCCATACCCACCTCGAATCATACAGCCTGGCTAGAGCAGCTGCCCCCCAATATACTCAATGATTTTGCCATTTCTTCCTTTCCCCTCACTCTCCTGTCCCCCTTCCAGCCTTCTCTTACCCCACTCCCCTTCATCCTCATCCAGTATCTAAGACAGGAGGACAGCAGGGCTCCCAAAAAGACTTCTAAGCTCCAGCCAGATGTGCAAATCTACAGCACAGCCTCAGCTACACCAAGGAAACAAGTGACTGAACGGCCACCTAAGGCTGAGCAAAACACTCTGCCTGTGCATCCCATGCTGTTTACCCTGTGTTTTTATCCTATGGTATTTTAAAACAATCAGCACTGCTCTACAACTCCCTCCCTGCCTCAGCAGCCAGGCCCATGGGAAACACTGCTCAATTACTTTTGGCAGGAATATTTCTTTCTGGGAGTCGCTTAATGGGAAAAAATCCAGAGCATTAGAACTTGCAGTAATTCCTGCCCCCACACCCTGATAAGCAGAACCAGTCTTGTCAGCACACAACCACCACACTCAAAACAAGGAGCTTTAGATGTAGAACCAAAGCAAAGGCTCTTACGTGGTGTCCTCCCACCGCTGCAGACACTGGCTGTGGAAGCTGTGGTTGCACAGCGTGGTGAGGACCCCGTTCACGGACTCATCCATCCTCTCCAGGCACACTGTGCACTTCGGGAGCTCTGTCAGGTCCATTACAGGCAGGCTGGCCCCCTTCAAAAGAAAAAGGGGAGACAAATTGCTCAGCACCTTCCAACCCTCTGTAAGCGAAGCACCCACATAAGAAAACATCAAACTTCTCTCCCATTACTGCTGGCACCAACGTACAACACCGCTAAAAGTATCCCATGAGTCTACACAGTGGTTACAACTGCCAGGATCCTCTTCACATAACGGGCTCAGTACAGCTGCTGCACCTGCAGCCAGGCCCATTCTGTTTTCTGGATTCACTGGATCTACCCCCAAGGCAGGTTTAGGTTAAAGACACTGCAGCAAGGAGGAATCAAGCCCACAGAATCACCAAACAAACTCTCCCAAGTCACACTGGGGTGGGATAAATGGCTTGGGCTGATGCCGTGAAGCAACTCTTGCAACACTAGCCCAGTCCAAATAATCCTGTTGAAGTTATCCACAGTGCAGGGAAACCAAACCCAACCAAACTTACATCTTCTGATTTGAAGACTTCAGCCCTTTCTACATACACCAGCTGGCAAACATCCTCCTCTATGGAGTTGAACTGCCGGCCATTGCATGCCATATAAAAGCTGTCTGCATCAGCCTGTGGGCAAACCAAAGGAAGCCAGTTAGAAAGACAAAGCTCACAGCTGATACAACTGAGGAACAGCAGTCTGCTGGATCCTCTCCTCTCCCTGCTACCAAGCCCTGTAACACCAGAGGAGGGATTTCAGAGTCAGGTCTTACCAGCAGACATTGCATTTTGGCACTGGGTTTAGCATTACCACTTGAAGACAAGCAGTGAAGTTCACAGCAGTGACAGCTACTCTGATACTTGAACATTCAGCAGGGATAACGGGTTTCCCTTCAGCATCTGTTTTGCCCTTTGTCAGCAATTGCAGCACATTTGCAAAGCAAATTTGGTCTCTGAAAGTTTCAGAGGGCCACGTTGGAGGACACATGTGTCAGGGGAAGGAACAATTCAAGTGTGGGCACGAATCCATGTCACTGGTCACAACTGAGGCATGCTCTGGATGTTCTAAAGTATGCTGGGAGCCTGAGAGTCACTTGCAAACAGGCAGAACCAACATAAAACCTGAAAATGGATGCAACTGACACACAGAAACCACCCCAAACCCTTTCTCTCACAAACCATTGCACCAGATTGAAGCGAGTGAGCTGAGTGAACCTTCCTCTGTTCCTGGACACTCTGCAACCAGGAGCATAAAGGTCCCTAAGATTTCCTTTGCCACTTACAGAGCCACCTTTTATGGGTCCCTGGGGAACAGGGCTTCAGGGAATGTCCTAGGAAACAGGTATTGCAGGGTGAACAAGGTACAAGCGTATGGATTTGTGCAAGGCTCTTTAGCCCAGGGTCATTTGATGCAGCAATACACAAAATTCACCTCTGTAACTACTGCAAAGAGCACAAACCACAAGTACTACATCTGCACAACACCACATCAAGGACCTCACACAAAATTGACAGCCAGGAAGAACCCCTCCAGGAACCCAAAATGAGTCATTTTCAAGTGGGAGAAGAGAAAGTACAAGTGAGAGGGTCCACAGAGGAATGGGCAGGGGGGAAATGCTTAAAGCTACATTGAAGATCTGCAAGCAGCAAACTGTTGTCTGCTTGTCCATTTATCCCCTGGGCTCAGTTGTGGGGTGAGTGCCATTTTCACACTCAGCTCCTTGGAAAAGCAGAACAAGTCTTTCCCAAAATGCAAGCAAAGCCCAGCTGGCTGGGTCCTGTCTGCTCAGCACAGCACAATCATAGAATGCTTTGGGTTGGAAGGGACCTTAAAGCTCCTCCAGCTCCAACCCTGCCATGGGCAGGGAACCCTTCCACTGCAGCAGCTTGCTCCAAGCCCCTGTGTCCAACCTGGCCTTGAACACTGCCAGGGATGGGGCAGCCACAGCTTCTCTGGGCACCCTGTGCCAGCACCTCAGCACACTCACAGGGAAGAGCTTCTGCCTAAGAGCTCAGCTCAATCTCCCCTCTATCAGGTTAAACCCAGAGAGCCCTCCTAAAGAGCAACCATGTCCAACAGTCCCTACAGCAAAGGGATGTCCAGCTCTTACCTGTGAGCTGAACTTTATCAGCACCATGTACTGGTTTGGGGTAGAATCTCGGATGATTTTCATGTGCTCAATCACTTCATAGAAGGAGGCCACAAACTTCATGAGGTCGTGGCTGGTCATGGTAGCAGGGACGGTGAGGATGCACAGCATGGCACTGCGCCGCACATCCTCCTTCAGAGAGGTCATCTTGCTGAGAAGACAACAGAGACACAGCCTCAGCTGCCTTCAGAGAGGGCAAAGGCACAGCTGGACACATTCCCAACAACTTACCCTGATAACTCCATTCTCAGACTTACCCCTCTTTTGCTTATTTGTATATATAAAGAGAGAGAAGCAAGGGAGTGGTGAGTGTCTGGTGTATCCACATGGACCTATTACTCTTTCCCAGATTAAACTGGGCATCTCCAAATGCCCATGTCAGGAATAAGTTGACATCTGTTTTCCTATAAAAACTGTTGAATTTGGAAAGCCACAAACGCTCAGAACTATTCCTAGAACACGTAAACAATGTTTGTTACCAGTTTAAATGCTCATTTTATGTCTCAGGAAGACCTGACATGGCAGTTCTCACGTGATTATATGGGAATGGCATGGAATAATAACCTCTGAAATGCAGGATGAAGCCCCCTGCCCCTGACAGCTCCTCAGACCTGCTGCCACAACCACAGAGACCACAATTTAATCCCTTCAGAAGCTGTTTCCAAGCATCATTTCATAGGAACCTGCATTCATCTTGCATCCTACCGGAAGCAGCATCACCCACAGCTGGTGGATGGGGCCAGCCTCCAGCTCTAACACCATCACACTCCTGCCCTCCTGCTTTGAGTCACCTTCCTGTTTGTCCCAGCTCAGGAGCCACAGCCCTGGGGTGACCAACCTGCCCTTCCAGGTGCTGGCATTAGTCAGGAGCAGCATTCCCATTAGAGCTGCAATTATCCAAGCATCCTTACTTTGTTTTGTACAGGTGCATGATGCCATGGACGATTTCAACTGAGGGGTTCCCGCTGAAGAAGGAGATTTGGTCTGGGAGCTGTTTTGAAGGCGAGTCTGGAGCAGCCTCACGCTCTTTGCTTTGATCATCAGGTTTAATGTTGTCCTCAGCAGATGCAGCCCCTGGAGCTTTTCTTCCTTCCACAGCAGCTTTTGTTTCATCTTATACAAACCAAAGGTTTCCACATTACTCGGGGTGCAACAGAAGCATCTCCCGCCCCCCAAGCACAGCCTGCATGTGCACAACAGCTCCGAGAAGTCAAATTCCAACTCTGGAAAGCAGCAGAACGAGACACAGCTCCTCTCTGATGTCACAGAGGGAACTCCAGAGTTGCCATGCGCCCAGCACAAGCCCCTGGCAGGACCCAGTGCTGTGGATCAGGCACAGTGAGTTTTGTGCCAATCAAATCCCAACAGAGACCCATATCAACACAGGACAAGCAAGACAGGTTTGCTGAACAAGGGCTTGGAGAAAGTGGCTACTCCGATGGCAGCCTGGGCATTTGGCTTGGAGATTTTAGGTTTAGATTTCCTCTCTGTCAGGGAATTTGAACACCTGCAGAGCTGAATGCACTCTCTGCTACGGAGCAGCAATGCTGACAAACAAAACACTGACCAGCATGAACAGCCCAAAATAAACTCATATAAGCCCAGCCTGGTTTGGGTTGGAAGGGACCTTAAAGCTCATCCAGTCCCAACCCCTGCCACGGGTAGGAACCCCTTCCACTGGAGCAGGTTGCTCCAAGCTCCTGTGTCCAACCTGGCCTTGAGCACTGCCAGGGATGGGGCAGCCACAGCTTCTCTGGGCACCCTGTGCCAGCGCCTCAGCACCCTCACAGGGAAGAGCTTCTGCCTAAGAGCTCAGCTCAGTCTCCCCTCTGGCAGGTTCAAGCCATTCCCCTTGTCCTGTCCCTACAGGCCCTTGTCCAAAGTCCCTCTCCAGGTTCCCTGCAGCCCCTTTAGGCATTGGAGCTGCTCTAAGGTGTCCCCTTATGGAGCCTTCTCTTGTCCAGGCTGACCCAGCCCTCCTCTCTCAGCCTGGCTCCCACACGAGAGGTGCTCCATTAACAAACCTTTATGGAACACGAACATTTGCCAGGAACAACCAGTGCCCTCTCTGCACATTCCCCCACTTCTCTCCTTGTTTCCCAAACCACACGGGTGCCTCCAGACCTGCACCCCCACAGGCCCCTGTCCCCTTCCACCCCCCCGCAGCGGGGCAGCACCAACCCACCCGCCCGCAGAGGCCGGTACCTGGCCGCGCCTGGATGGTCTCGATAATCACGTCGGTCATCTCCCTGCGCCCGAGGTGCTGGTGGAGAATGGCGGCCCGCTCCCCGGGGCCCTTCCCCTGCAGACAAGCCGGGACGGCAGCCGGGGCCTCCGCCGCCATCTCCGGACCTGTGCAGCAAAACAACGCCCGTTGGGACCCACCGGCACCGACCCCCGGCCCCTTCCCCGGGGGCCTGCGGACCGCGGCGCCGCTTCCTCCCTCCCCGGGACGCGGCGGGGAGGGACCGGAGGCACTCACCGGCCGCGCTGTAGGCGAAGGCGGCGGGCAGCGGCGAGTGCTCGGCCAGCTCCAGCCGGATCACCACCAGCGACACCGACATGGGCCCGGCCTCCGCGGAGCCACCGCCTCCCGCGCCGCTCCCCTCTGACCCAGGCGCGCTGACGTCAGACGTAAGCCTGGGACAGCGGCAGAAGAAGGAGGAAGAGAAGGCGCAGGGGGGGCTGTGAGCGGTGCCCCGCTGCTTCTCGCGAGACTTGGAGGTGAGCTCTCGCGGGAGCGGGGGGCTGTCGAGGGGCAGCCGGGTCCTTACTGGGAAGGGGCCATGGGCCCGTTACCATGGCAACGCAGCCAACATGGAGGGCTCGGGCCCCATCCCCTTTGGCTAAAGAACGCCCCCATAATTGATGAAAACGGTAAAACCCCTCTTTCTTCCTTCCCCCCGTACCCACCACACCGATATGCTGCAGCTCAGGGCTGTGCCGGGCTGTGCTATGGTGCATGGTGAAGTAAAAGCACCTAAAAGCCCAGCCACGGAAATAAGGGCTCTGATTCACGGCATAGAGGTGTCCGTGAAGGATGAAGTACACCCTGGATAATCAAAACAGCAGTATCCTATAGCCTCTATAATACATCTTTGAAACCCTCCCAGCATTGTTTGGCACCACAGGTAATTGACTTGAGCAACACTGGCTTCATGGACTGCTGCGTCAATAGAGAAGCAGCAAGCACAGTCACTTTGCAAAGGTTTGCTGTGGTTTGTAATCAGTAGTGTGTTAGTGATGTGTGTTAGCCATTAGTCAAATCCTGCTGTACCTCTGAAGGGCACAAGGACCCTGTGTAAAACCACGTTTGGTGGGACACTTCATGCACATGGATAAACACTTACCCTGTAATTCAATGCTCTGTATCCTCTATCCCATCTCCTCCGTCCATACAGGCTAGGTGTAGTTTTCCTACCACCCAGGATGTACCTGTGGAGCATCACCCGCGCTGCCCCTTACCTGCTGCGTGCTGGGATGCAGCAGCACCTGCAGGGATCAGTCCATCGGAGCCAGTCTGGATGGTGCCATTACAGAGCTGTGATCTTCCATGCTGGCGGAGCACTCCTCCCATCCCCTTACAAGACAGCCACGGGTCTGTATTCTCATTTGCTCCTGTTGCTTCCAGGCATGGAGGGAAAGTAGATTCCCAGTGACCCTGTGGGTTGCTGCTGGTTCTGGTGAGATGCTCAAGAGCTTGCCATGATGCTGATGATGGTGATGATGGTACACCATGATGATGATGGTGTCATCAGAAGTACCAAAACAGTGTTGACAGCTCCAGGTCAGCGCCTGAACCCATCTGGTGGTGAACCTGTCCTGTAGTGATGCTGTCTGATACCACCCAATGTTACAGCCCTTCAGCACACTTTAACAGCTCCATGTTTTCACCCCAAGGTACCACACTGAAAATAGAGGTGAGGTGCTTTGCTGGGGGAATGTCCAAACCTCCTGTCTGTCTCTGGGTAAATTGCATTGGCCCACGTCAGTTCCCATGGGTGCTAGTTGATGGATCAGACCCCAAAGGGATTCCAAGCTGATTTCCCAGTTCTGATGATGCCAAACGTGCTCTTTCCTGGCTTTCTTCCTACGCAGACTGGGAGGCCCGGTATTGTCTTCCAGCTGGCACCATCCAGCAAGCTGTGTTCTCCGGAGGGGAAAGCAGCCTCTCCCTGAAGTACACGAGAGGAGAGCTGACAACTGTGGAGTTTTTGCAGGAGCTGGGCCGGCAGTGCTTTGGGACTGTAAGCCAAAACCACCTCCTCTCTGTGTGCTTCCTGACTGCAGGGGAATGGGATCCCGAAGGGAGGGAAGAGCAGCTTTTAAAAACAGCCCTTTGGAAGGATCTGGATGTAGCACCCAGGAAGCATTGCTGTCTGCTCAGGGCAGACTTTTCCCTGCCATCATCATTCTGGTACCCAGGCTGGATGTTTGGCTGAATTTGCCTTTGCTTCCACCAGCCTCTTCCTGCATGTTTCATACTGGTTTCATTTCACAACACCTCTAGAACCAGTGGAGATGAGAAGTCAGAGCCAGAAACCAGCTGAAAGGCTTTTGCTGGTATTTCATACATGGACCATGGTCCTTAGGATCAGTAGAAGCCCCTCCAACAGAGCTTTAGGATCCCCCTTTCAAATAAAGCCTTTTCAAAACAGCTCAGTCTAAAATGCAGATTCCTTTCCTGCCTGCAGGATTTCTCTGTAACCCGCCCTGATTCCATGGCAGACACAGTCCTGGTGCATTTCTCTCTCCCCAAATCAGCCCTTGATCTCTGCTGCTGCTCCTGCAGAATGAGTAATGTGAGAACACTGCTTTATTTGGTCTAAGTAGTTTAGCTGGGAGCTTCAGTGCCTGCCTTCTGCTGCCAGAGGAAGCAGGACACCAAGATAAGATGACTGGGCATTTTACCTTCCCAAGCACTCTGCTTTTTCTCCCTGCTTAAAACCAATCTATGGGTAATAACCATTCTTGGGGTTTGGTTTCTCAGGCAAACGTCCGTGTTCCAGTGGACTCTTTGCTCTTGGACTTAATCAAAAAGGAGATGACAAAACAGCTCCCCATAATGGCAGAAGCAGTACAGTGTATCCGTGCAGAAGGTCTTAAGACAGCTCTTCTAATGGACAACTGCTGCCTGCTGAACGGGAAGAGCTTCCTGCCCCTGCAAAAGCTCTTTGATGTGGTAAGCCTGGATGGATCCTAAAATGCGTTCCTGTCGGTTTCTAGGAAGCAGCAACTGGAATTCTTTACATGCAGGTACAAAATGAGGGGCAGCCAGCAGCACGTGTTAGCAGTTGTGAAAGTGTTTCCTGGCAGAATTCATTGCAGTGATTGGGCCTCGGAGAGGGTCTGAGTGAGGGCAAGGTACTTGTGCATGTGAAAATTCACTGCAAAATGCCCACACAAACACAAATATCTGTGTAACAGGCATAGGGAGATAGAGGTTATAGATATAGATATATCTTTATATAGATAAAGAAGATAAAAGGTTGATAAAGGGCGTAGGAGCTGGAACACTATACAAGGAATAAATGTCATTCCCAAATGTTCCTGCCTGCTTATATTTAGTCCTTTTAAAGCTTGTATCATCCCGAAGAGCTGGGAATCCCACAGCTCCAACATGCCAACCTGCCTGAGCGGCTGAGCAGGCAGAGACCCCTCTCCCAGCACGCTTCCTGCTGCACAGATGAAGCAGATCAGCTGTGAGCCTCCAGGCTGGTTCAAGGGGCTTCCCATTGACAGGCAGCTATGGGGACTCAGCTCTGCCTGACAGAAAACTGGCTTCTTTTTATGTGCCCCAACTCATATCTTTGAATTTCAGGAGTTTATTCATGACTTAAGTTTGTTTTATAGCCTTAAGACAATAAAATATGCAAAGAAGAGTCACCTTGTCACCATTACACCATTATGGACTCAGCTTTCTGTGTGGTGACACTGGTGCCTGTGAAGTTGTCATAGCGGAGTAATGCTCTGTTGGGATGCTCCCAGACTGTTTTAAAGCCTTTCACTAACCATCACCTATCTGGTGTCACCACTCATGCAGCGTGGCTCTTCTGTAACAGCCGGCAACAGCACTGCACAGTAATTAGTGGGGGAAGAAATTAATTGAGTGTGGATTTTGGTTAGCATTGGCTTTTATACCTATGTAATAGATTCATTTCTATTCCTGGAGTGTCTGTCAGTGCCAGGGTGAAATACGGCTTGAGTTTGTTATGACTGGGAGAGCAGTGTGAGTGTTCAGAGACTAATCCAATACTTTGGCCCCAATGTGAGCAGGTGATCATGGTCAACATCTCTGCTGCTGTGTGGTCCATAGGTGTAGTGGTCAGGACATCACTTTCCCAGATCATTTGGAAGGTGGTGCAATCCAAGGCTTTCTTGGACAGCATTGAGCAATTGGTTCAGCATGGTCTGGGATATCCAGTCCTCACTGGATATCTTCCATCTGAGGAATGACTCGTCTTGTTTAGCTGATTTGGCCTGGAAGAGCCACAGCTTTGGCACCTGTGCTGTCTCACTTGAATCATGTCCTATCCAGCTCTGTCAGCCCTCCATCTCCTTTATTTCACATGCTAATCACACTGGCAGTCTCTTTCCCACCTTCCCATCCTCCATTTCCAACCCTGCAGATGACTGTGTTCACAACAGCCTCATGCATAATCTGTTTGTTGTTGCTGTAGATGGTTGAATCCTATCGGGAAGGGATGGGCAAGGCAGACCCTCGGATCTACAAGCTGTGCTTGGAGCGCTTGGGCATTCAGCCCCAGGAATCCATCTTCCTTGACAACAACAGCCAGAACCTAAAAGCAGCAGCCCAGCTTGGCATTAAAACAGTGCAGGTACAAAGCAAAGCAACCAGGGTGGGCTTTGGTTATGGTTTTTAAGTCCAGAAGTTGTGTTTGACTTGAATGGCTCAGGATTTTCAAGTGGCAGTGGCAGGCTCATGTTGCCAAAGCCTTTTGTTTCAGCCCGTACTTATTCCTGCAGGATGTGATGGGGTTAACAGGAAGGATTCCTGGCGGGCTGCACTGTTTCATTCACAGCTCTAAACCCTACAGCCAGTGTAACCTTGGAGAAGTCACTTCCTTATGGATCTCAGTTCCCTATTAGAGAAACAGCCGTAATGCATGGGTGAGATGGGAGAAAATGAGACATGTTGAATGGATTTCTAAAAGCTCTGGGGCATCATGAATCTGTCAGCTGGGACTGACTGGTTAACCTCCACCTTTGGAGAGTGAGCCAGAGGGGTTTACTGCAGTGAGAGGACCACTGGGGGAAGCATGGAACTGATGGGAAGAGTAGACTCTGCTCCCCTGGACTGCACACAGGGAATTCCAGCTCTTAGCCCAGCCCAAGCTCACAGTGCCTGTACTACCATAACAGGTATGTCTCCAGAGCAGAGACCATGGTGGGAGGCTCAGTGACTATTAGCAATGGTGCTCCACATTGACAGGGAATTACCTGTGAATCCCTGTGTGTCTTAGTGAATCAGCACTGCAGAACTCAGACAATCACATTGCAAGTGTGCAGAGCTCTTTCTTTCCCAGGCAATTTTATCTGCTGCTATCACCCAATGTTACTTTCTCCTTCCTGCTTTCAGGTGGATGATCCAGAAGTGGTATTCAAAGAGCTGGAAACGTGTCTGGGTTTCCCTTTGCAAGGGTTTGTTCCATATACCCGTGCAGTCAGACCAAGCATGGAAATCCCCAAAGATAAGCTGCAGAAGTACCTTGAGGATGTCTTCGGTGAGCACACCACAGGTATCGCAGTGCTTCCTGCTCTTCAGCCTCAAAGCTCACCAGTTCTGGAGCCATTGGCTCTTTCCATCATACAGCAGAAGGCTCCTAACCTCCAAGCAAACAGTACAGACACTCAGTGATCTGTCAGTGTATCCCAGAAATGGGAAATGACACTTTAGGACTTCCTCATCTGGGAGGGGTTCAGCGCAACAAATTGATGTCGGGAATGTTCCTGGTCTGTGAGCCATCTGTGAGCTATTGCCATGCTCCCCAGGGATGTGGGACACAGGTGCAGGTTCCTGATTGCAAGGAAGAGATGTAAAACCTATAGAAGCTCCTGGCTCTGCTGACCTCCTGCTCTCTCCCTGCAGGCCCATTGGTGTTACGGCAGTTTGGCCATGGAGCCTCCTCCCAGACCTATTCTGTCAGGTTTGGACATCACTTGCTAGTGCTGAAGAAGGAGCCCTCTGACAGCCCACATCCCCCAGGCTCTGCTGTCAGAAGGGAATACAGGTGAGAAGGAGTCTGCTCCTCATTCCAGCTGAGCAGGAATGAACCCACTCCTGTGGATCCCAACAACCCTATCCTAGGGACAGTGCTCCATTCCAGCCTGTTCCACATCAGACACACTGCTCTGTATCCCAGTCTGTGATCTCAGCAGCAGGACACTTGTGGGGGAGCAGTTGGGACCTCCCCCTGGTTTTCCAGAGTGTGTTGGATAAGGTCTCAGGGCCACATGAAGGTCTTGGTCCGCTTCTTTTGCCTACCTCCGGCCATGTTGCTTTAGTGTATTTAAAACTGAGCGCAGGACTCAAATACCATGTGTGTGCATGGCAACACTGCAGCTCTAGTATTGATTCCCTAATGCCTTTCTGTGCTGACACAGCTCTCTGGCTCACCCTGGCAGGTTACTGAAGGCCCTTGCTGAAGCTGGCATTCCTGTTCCCTCCGTACTTGCCCTCTGTGAGGACAGAAGGTAAACTTGTCCCTCACCTTCCACTCTGTGCTTGAAAACCTCAGCCAGATTCCTGCAAAATGAGGAGAGAAGGAGCCAGACCTCACCAAGTGCACTGGGCTCATTAATGTTTGTCCAGTCTAGGGCTAGAAGAGCCTCTGGAAGTTCAAAGGACAGTAACACTTTTATTTGGCTTGGTTCAGGTGTGTCCTATTTAGCAGTTAATCAAGTGCTGTCTTTGAAAGGCAGCTCTAAAGCAATGATTAGGGTTTCCCACTGACTCTGTACACTCAGGGTTCCAATAAGGAGGGGATCTTCCTGACTGCCAGCCCTCAGGTTTGCCCCAAAATCCCTAGCCATGGCAGCAGCAAGCCTGCAGGCAGGACACCCCGTGCAGCCTGCAGGCAGCACAGCCACGCTTCCAGCCTGCTGCCTGCAGCAGTAAAGCCTCTGCACTGCAGTTAAATGTGTGTTCATCAGTTGTGGTGCCTGTGTGGGGTCTGACAGCCCAGCTCCACAGCCCACAGCAGCCTAAGCCCAGGTGAGATTGAGGGCTGGCAGGTAGCAGGATTAACCTCAGGCCCATTGCTTCCCCAGCACCCTTGGCACACCTTTCTACCTCATGGAGCACTGTGCTGGCCATATCTACAGCGATGTCTCCTTCCCCGCGCTGCAGCCGGGCCAGTGGAGAGCTATTTATGCTGCTATGAGCCAAGTCCTGTCCAAGATCCACAGTGTAGACTTCAAAGCAGCCAAGCTGGAGGAGCTCAGGGAGCAAGGTGAGAGAAGCCTGTGTGTCCTCTGTCACTGTTTTCTTCTCCTGTATATCAGCACTTCAAGGGATGAGCTCAGGTATGGGGCTTGAGCTGAACCTGGGGGCAAGCTGGGAGAGTGCAGATGGGCAGCAGGGTGCTGGGATGCTCAGGAGAGGTATGAGGGTGTGGAGAGCTGCTTTAGACCCTGCAGGTCTGTGTTTCCTGTCAGCAGTCCCCAGAGCTTCCTGCCATGAGCAAGGGGTGGGTGTGGGTGCAGGAGTAACTTGTTTGCTGCTGCCTCTGACCAAGCTTCCCCAGCTCCTCCAGTCTCTCTGCAGAGCTACATCAGTTTGGACTCTTGGAGCTTGTCACAGGGTGCTGGATCTGTTTGGCTGTTTCACGTTTTCTTCATGTATCTTCTATGCATCTCTTCTGAAGCCTCTTTGTGCCAGTCCCTTTCCCTCAGAGCCTTTATTCCTCTGTTACAGGTAATTACATTCAGCAGCAAGTTGAGACCTGGACAAAACAGTACCGAGCTATGGAAACTCGTGTTATCCCAGCCATGGAGAGACTCATCGAGTGGCTGCCTCTGCACTTGCCTGACTCTCAGCAGACCACAGTTGTGCATGGGGATTTCAGGTACTGCTCTGCTGCCAGCACTGCCCTGGAGTACATCCCAGGTACCAGAGAGGGACACATTGCATAAAGCAGTGTATAAACACCAGAGAGGTGCTGAGCTGGGCTGGCACAGCAGCTTCAGAGCAGTCCAAAAGCTGGGCTCTGGGTCAAGCTCAGCATCCCCCAGGTGATGAGATCTAGAGAGCCACTGCAATCTTGTTGCTTCATGGGTCTTGCAGAGTTTCTTTGCCCAGCCGCTGTAAACACTGCTCTAACGCTGAAGGATCAACTCTTGTCACCCTGGCAGGATGGAGCCCTCTCTGTTTCCTCCTCAGTAGGCTGCTGCCCTCTCCTGGGGCTCAGACTGGAGAAGCCTTTACTACACCTCATCAGGCACATCTCAGCGGGGCCTGCAGGCCTTGTGTGCCTTGGAAACGACCAGGAAATCCCCTTGGACAGTGATTTGCCTGTCTCACGTTTTGGCTGGCCTGTCCTGTAACATCTACTAACGCTCTGAGGCTCTGAAGAGCTTGGTTTCATTCTTCACAGCACAGCTCAGTTCATCATTAATCAGGGAGTTCACTATTGAGTAATCTCTGTCCTCCCTGACCTGTGCCTGCAGAAATCAATGTTTCACTGGTGCAGCCTCCTGAAGGACTCAGCAGCTTGTGAAGAGCCCTGGAAGAACCTACTGCTGCTGAGCACTGGGGTCTTCTTCCCTGTCTTGAGACCTTTCTGATCTCTTTTTCCCTCTGATACAGGATGGACAGCCTGGTCTTTCATCCAGACAGGCCAGAAGTCCTTGCTGTCCTTGGCTGGAAGCTTGCAGCTCTAGGAGATCCCATCTCTGATTTGGCGAATAGCTGTATGGCCTACTTCCTGCCACCTCACTTTAGTGCACTGAGAGGTACAGAGAGGGGCAAAGCCACATCTGACACACAGAGATGGAACTAGAGTCCAGAAACAGATTGACTCCTACCCAGAGAACTCAGCTGATGGTTGGGCTCATAGCAGCTGGGAGGAGCTGTGGGTCTTATACTATATTCCCTGCTCTCCCATTTCTCCCTTCCCTAAAGAACCCTGCAGGGTGGAAACATCTTTCTCATGTGCAGTCATCACTGTACCATGGTCACCCCATCCCCAGTCTGTTTCACATCTGTCACCCACTTGTCCCGGTTGGTGCCATCACCCAGCTCCTGAGCAGGGATCTTTGTTCGTGGTGATGTCAGGGCCCTGCTCCACAGCTTGCAAACCTGCATTTAAAGATCAGTTTGGATTATTTTCCCTCTCACTTCAGCTGTGAAGCTGGGGAGCTGTGACCCAGGGCAGCCCAGGAGGACTTTGTCTCCAGTTATACACTTGTTAAATGTATAAGGTTAAACCCAGAGGAAAACAATTCCAGCATTTAGGAGGAACATCTGTCAGTCAGAAAACTGCCCCATCTGCACTTCACCTGTATGGGCTGGTGCTAAACCCATTGTGCGTATGGAACCAGTGCAGGTGTTGGATGGGGGAGTCTCCCCAGCTCTATGGCTGTGCCACCAGCCCTTACATCATCCCTAGACACCTCCAAGCTCCTCACTGATGACTCACTGTTGCCTCTTCACACCTTCCAGGCTTGAGGAAGTGTGATCTGGGGCAGCTGGGAGTGCCCACAGCAGAGGAGTATTCCCAGATGTACTGTGGCCACATGGGAGCAGAGCGACCGGAGAACTGGAATTTCTACCTGGCCTTTGCCTTTTTCCGGCTGGCTGCGTCACTGCAGGGACTCTGCAAACAGCCCGGGGCAGGTGAGGAACCCACCACGCCAGCCCTACACAGGGCACACTCAGACAGACAGGGCTGCTCTGACCTCTCAGGGTCGCCGTTGTGTCCTGCAAACAGGAGGAAGGGTGAAAGGGAGCACACCCAGAGTGCACCCCGACAGCTGCTGCTTGCTGGGTGCCTGTTTGCTGGTGGCACAGAGGTTGCTGGGTTCTCTCTTTCATGGGGGACTGAGCAGAGTTCAGAGCTCAAAGCTGTGTCCCACAGGTGGAGCTCCCAGACCTTCAAACTGAGCACCACAGAGACCCAGAAGCAGGGAGGTGCTGTTTTATCTGCACACAGCAGGCCTGGCCTGGGGGTCTTTATCAGAGAAAAACAAGATGTTACTTTCATATTCCTTAGCCAGGAGTTTCCCCAGGTCCTGCTGGGCTGGCCTGGAGAAGGGCACTTGGCACTGCTGGGGATGTGACTACAAAACATGGGCTCTTCCAAAGAAAAGTGTCCTATTCTTCTCTCCTCCCCAGGGAAGCCAGCCCCAAGTGGAAGCAGCCCAGAGGATGTAGAGTTTGTGGCTGATCTGGCTTGGGATTTTGCCATCAAAGAAGGATTTCGTGTGTTTGACAGCCTCCCCAGCACACAGCTTCTCCCACGGCATTACAGCACCTGGGCCAGGAAAGGGCCATTCCTTAGCAGGAGCTATGGTACCTGGTCATGCCCTGGGGTAGCTCCTGTCCCCAAAGTGCCCCTGGTCACTCCCGTCACCAGTATCTTGGGTTTGGCCCAGAGTCTTTACTACAAGCTGGACAAGATCATGGGCATCCAGTGGGGTTTGCTGATTTCCCAGCCCAGATGGACTGCACGTTGTCTTCTAGAAGTGACGGTGAGACATCCTCCTTCCTAAAGTTGCTTTGCATCACCTGCACAAGGGCAGGGGATTGTAGCATGCCTCTGAGTGCCCTTGCTTTCCTGGTCACATCAGACGTGTGGCATTCATAGAGTCCAATGCTTTAGAGAGAGGGGAACGGGTTCCTGTTGCTGCTATGCTGGAGTAGCAGAGTTCATGTTCTGTGAAGCAGCAATTCAGGTGCTGGCACTCCCTTCCAGGGTGAGCAGATAGAACCAGCCCAGCTGTAATCACTGATGCTGCTCCACCAAGGTCCTGCCATCAGTGAGGATAAGAGTCCATCCCAGTGCTTCTTTGGAGGTCCCTAAGATAGAACAGGGACCTACTTGCACCTCCACAGCTTCATTTCCTCCCTTGTGTTCTCTCTCCATGGCAGGGGTTGCCCCTGAAGACACCCTTGTCAGCAAACAGTCCCCTGCCCAGGACTTATCACCCCATCAGGTGATAAGCTGAGGGTGATCAGCAATGCGGGCTCCGGGGCACTGCTTAGACTTTGGCCCTGCCACTGTCCTGGGCTCTCCTGTGCAGAGCAGCTGCTGCTGCAGGCCTGAACCCTTGAGTGGAGGGACATGAGGCATTCCTGGTTGGGGGGGGGGAAGAAGCAGACACCAGCTCTAGGTGGTGGGGCAGTGGCAGAGAGGGGAGTAGCATCAGCTCTCTCCCTCTGCCAGTGCAAGGCAGGTCAATACATGGGTATCAGGACCCCTGCCCAGGCTCTGGTTTCTCTGTGCTTCCACTTGGCAGTGCTGGTGACTGTGGCTCAGGAGCTCATGCTTCTATGGCTGCTGTTGCAAATAGATTTGCTGGGAAGTGTGTCATGAGTAATATCTCACAGAGTGTGTCAGGAGAGCAAACCTCCCCATCCTGGAGTTTATACAGGTTATACTCAGTGTGCCCCTGAAGACACTACCACATTCTAGGGGATGACTTAACCACCTTTTAGCTGCCAGAAAAGAATCTCATCTGTTGTTTCAGCCCTCTGGAAGCATTTCTTTGTGCTCTGGTGGAAACCAGCAAACCCCAGCACTTGAGGGAGCACAGCTCCGATCCATTGAGAAGATGGACGGGGAGGGGGAAGGAGCAGCTCCAAGGTGTTTGGAAGTGTTGTGAAAAGCAGATCTCCTCATCCTCCTCAGAACCACTCACCTTCAGAGCTGGGAGAGAGTCACCAAGTCTCCAAGCAGCAGCATTGCCACACTCCCTGCTCCATGCCTTGGGCTTGTCTGGGGGACACAGAGCTCCCCCAGCCCTGCCATCTCCCCGGCTGTCCCATTGCTCTTTCCCTTGGCATTGCCCCTGTTGTGAAAGCCAGGGGAAGAGTTCTGAAGAGCCAAAGAGGCTGGGACTGTGAGCTGGGCGCAGGCCACGGGGAAGGGTGAGCTCTCCTCATGCCAGCTGGCACCACAGGGCAGAGGTTCACCCCAGCACATTCACTCCACTGAACAGGGCAGTGTCTCAGCTGGTCCTGCCCCATCCTGCACAAGGAGCCAGCAGACTTTGCCTCTTGGTCCTGGAGGTCACCCGTGCCCCCAGTTTTCCAGGAGACCCTCTACAGAGGAGCAGGAAAGCTCAGTTTCTCTTTCAGAGCGAGCATAAATGTGTTTGACCCAAGCACTGGGTGGGAACAGCATTGAGCCTGGGAGGGAGCTAGGGCTGGTTACTGGAGGCCAGCACCGGGGCAGAGGGATGCAGGAAGATGTGATGTCCCATCCTCTTCCACCAGGCACAAAGTGGCAAGAGCCAGGCAGTGACTGACAATGACTCTGTAGGCCATGGATCAGGATAGCCAGGTGAGCAGGCACATGCACCTAACGTTTGTCCCTTCTCTGGCCCACATAAAGCAGCACAGGGCCTCCTCCACACCAGGAATGAGTCTGGGGCCCATGAGTGTGAGGGATAGCTTGTCCTGTCTGTTGTGCGATCCCTGGTGAGGCTGTTTCCCGAGCACTGCATTCGCCCGGGCATCCAGAATGGGCTGGGACATTCTGCTGCCACCTCCCCTGGTCCTGCAGCCTCACATGAGCTTTGGTCCTGCTCTCACACAGGTCTCTGGAGCAGAACATCTCAGCAGTGCAGCTCCCAGGCCTGATCTCCACATCTGGCTGAAGGTCCTGTGTTGTTCACAGCACCTTGCACACCATGGCTGAGCCACCACCTCGGACCTGAGATGAACCAGCCTGGGAGCTGCTGAATTTCAGTGGTGTTTGCTGTTATCCCATGTCTGTATTTTCCCTGCCAGGCTCAGGAAGTAGGCAGCAAAATCCATCCTTGGATCCTGAGGCTTGCAGGTCAGGAATGACCAGGCTAGGGGTGCAAGACTTGGTGGTGGGAATAAAGAGAATGGAGTAGGGTGACTCTCCTACAGCACAGCTCCAGCAACCTGCAGACACTGCAAGAGACCTTGGGGACAGGGGGAACTGAATCAGGTCCTCAAGGACTCTGGATTCAGAGGAGACTCTGGAGCTGGGAGGAGCTGGGGGGACTCCATGGGGTGATGACTGCAGAGGATCTCCCTGGTTTTCTCTGGGGTCCATGAGATGCAGACTGCGTCAGTGGGGGCTTCTCAGTGCTCCACAGAGGCCAACAACATGGGGAGAACCATGGGAACAATTGTGCCACTTCCTGGGCTCTTTATGTAAAGTCTGCTATAAATTCAATGTTAAAGTGATGGGCTCAATATTAATTCAATGTTAAAGTGATGGGCACACTCCTTGGAATCCTTCTCCAGTTTTTCCGGCGTGGGCACAGCCTCACAGCTCACTCTCACACAGCCACATCCGTCTGCCCAGCATCCCCAGCACATCCCTGCTCCCAGGGCCACAAGGGGTGCTGCAGAGGGGCCGTGCTGCCTGCCCAGCACCAGGACCATGGGCTCTAGGGAATCCTTGTAACCTGAACTCCAGTTTCTCCCAGGCTCCAGGGTGGAATTCTGCCTTGGTAGAATTTCAGGCACTTGGCACTGCTGCAGAGGGGGGAGAAAGCCTGGATCCGATCCTGGATCTGCCCTGTCCACAACTGGGATGATTTCCAAGCAGGCACCTGACCTTGGCACCTCCCACCCTCTCATCTCAGTCCCAGTCAGATACCGCAGGGCTGAGCACTGGATCTGCTGTGAAGGTGTTTCCTCCACTACATGTTTTAGTGCTGCTGGGTTTGCCTGCTGAGCCCCAGGGAAGGGAAGGGTCCTGCTCAAGAGGAGCAAAAGCATTAACACAGGTGAGCTAATGCTCAGCATCACCAGTTGAAGCCGGGTATCAGCAGAAGACACAAAGGATGGCGCAGGGAGCTCAGCCCTGGGCAAGGCTCAGCTGGAGCTCAGTGCTGAGACATGCTCTGTGGACACACAGCCTGGCCCGGTCCCTCTGGCACAAACACTGCACACAGGCACATCTCCAATGGGGAAACCAGGTCTGAAACCTGAAAGTGGTTTAGCACATGCAGGCCTGTAAGAGGAGAGAGAACATGTTAGAACAGGTATTTCACCTAAAGAGCTGCCCAGGACCCAGTCTCTGGGGTGACAAAGCAGACCCGGTCACCCTGCAGGGACAGGGGTGGATGAGAGATCTAACACAAGAGGATTTCTTTTTGCTGATGGAGGAAACACGCAGTCTAATCCAAGTCCTGCTGGATAACCTTGGGAGATCCTCTTCTCCTCCAGGCTTTGTGGCTCTTCCCTGCAAACCACGGCTGGTATTCCCCTCCTGAGTGAGATGCCCAGGCACTGTCACGGCTATCTGTGCCTTCCTGGGCAGTGCATTAAGCTACTTCTGAATTGACATAGTCCACCTTTTCTCTGGCCTCTTTAATAAATCAGAGCTGGGGTAAACCCCACTTACCCTTCACCAACCCCTCACTAAGGGAGCCACGGGTGCTGTCAGACACAGGGTTATTTTGCAGGTTAAAAACTTCATGGTTTTGGTCTCTGCCTTCCTTAGTGACAGTGATGATAAGTTGAAAAAGTCTCTCTTTCCCTCATGCATCTGCACTTGGATATACTGAAGCTGCACATCTTGTGCAGAAAAGGCCTTTAGCTGTTGTTGGGAGCAGTATTACAAAGCCTCTCATTTGTATGCACCCAGTGATGTTCCTGTTGTCAGGGGCTCTGCTCTCTGTTGGTTTGGTTCCACTTCCCCTGTACACAGAGGTGTCTCTATTAGATTTCCATGTGCACACTAAGGGCACATCCACATAACAAGGGGTCCCTGCACAGCCCATTGCAACACCTTCCCCACAGAGCTAAGCAGGGACAGGGACAGCCTGTGCTGGACACCGATGAGGCATCAGCAAGCAGTGCTGATGTGATTTGAACTGAGCCGGCCTGACCCGACCCTAATGGGGCTGAACTGAGCTGTGCCCAGCTGAGCCCATCTGAAAGGGACTCTGCAGAGCCGAACCGAGCCCATCCCATCCGAACAGAGCCACGTAAAGGCTACCGAGCCGCGCTGATGGGAGCAGAACCCAGTCCGGCCGTGCCAGATGAAGCCCGGAGGCGCCTCCCCGAGCCTGGCCGGGCGGTCCCAATGGGACGGGGCGGTCCCAATGGAACGGGGCGGTCCCGGCGGAGCGGTCCCGGCCGCCGGCGCAGCGGGCAGCGCAGCTCAGCATGTTGCGGGTAGCGGTGCGCGTCTCCCGGCTCTGCCGCGGCCCGGCCGCGCTCCGTGCGCCCTTCTCGGCCGCCGCCGCCGCTTCCCCCATCCCGGCGCCCAACCCGCGCCCGGACATCGCCTGCAACAAGGTAGGGCCGAGCCGGGGGCGAGCTGGGTCCAAGGCCCCGTGGGCCGAAGGGGCTGCGCGGTCCGGGTCCGGGCTGGGGCCAGCGCAGTTCATGGCAGGGAAGGGGCGGGCGTTTGGGCCCGAAGCCGGGAATTCCGGGAAATGCTCTTGGGAAACGCAAGCCTGGGCGCGGCAGCGGGTGCGGAGCGCGTGTCCCGGCAGCGCAAACCCCTGCCACCCGTTCCCTAAGAGCAGAACTACACGGGGGGGCACCGGCCCCGCCGCTCCTTCGCTCCCAGCGGCCATGCCCGGTCTGTTGTTGGCTCTCGGCTCGGTGCTCGGGAAGTTCTCGGGGAGCACCACGGTGCTGATCCTGTCCCCATGGACCTGAAGGAACGGATCTGTCCTTGTGCAGCTCCAGCCGGGCATCGCGGGCTTGCAGGGACCTACTGAGACCGGAGCTGCTTCCCGTTGAGGTGCTGGTTGCTGAGGGGTGAATTCTTGTTACGAACTTGAGGGTGTGCCTGGTGTTGCTAAGGTATCTCCTTTGTATTGGTGCGGATCTGGAGCCTGCACAAGCTGAGTCCCTTATAATGAAGAGGTGTATGTGCTGTCAGATGCTCTCCCTGCCTTCCCCCCAGCTCTGGTGCTGAGGCTTTCCTTGTTTCCTTGCAGATTTTCATCAACAACGAGTGGCATGATGCAGTCAGTAAGAAAACCTTCCCGACGATCAACCCGGCAACAGGAGAAGTCATCTGCCAGGTTGCAGAAGGGGATAAGGTAACGTTCTCTTGGGATCAGGTTGACTTCAGTGTTAGCAGGTACCCGGGGATTACAGGAGAAGACACAGATGCAGCTCTGTCGAGTGCTGTGTTTGCAGCAGTGTCTGAGCTGTACCAATATCAGGAGGTTCTTGTGCTCCTTCTCAGCTGTTGCTTTCAACAAAACCCTCTGGCTTTGCCTCTCACCAGTGCCAGGCTGGGACTGGGAAGGGCCAAAAGGAATGAACTGGGAGGTGTGAGGACAGTCGTGACTGGAGCTTGCGGGAGAGGCAGGGATGAAGGCAGACACTGCGGTGCTGTGGCTGCTGTGCTGGCAGCGTGACCCAGAGCCACAGGAGCAGAGGAGATAAAAGGTCAGGATTCCATTGGAGAGCCCAGACCATCCCCAGCCCTATGGAATTAGAGCAAGAGGTGGTGGTGAATAGTCATGTAATCATTCCTTACAGAAGGCCCTCCATGCGGGCTGTGGCAGAGCTGTGCTGGTGTTTCCCAGCAATTCTGGATGCTTTCTATAGCTTGGAAGCTTGTTAGTGTTCCCCATGGGAGGGGTGGGGAAGGAAAACTCTGTTGTTTGCTTGTCCATGGTAGACTGGCTTGTCCTGGCAAGACCACTGCAGCAAGCCAGGACAGAGAACCAACGAGGAACCAGTTACTGCCCTGACAGGACAAAATGATGGATTAGGGGTGTCTTATCAAGGACAAAACCCCTTTAGACTATGATGGTGCAATCAAAACCTGAGTGAGCGTGAGAAGCACACTTTTGGAGCTTTCCCTTGTTCTGGGATGCAAGTATTAACCCAGCAGATGACATGGTGGAGATAACTTGATGGGATTTGCACTGTGCATAGCTGAAATAACAACGAGTGCCCAGGTTGATGCTCATGGGGTGAGCAGCCCAGGGGATGCAGGTGTCTTGCAGTGAGGCAAGTCAAGGCTGGTGTGAGCAGCCATGTGTGCCAGGGGCTGTTTTCATCTGGAGACCAAGGAGAGCTTCAGCTGTGTTTTGAAAGAGTGCATAGGGGCTGGCTGCTCCTTCCTCACCCTCTTGCCTTCCCTCCTCTGCAGGCAGACGTGGACAAGGCTGTTCAGGCAGCCAAGGCAGCTTTCCAGTTGGGCTCGCCCTGGAGGAGGATGGATGCTTCCCACCGGGGGAAGCTGCTGAACCGTCTCGCTGACCTGATCGAGAGGGACCGGGCATACCTGGCGGTGCGTGCTGAGCTCTGTGCTGTGAGTGGGCAGGGACAGGGGCAGAGATGGGTGGTTTGTGCCATTGGGTGCAATGAGGAGAGATGGGAAGTGGTTTTGGGAAGCTGAAGGCAAAAGAAGCCAACACAGAGCAGGTTCAAAGTGCAAGCTGAGGGTTGAACTGAAATCTGTTTGTGTGACTGTCCCCACCTTCTGGTGATCTCATTGTGGTTTGTAGGCGCTGGAAACTCTGGATAATGGCAAGCCATATTCCGTCTCCTACCTGGTGGATTTGGACATGGTAGTCAAATGTCTCAGGTAAGTGCGGAGGCTGCAGTGACTCTTCATGCTTAGCTGGCCTGTGGTAGCCAAACCTCTGCACATGCAGAGGCCAGATACCTCCAATTGCAGGGCTGCACTGGCCTGCTGGTCCCATGTGGTCCACAGCAGCAGATAAGACACGCATTTTCCTTTATTTTTTGCTAAGAATGAGGCTGGAATTCCTATGAGTTCCCAAAGGACTTTTGTTGCATGTATGTCTCTTGCTATATACATGACTCCTGCTAGTGGAGGTGAGCTGTGTTACAGCACAGGGATGGCAGGATTTATGTTGTGCTAAGGTAGGAGAGAGGAATGTTTCTATTTATTGTCCATTCTTAAAATCCCCTGTTTGGGAAATACTTGTATCGGTAACTGTTCTGCAAAGTGAAGAAGGGAGGACGCAAACAGCTGGAGGGAATCTCTCTTCTCCTGATGGGACACTTGTTATTCTAAATTCACTGATCAAAATGTTACTGTTGGTAGATACTTTGCAGGCTGGTCAGATAAATTTCATGGCAAAACCATCCCCTTAGACGGAGACTTCTTCTGTTACACAAGACACGAACCAGTGGGAGTTTGTGGACAGATAATCCCGGTGAGTAAAATGCATCATTACTTCCTGCAGCATTTGGTGTTACCATGAAGAGTTATCTTAAAAGCCTTAAAGTTACTATCTGTTGCTCATTACTGTTTCCTTCCAGTGGTAAAGGTATGCTTGCACTGGCTGGGAGGGCTGTTAGGTTGTCCTGGCATTGTAGAACTATTGATTTCATAAACTCTAAGTAAGACTCACATTGTATCTGATGATTTAAAGAATTTAAACCCCTTTAGAGGAGTTACCTGGCTCAGAACCACAGTTAAGTTTAAATTAGTGTTCCAAATGCTGTGTGATGAGGAAATAGCTGAGAAATTCAGCTTTATGTACGTGATCTTACCTCGGTAACTAGCAGCAAGTGTCGGGAGGTAGTTGGTCAACAACCGAGTCATCGTTACACAGTGACCTGTGGATAGTGATATCTCTTTCTAGGAGTAGCCACATTCTAATTGCTGGGTACTGTATTTGCCTGGGTTTTATGTTTGCATTGAGCAGGAGCTGAATGTGAATGCCTCACTGGGTTGCACGCACTGCCACTGCAAACAGGCTTGTTTTCCAAGTGCCTCAAAAGAGGGTTTGGTGGCTACACTGACAGTAAAGATGAATTTACATGGGGTTTGCATTGGTGCTGAGACAGCTCCAAGTAGAGTTTCCCTGGACAAGCAGAAGGCAGTGCTTGGAAAGGAGGCAGGCACTGGAGGGCAGCAAGGGCAGGATCAAAGGCTGCTTCCATAGGCACTGTGCTGGTTTGGATGGAGCTCGCTGGTTATGTACTGATCAATTGGAAACCCTCAAGCTCAGAGCAGCAAATTCCTCCTTGTTTTTCAGTGGAACTTCCCACTGTTGATGCAAGCATGGAAACTTGGGCCTGCCCTGGCCACTGGGAACGTGGTGGTGATGAAAGTGGCAGAGCAAACCCCTCTGAGTGCTCTCTATGTGGCCAGTCTGATCAAAGAGGTGAGCGAAAGGCTGAGTTTCCATTGCTACTGTGGTACAGCCAAACTGGTGAGGTGCAGGGCATGTGTGGCAGGAACAGAGAGGGGCTGTTTGGTCTGAAGAAAGGCAGGATTGTCTTGGGTATCATAGCATTTGGTTAGCAAAAAAACCCTCTTGTTCTTATAAATGTGTATACAAAGGACATAGATCTTGATTAGGGAAGGACTCTGAGGTTTGGGTCACAAAAACAAAGTTCAGGGTGATTGGGAAGTTGACATCTATTGCTCCAAACTATGCTTAGGGTGTGGGGAGGGGAGTGGAGTTGTTCTGGTGGTTGCAAACTGAACATTAACACCAAAGTGAGGTAGAAAAGGCTCTGCTCTTTGTGGGAGGCCTATTGGAATGTTACTGGCAGGGGAGGGAAGGGGAAATCCTTGGTTTGTAACAGGACTAACGTTGCTCTCCCCTGTGGTGAACCGGCAGGCTGGATTCCCACCAGGAGTGGTGAACATCATCCCTGGCTATGGGCCCACTGCAGGGGCTGCCATCTCCTCCCACATGGATATAGATAAAGTGGCCTTCACCGGCTCCACAGAGGTAAGGGAGCACCTTAACCTGCAAGCCCTTGCAATACAGAGAGTGTTCCATTGCTATAATACCTTTTCTGTGTGAAATACTGGAGGTGCTTTGCCTTCTAAAAGGAGAACAGGGCTGACTTCAGGGTGTCACATTTAGTTTTACTTTATGTAAGACTCTTCTAAGGTGCCTTCTTTAGAGTACTTCCTCTTGCTTCCCTTGAGCTGCTTCAGAAGAGGTGAAACTGTGCAGGCTTCAGGTGTTCCCTGAGGGCCCTGACAAGGAAGGGATTATTGTTGAAGTGCTGACTGAGATCTGAAGTGAGTTGCCCTGCCCGGTGCCAGTGCCACAGACTAGGAGTTAATTCCTAATACCTGTTCTCCTTGTTGTGCAGGTTGGGCACCTAGTCCAGAAGGCTGCAGCAGAGAGTAACCTGAAGAGGGTGACACTGGAGCTCGGAGGAAAGAGTCCAAACATAATCATGTCTGATGCAGACAGTAAGCACCTTTCAGTGTAGTGCTTGAGCTGTCCCTTTGGCACTGGCTTTCTGCAAGCAGAGCTGGGGGGAGAGGAAACCTCTCCTGTGGGTGTAAGTCTCCAACTCTGACCATATCTGGATGGTGTCACCCAGTGAAGTGCCTCTTGCTGTAGCTGCTGTATTTGTGTAGCAGCACTTCTTCACTCCCACTTCCCCAGTGCTGTGAAGTTCAGTGCTCAGCAAATAAGAACTTCCTTCAGTCTTACTTCCGTTTGGTTTTGTGTCTTTCTCTTGGTGTGTACCACTCTTTTCTACTCTTACTCATCTCTTGCATGTTGGTCTTGATGAGCCAACACATGTGCTTTTATATGGCAGTAAGGAAGTTCTAGATCTAAGCCAACTTGTCCTTAATACCTCATAATGTCAAATAAGAACTGTATTCTGCCTCAGATCAGATTGGTTTTCCTCTAGTATGAGATGCTTTAATAGACCCCCACACTAAATCTGTATGTAGCTTCTGCCCTACCAAGGCATGGGAAACACCCATCAGCTGAAGGGGCTTTTTGTCACTGGTACTCCCTCAGTCTGCATGGAGATTGTTCAGAACACTCTGCTTGGGTTTGTTGGCTGATTTGTGTTCTCCCCTCTCTCCAATCTTAGTGGACTGGGCCGTGGATCAAGCCCACTTTGCCCTCTTCTTCAACCAAGGGCAGTGCTGCTGTGCCGGATCCCGGACATATGTCCAGGAGGATATTTATCAGGAGTTTGTGGAGAGGAGTGTTGAGAAGGCCAAAAACAGGGTGGTTGGAAACCCCTTTGACTTTAAGACTGAACAGGGGCCTCAGGTAAGAGCAGGAAATGTCCCGAACTGTTATATCCTGAAATTGCCCGGAGTCACTGTGTATCAGCAAATTGGAATGAAAGGGATCCATGGGTCTCTTGATGAATCTCCTTTGAATTGTGGCCGTTATCTCATTGCTTGTGCAGGAGGGAGAAGTCAGTTAACCATTGTGATGGTTCCAAACCCTCCACTTGAAGCTGGCATTTGAAAATGACCATCTCCCTTTGAAGCTGGCTCTGCAGGCTGTTGAAATGAGGAATTGCTGGAGCACAGTCACAGGCGCAGCAGTTTGTAGTCAAGCCTTTTGCTGCCAGTAAAATGAAGCTGATCTCTTTGTCCTGTGGCTTGTAGGTAGATGAAGAGCAGTTTAAGAAGATCCTTGGGTACATTAATACTGGGAAGCAGGAAGGAGCCAAACTGCTGTGTGGTGGCAGCGCCGCTGCAGACAGAGGCTATTTCATCCAGCCAACTGTCTTTGGTGATGTGCAGGACAACATGACGATAGCCAGGGAGGAGGTGAGACTGCAGCACCCTTCTGTCTGTCAGCTTCTCCCTTCTTGCTCATTTTGCCCCCTCTGGTGCAAAACCCCACAGGTCTGGGCAGTCGTGACCCACAGAACTCAATGTTGCTTAGAAAGTGACTGCATTAAACTCCCTCCAGATTACATCCAGCATTCTCTGTAATACAGGAAATGATACTTCGGATTTGGTGCCCACGACTCCCACATCCATACACTAACTCCAGCATCAACCACAGCCCTGCTCTGTGCTCCATGCACACAGGTTTTCACAGGCTCTCTTTGGATTTTGCAGATATTTGGGCCGGTCATGCAGATTCTGAAATTCAGAACCATCGAGGAAGTAATCGAGAGAGCAAATGACTCCAAGTACGGCCTGGCAGCAGCCGTCTTCACAAAGGACCTTGACAAAGCAAACTATGTGTCACACGGCCTGCGAGCTGGAACTGTTTGGTGAGCATCCACACTTCCTTCTTCCTCAGCTGCTGCAAGCTTTCTTGTGTGCTGCCGTTTCTCTATGAGCTTGTTCTTTGATAGCCTGGCTCTGGATCCAGTACTTCACTGAATGTAATTGTAGAATCATAGAATAGTTGGGGTTGGAAAGGACCTTCAGATCATCCAGTTCCAACCCCCCTGCCATAAGCAGGGACACCTCACACTAAACCGTGCCACCCAAGGCCTGACCTGGC